>OX101809.2:74516624-75007624 GCA_944452925.2 Chrysolina oricalcia | reverse complement strand
CACCTTATCTTTTGTTCAATCAACAGTAGCAATACGTTATTTTCTTGTTGTCAATTGTTTTCAGTGTAGGGTTATGATTCAAAATTTAAAAAAAAATCCTATATCAAACAGAAAGAGTCGTGAAGAAACAAAACACGTTTTTTGCTTGGAATAGACTGAAACTGTGATTTTCGTCTTTGCACTGCAGTTTATTATATCAAATCTTTAGTCATTTGAATGTTATGTATAAACTTGCTAAAGAAGATGGGTGTGATTACGTTACTGATTTGTACCATTCGAATTCTAGGGGTGTTTCCATCCACCCATTCTGCAACAAGGTGAAGCGTGATCCCCTGCAAACTGAGTGCACCGATGACCGAACCTCTGTGGCTTTATGCAACCTCGTGGAGCACAAACAACAACTACCTAGGCTTTATCAGGTAAGTTTTATTTAACTGTTGTATTTCTTCCATGAATTTTCAATTCACAACAATGATGAGTCGGTTCGCGAAAATGAAAATGGAATCGACGTGGTATGTTTGATGTTAACAGTGCCAGAGCTTCACAGTGTTGGTGACCCAACTACAGTTGTTTTTATACAGTACGGCTTTTTACCCCTTCCCCCTGTTAACTTTTGAATGGTTTGACGTACGAACATGGAACAGAAACCATTTTGAATGGTTTGAAATATAAGACATTATTAACGAACAGTCGTTACCGACCGATGATGAACCCTTTACTCCCATAAACACCTAACTATGTAGGCTTATTATGGCAAGAACCTGTCAGAAAACAACTACTCCCCTGGCTAAGACCACGACGGGTATTGAATTAAATCTAACAGCTACTTGTGCAACGTTCCTCAAAACATCAGAGGACGCAATTGCAAGTGCCCTCTATGACCAACCAGCAGAATTATGTTTTGATTATGGTTAGATTTAATACCCATCGTGGTCTTAGCCAGGGAAGTAGTTGTTTTCTGACAGGTTCTTGCCATAATAAGCCTACATAGTTAGGTGTTTATGAGAGTAAAGGGTTCATCATCGGTCGGTAACGACTGTTCGTTAGCAAACGATCTCCCAAAGATTTCTGTCTTCTTCGATTAAATCTCTAAACCCGGAGATTCGGAGTGTCTTCCTCTGCTCGCTAGGTGGAGCGGCCTAGAAACTGCTTTCATCTCGTGAACCAGAATTGACTAATCAGCGGAGTGTGTATTGGTTTGGACGGGGAACAGATGGCTTCAGTGCTGTCTGTGTTGACCTGCCCTTGCACTGATGAGAGGCAACAACCTCGAAACTAGTCTGCAGGTGGTCACCCCGTCCAAATCAAAACATAATTCTGCTGGTTGGTCATAGAGGGCACTTGCAATGCAATTGCGTCCTCTGATTGTCTTGAGGAACGTTGCACAAGTAGCTGTTAGATTTAATTCATTACCCGTCGTGGTCTTAGCCAGGGGAGTAGTTGTTTTCTGACAGGTTCTTGCCATAATAAGCCTACATAGTTAGGTGTTTTATGGGAGTAAAGGGTTCATCATCGGTCGGTAACGACTGTTCGTTAGCAAACGATCTCCCAAAGATTTCTGTCTTTTTCGATTAAATCTCTCAACCCGGAGATTCGGAGTGTCTTCCTCTGCTCGCTAGGTGGAGCGGCCTAGAAACTGCTTTCATCTCGTGAACCAGAATTGACTAATCAGCGGAGTGTGTATTGGTTTGGACGGGAATAGATGGCTTCAGTGCTGTCTGTGTTGACCTGCCCTTGCACTGATGAGAGGCAACAACCTCGAAACTAGTCTGCAGTCTCCCAAAGATTTCTGTCTTCTTCGATAAGACATTATGGTTGCCCGATAAAGGAGGTTGAATTACGAAAAATCCTCATTACAAAAAAAAAATCAAACGATAATTTGAAAGATCAGATCATATTCAATAATGAATACATAAATTACTGTTCGATACAGAAATTCTGAGGACTCTTTATAGATGAAAATTTATCATGAACAAGACATATAGAGAACTTAAGGAGGCCGATTTCACCATTAGTTGGAATTATTTGTAAAATTCGAAATTTGCTTCCTCTCAAATATCTGAAATCCATGTTTTTCGTTAGCATACTCTAAATTTCAATTTTGATTTCGGTTTGGAGCACTGCTTCGACCTATTTGCTTAAACCTTAATTATTATATGTATTTTTAAATTTGATTATCAAGATCCAACTGTAAACTTATACAACCAAGAAAGCTACTGGATATATATTCCCTATACAAATTGAAAATTTGCATATTCATTCGTCTTGTTAAGAATAACATGAAACATTCCACTTTAATTTTCAAAATTAATAATGACCATCACAATCACTTGACCCGACGCCGACGCCCAGAATTCATATGTTAACAGAATTGAAACAAATAGATAGTGTGAAATTTTATAATGAACTTCCAAATTGTTCGAAAACGTATGGTAAATTTCGATTCAAAAGTAATCTAAAGAATTACTCCATTGAATCCATTCTAATTATAATCTGATCTCATGATTTTCTTCATCAATTAATTCTTAATGTTGTATTTACCTTCATGTTATTTGCACTATATATTTTCTTCCTTCTCATGAACTGTATGTTAAAAATAAATTGAAATTGAATTGAAAATGGCATGGCGGGGTCAAATTAAACATCGTTGAAAAGATAATTCAATTCTCTTTCCAACCAATAATTTTTTTTTTATTTTCATTGATCCGTATAATTTCGATAGTTTTGCCTTTCAAAATTTTTAAGCGCCATCTCTCAAGTGAGTGCAATGTATCTTTTCTCAAAATATTGCATCGGTAAAACCATTCAAAATATTTTTTGTCTCATTGTTCCACGTCAAACCGTTACAATTTTTCGAGAAAGTGCATATGGTGAAACGATTATTAACAAAATATGAAAAAAAAATAGATGGTTGAAAAGAGAATTGATTTATCTTTTCAACGATGTAACTCTTGACCCTCATGCCATTTGAATTTTTATTTGATTGATGTGCCCCTTCGCCCCAAGCAGTCATAATGTCTTTTATTTCAGAAAGTAGTATTGGTGATACCATTCAAGATGATATTTGTTCCATGTTTGTACGTCAAACAGTTCAAAAGTTGCAGTTTGAAACTAGTAAATAATTTTGAATCAAGGTTCGTTAATTATATTTTGATATCAATTTTTCTAAAAAATATTTTCAAAGATCAAATATTGGATTAAATGTATTTTTGTTTGAAATTTACCCTGTGGATAATTGAAAAATGCGTTTATGCGTCAACATATTGTTTGAGATCATATGAACGATAATAACACGAAAAAGAAATCAATTGAGATTTCTGATTACGCAAACCTAATCAAACAAAAACGGTCACTTCATCTTCAACGCTCTATATCTCATCATTCATTCAAAATTAGATTCTAGAACATGCAGAACTTTTCATGAACAATAACTTTTTTCCTAAAACGAAATATCAAAAAGTTTTTCAAATGTCGCCAACTTACAGTGCAATATTGGGGGTCCCAAAAAATCAATTGAAGTCGGAAGCACCGGAAGTCTTTTAAAAATGTTTGCTACGACTACAATTAACAGTTTCCCACGTTTCCGTATGAACAATATTGAAACCAAAAAGTAAAGTCACATTGAATGATTGACATCAATAGCTGCCGAAATAAGTCTGAAAGATTTCGGTAATTTCAATTCATGAACACAACAATAGTATCATCTTTCCAATTAAACCGAGGTAAATGAATGGTATAGAGAGAGGAAAATATTTTAATTGACCATTTTAATTGTTCATTTTCAGACTGATTGTTGGGTTCTCACTTTCGTAGCGAACTTCACGCAATAACTATCGGAAAGTGAGATCAATTGTCTGATGCTTCGATAACAATTAATTATTAGCGATTAATGGAGTTCGAAAGTCGTTGCTCCTGGAATCATAAAATGTACACGAAAAATTCATGGACCCCGATTAGATTTTCTTTGGTTATCAAAACGAAGTAAAACTTAAGAAAGAAACGAATTCGTGGAGAGTACTGATAGTAGTTGAACGGGAAGTTGAAAATTTACCAAAATCCATTTCAAATTGAGGCTCTCGCAGGATCCTAGATTCGATTAAAGGGGGGGGGGCGTAATAGCTACTCGGTCTCTCAAGCACTTCGACATATTAGATCTTTCTTATAAAGTTTTTCAACTTCCTGCGGGCTAATTGAAGGCCTCTTCCAGGAAGTTATAGTCCTTGGGCCCGATACCTATGAAAAATAAATGATCACCTATAACCGTTGAGATTTCGTATATCTGTTCTTTTTGTCAAGTCGGACAAGTTTCTCTTTGAAGCAATTCTCGATTGCGGGAACTGATTTAATGCCAGAAAAAAATTATTGACCTAAATATTTTCTTTTTTTAATAAGAGAAAAACATTTTGTCGGACAAATATGTTTGAAGGGTCCAGTGGAAGAACGATGAGGTTCCGCTTTCTAAAAAGTTAAGAAAAGCGAAATCCAATGTGGGAGTCTCATCGTTTTTCCACTGTGCTGCCTACTTTCGACCGCAGTTTTTCATGGAATCTCATTGTTTTTCCCCTGTATGGTTTGGTATCTTGATACTTCATGCTACAATCTAATGGGCCGTGGTGGTCGGCTAGTAGTGCGTTCGCCTCGCATGCGTGGGGTCGTGGGTTCGATTCACCGATTCACCGGTCTAGTGCATGGCATCACACGTTAATAGGTAAGAGCTGCGTCTTCCCTAGCTCACACAAGTCTCTCGAAGACTTATGAGGGTTGCGCGTAGAGGTGCAACCGGTTGACGGTAATAACAACAATTTTTTTTTATTAGTATTATCTCAGGCGTTATTTCTTGTTTCAACCTAGGCTTAATTATTGAATTGTATTGGTCTCTTATTGTATTTTCTTTATGTTGCATTTTTTGAGGGTTGCGCGTAGGGGTGCAATTGGTTGACGGAATTAACAATTTTAACAACAATTTTTAACAACAGATGCCGCTAAAATTTCGATTTCGGAAAATATGGAACCTCATCGTTTTTCCACTGGACCCTTCATTTGGGTATTTAGGCGCGTCCCACACGTCAATAAAATTGCAGAAAATTCAGTGGTAACATTGTCCTACAACATTTTTGGGGCATTCTAGTTGTAGGGCGCCCTGAAGTCAAGGGTTTCGTTCAACCCCTAAACTTACTTCCTCACACACAACTTCAATTTTGTTCCCTGTGTAATAATGTTTACAACACGTTGGTGTCAAAGCTTGAACTTCTTATGATTTCAGTTTCAGTGTATTGCAACAAAAAGTATTATCTCACAAAAATCGAAAATGTTTCATGAAATTATATTGATTCTGAATGAACGAATTAGTAAAAAGCTGTTTCAAATGAGAGAGGCATTTTGGTATTTTGCCATTACAACAGTAATACTTCCTCATTTTCTAGAAGCATTTTTTTGTCGAAAAGCACATGGCCTTTTTTTCGAATTAGTCTTGTCCACTCTCCAATATGAACTATGAGAGATACCACACATTTAAAAATTAGAACTGCATCAACTGTCAAAAAATCAGAAATGATAATAGGTATCATGAAAATGCACACACTATCTAAGGATTTTTAGTTCTGATTTATTCCGAGAAATACCATAATACCCCATTTGATTTAGGAAGCAGGGGTTATACATAATTTATTTTTGATGGTTTCCTTAGTACGTATTTTAATATAGCGAAAACCATCGTGGTTGTCGGTGGAGTGTTTGAAAAGTGTGTGTGTTCAAAAGTGAGCCTTTGTAATTTTTCCGGATAAATATTCAGATGCACAGTGTAAGTATTCAAAATGGGATCTGGATAACACCAAAAAAACGCCCAGTTTATTTCTGTGGATTGAAAGTTAGGCTTGTTATTATTTACTTTCATAGCGAGCTCCCAAAAATACCTGGGGAATTATATTTTGGAGTGTCTGTTTGATAGGTAAGAAACGGGCAACAGGACAGTGGTGTTACGGAAATTTCAGGTAAGATAATTCATAACTCAACTACATTCGAATTCATTGAGTTAAAAAAGGAATAAATTACTAAAGCTACTTTTGCAAATCTTTTATATGAGGGTAATCCACTGATCGATACAATCTTTGGAAGCAGCTGTTTTTGTTTCATTATAAAACATTCTTGTCTCATAGCCAAGGGGTATAGCCAGAAAAAATGATGGAACTTCTCTACTGCCCATTTATCCAATAGCTCTTTCTATTTTTACTCATCCCAGGATGATGTACTTATCTTCCACTGAAACGAATCTCATTGATATACGTATCCCTGTGTAATACCTACATCATTTTCCACATCAGATCACTTTATGGCACACCTAGTGCTTGCGGTTTTAGATAACAACATATTTCTATCTCCAGGTTGGGAAACAGAGACGTATTTAGTCCGTTCAGAATAACGTGACCGACAGTTGCAAACACTTTCTTCGTCAATCTGCAGCCCAACGTTTCGTGCAAAGATAGCAATTTGATGATGCCCACGAGACCATCGAGACAAGGCTTTCATAAAATATGTCTCTTCCCGCCGAGGAAATGAGAAGTCTCCTCTCGCAGCCTCCAGTCTCATCTCGCTTCTCATACGAGAGTCTTGCAAAAGTATCGAAATATCGTCATGCGTAATCTTGTAGTTCCAGTCCTGTACGGAATACTTACAGTGTCGGATTGTACCACTGGGATACCGAGAAATTTCCTGGTAGGCCCTCAAGTTGTGCCGAATTTCCTCCTTTTGTCCTTTTTTGTCCATATTGAAAAAATAAGGGAATTCAATTTTATTTGTTTCATAACATTTCTGAGCGTAATTTACACATTATTCGTAAGATTACGACAGGGAATATCTCTGAACTCGAAAGTAGTAGAGAATTGTAATTTTGATGAGCTATTTGTTTTCGGTCACGTGACATCAGATTCAAAATTATTAATAAGACAACCTGTATATTTTGGCATTTTTATGTTCCTTCCGATAAAACAATTTCAACGAACCGTCACACGTGTGGTCTGAAACGATTAATTCAAGAAATACAGGCACTTCAAAATCTTTTGTCCCACGAGCAATTGCCAAATTATTTAGGTTTGGGGTCACCCTGTATGTTTGGACAGTCCTATATTTCTTGTGATGATTGAAACAAGGCAAAATTATAATAATCATCCATATTTCATTAAGAAAACGTCGTGGGACCAAGGATATCGAAGCATCTGTAGTTCTTAAACTAATCGTTTTAGACCACAAGTGAGATAGTTTATTGAAATCCTTTTATCGGGAGGAAAATAGAAGTGCCAAAATATACGGGTTGCCCCATTAATAATTTTGAATCTGATGTCACGTGCCCGAGAACAAAAAGCTCATTGGGTAACATGATATCAAAAAAAGCTACACCAATTGCTTCAATTTACAACCCCAAAATTCTCTATTACTGTCGAATTCCGAAATATACCCCGTCCTAATATACATATATAGAAAACTATAGCGAGGTTCCTTGACAAATTTCAAGATATGCTCAACAAATTAAATAAATTCATAGATTACATGATTGAAAATGGTTTTTAATGGTTAACATTGATGTGGTCTGATGAGTGTGAAGAAACCAACACAAAAATTTGAAAGAGAGACCTACAAAATCATTGTGAATGAAAGTGTGAAAAACCGTTAGACAAATCATGAAAATACCTATAAAGATTTTTATTCTTTTGATCGCCGCAGTTTCAAATACATGTTAAACAACGAAAGTGTCGACATGTAGTCTAGTTCATCATTTCCTTCAATATCTAAATCAACTGGCTTGGAGCCATCTTCAATAATATAACTAATCCAGCATCAGACCGAAACAATCGGATGAGGATATCAAAAATTTTACCTAAAATCCCAACGACAGTGAACATGAAGTGAAATGAAATAAACTTGAAAGTTTCGTTCACAAGTATTCTTCTGGTCGCTTTGTATTTGTTTCATTATTCTAGAAACATTTTACTTATTTGAGCTCTGCAACATATTCATACATCTATTAACTCTATTATATACTCAAGTTTCTTGCGAGATGGTTTTTTAGCAAAACGAACATTATTGAGAAACAGACTGAGTTCTTTGTTAGGGCAGGGAAGACTGGAGGAATAATTAATACTGAATGTGAAATACTTAATGATCTGAATTATGACGGAATTATTGAGTCATTGGGGAAAACATCAATAAAAGATTTAAAATGAAAAAAAAAATTCTCATTGTACGATTCTGATGAAATAAAACGTAAATAAGTAAAAATAGGGGATATATTTTTCTTCATTTTGCACGAAAATCAACTCAGCATTCAATTCATAAAAAAATACGAATCAGATGCAATTAGGAATAATTATATTGTACCCATTTGAAAATAAATTGACAATCGCTGACGTTGAATATGAAGTAAATGAATATTGGAATCGGTATTGGAGGAGTAATTTTATCAATAAATCAATTCATTAAAATCGGACTACAAATAAGGACACAATGGCTTGAGTAACCTCTGGTAATAGCCCAATTAGGAGGCCCCATTGGTAAAATTCCCAATAGGCCTTTTTCCCAACAATCCGACGCTGGATTCTTATCTACTTGCTATAATGTAAGAGTATGAAGAAAAAACTGTTGAAAGATTATCATCATGCATATCAAAGCAAAAACTAGAAATAAGTCAAAATTTCTGTTAACAGCTTTCTCGGTCGCAAATGTTGTTTGATCTGTGTTTTTATTACATCGGAGCATATTTTGAAGCTCCTTCATCCATTAAATGAAAAACTTTCATCGCAACAATCTATCTCTGTTGGATGTACGCAATATTCTTGCGTTTTTTTGTCTGCTCAGTACTCCTCTTCCGTTTTATTATAAGGGCAATAAAAGCAGCTCTTCTCGACAACACTTCTGTTAAATCAATATTGATTCAAACTACAACAAACAGCAAGTGTATCTACAACCAGCAATCAGACGACTTATCGTCCAGTCTTGCGATCCACCACCAACCGGACAGTTTAATTGTATTGTGCGGGAAGCATTTACGTAGTCTGCAAACTCACAAAGGATTTGCAAATGTTCGGGGTTCTCATGGATGTTTTTGATGTATATTTAAAAAAAAAACTGTTCTCATTAACTATATCTTTTTTAATTTTCTCTTCAATTACTGTAACACCAAGGTTTCATGGTTTGAATATCGAGAAAATCATTGTTCTGTTTTTTAGACTTCACTGAAAATGAAACATTTCGAGGATTCATAAACAATTCATCCAATTGACGAGAAGCAGGAAAAGTTCCGAGTACAGATGCTGCATTTCCCCTCTGAATTGTGATACTTATTCGTTAAAATAATAATGAAGCAGCTCGTCTGTCACTAGTCGCTTCAGTTTTCCGTCTTCCTAATTTATTAATGAATTCTATCGTTCAAGGTCCCAACACTCCGAAAGTTCCTATAGCTGCAAGATGAAATATATACAGATTTTCCGTATTTTGATATTCAAGATTTCTTATTTTCTCCGTTCACTGCAGCTACACCAGGGCAATTGGAAGTGGCAAGAACGTGTGATGCTGCAACCGTATCCACGCATGTAAAATCCCAGACGACAGGTTTACCTAAGTTATGAACAGGTTTACCTAACTAAGGTTAGGTTTTAAGTGAGTCGAAGTGAGTGGGTGTATGGTGTATTAGGGCCCTCCTCCGCGACCCGTGAGGATCTATTGTGGCTCAAACCAATTCATATTCCACCAAATGAATCCGGTTTCTTCACGAAGCCGATTAGTTTACCTGGTGAATGATCTTTCAGGTCCGATGGCGAGAGTGAGGCTCTGCCAAATATTGAAAACCTGATTCTGCTCGCGGCGGTGCAGACACAAAGTAGGGGAGCGCGGGGGAATATCGACCACCTACGAGCTATGGGGATTGTAGGGTTTTGAAACATCAGATATAATTCAAAATGCCACTGAAGCTTGTTGATTGAGTATGCTACAGGATTCGAAATAAATGAAATAGTTTTTGGTTATACCTGTCATGTTTTTTTCTTTACTGAGAAATATGTGATAAAATCGATCGGTTGGTGAAAGCCACCAATACCTACAGCTGGCAATATCGATCAATTGGGTAAAGTGGACTACTAGTTTAAATTTCATTAATATTTTTTATTTTTCCTCGGATAATAGAAAATTTCACTTTATGACGGACAGTTCTCATGGACATATTGGGAAGCTTTTTCAGCATCAGTGCAGTTAAAATGGGTCCATACACTGCAAGAAAGACATCTCTACCAAACCTCATCTGATCCAAATTTTCCGCAAAAGGAGCACTCGTCTTCATTATCTTTATTGTTCATTCCAGCTGTGACCCGCTTTTTCTAGCAAAAATTTATGATTTTCTCTCCATTCTTCACCTTTTCTCCCTCTCTTTTATTTTCTTTTCTTTTTCTTCAAAGGATTAGATATTGGGATTTCAGACTGATGCTTTCTTTGAGTGGATACTTTCTGATCCAACGTTGATGTAGCACATATATCCCCGTCATTCAGACATTTAAAATTTTCACGTCGGTTGTGTATGTTCAATAAGTTGATAACAAGATGTCGAGCTGTTCTGGAGAGGATTCTTCTGAAATTCAAACCGTATTTGTGAAGGTAATAAATCCTGTTTTGTTAAAGAAATCTAACATCGTGGAGGTAAAAGAAACGACATAAATCGGTTGAAGAAATAAAAGAAAGGTAAGAAGCTGAACTAGTAGTAAAATATAATGAAGGGCAGATTTGGAAGAAGATTCCAAACATAAAAACCAAACTGAAAGCGAATACAGGCAGAAATCGAACAGGAAAAAAACTAATAAAATTGAAAGGATGGGAGCAAGAGCTGTTTTAATTTCTTGCACGGAGAATCAAATCCTACTAATGCTCGATTACAAGGTCAGTATAGAAACAACTTTTCTTGCCACTTATATGTAGCATTCTGTAGATTTTCATGTGAGAATGGAAATTTGATCCAAACATTTGATTTCTGCACAATACGTGCTCTGACGTTGGTAACGGTTCGGGATACCTTCGATTGATTGGCACCAATATCTTCTGCTACTAACCTAAAAATATCCTCATTCTTTCTTCATTACTCAAGGCCTCAGCCCCTACATTCTTCGGTATCTCCAAGAAAATAGTTATCCACTGAACATATAACCTGCTAAACCGATATAAGGCACGATACTCTACTTCTCTTGATTCCCTACAAACCTTGAACACCTTGGTGGGCTGATAAATTGGCATAAATTCAGCCACTGCGTACAGGCATCTACTTCTGATGAAGCTGAGTCTGCTACTAAGGAGCTTTGCATTTTTTGAAGTAGATACTCAGTGGACGGAGTTGACGCTCGCATTTATGCATATAAAAATAAAAGTCGGTACTTAAGGAGCGAGGACATCTTCACGGAAAGAGTAGATACTCACAAATTGGAGCTTATACCTACATTTTCATGCATATCAAATGGAGTAGCTTCTTTAAAAATGTGAGTAAAAAGTAGCCACTCAACTTTATGCATGACCCACTATTACACTGAACAGTAATGAAGAATCCATGATATTCATAATTTATGCAACATCTACCTCATTAATAACAGTGGAATTCAATAAAATTCAAAGATGAAACGCCAAGCACACCCGACGCGTGGTATGACTACACTGATCATGGCTGTCTCTTTCGAATAAAGCCTTCTAATGGTGGAATGACATCGACAGATCATACGGTGCCAATTTCCCGAAATTAAAATAATGTCGTTATTTTCCCACGCCAGGGGCATGTGAGTGCAACTCACGATTATTTGCGAATGAAAAGTGGAAGTCGTGTGGGAGCTCCGATGGCTCGTTGCTCGTACTTGAATATACTCGGAAATGTTTGTACTCCTTGGTACTCGCGATGTGTCTAGGACCGGCTTTAGGCAACGCAAGTCGTCCGTACTGGAGTCTAACAGTTGTTTGGTGACCTTTTTTGAAGGATTTGTGAATGCCTTGGAATGGACCAATCCTGATAAATTAGGCCAGAATTTTTTGTAGTTCTTTGGATTAATTCTGCAAATTAATTTTGGATCGAGAGACTCAGAACGTTCATCCTCTGAGTAAACAGTTCATCGAAGAAGATGCAAGGCAAAATTGTTTTTATCAACTGAGAAACACTATAAGAATGGGTCAGAAAGGCGGTACTGCAAGGTCAGATGGTAGGCGAATTCCCAAACCTCCTCCGTTTTCTGACAATTATGCCTGAATCCAAACTTTGTTCTTCAAATGGTTATTCGTTCTAACATTTCCCGTATAGTGTTATTAAAAAGATATAGTTTCTCTTCACAGTGCCGAGTAGGACCACATGGCATTATTATTTATTTTTCTTTGGAGGAATTTGACCTATTTTTTTCTGGCTATACCCTTGATCAATACTGTTATATGGCAGTTATTCTAAATATAGTAACGACATTCAAATTTGGCGTAAATTCAGTTTTGAACTGGTAGGTAGGTGCTGTATATTACTTGGCTGCAAATTATTATTATTTTCACATGATTAGAAATGCTTTTCCGACATATGGTGGAAAGTGCCATGAAATATTCAAAGTTTATATAAAAATGTAATATTAGAAAACCCCAGAGCGTTTCGTCAAAAGTTCATAGTGATCTATTGACGGTAACTCATCGGAGCAAATTGATTCATGGTCCTTCTATACTTGTGCAGACTTCTTTGAATTAACATTTTTTTATTTTCAGACTGTGGAATTTTAAAATTTCCAAAAACTCAAGAAACTAATATTCTCCACAAACTTTCAATCAATATTCACAGTGATATTTGACAAGGACTTTGCTATCAGGATGGGATTCTCAAGACTGTGCCTCAAGCACTAGTAGAACTTTTATAATCGTTCCAAGAATTGTCTACAAAGCAGTTTTTACAGCTTTAATCCCTTGATATTTTCTACAATATCTGCAGAGCTTTCATAACGATCGTAGGGTAACAATCCAGGGCTTGTTATCGAGTGAGGAAAACATTGACGATATTCAATTCCAGGTGTCCCAAGACATGGTAAAGTTTAAGTTGCGATATCGGTGGAGCAGGGGCAGTAGATCGTGACCTGCTCAGAAAACGTTAAAACCGATAAGAATTGTCTTTTGATATCAAACTGCAAGATCTCCAGTGGCAGTGTAATGGTGAGTATATTTTCGATTATATGGTTAAGGAAGGGTACTGCAACAAAAGATCATCGTGAAATCGGAACAAAGAATCTCGCTAGAGAGTTCGCTTGACGTAATGCCGATTGCTAACTCGATTTCACGTGCTTTCGAGAGGATATACACTATGAAATAATAGGGAGGACTTTTGTAGAGAACTCCCGAATTACAACTGAACTCGCTCCGTTAGCTAAGCTTTGAACTAGAGGTTGGGCTTTTGTCCGTGTGGCTCTGTTCTATAATTAAAAAAAACCTTTTCCAGAATTTTTGTACAAATCTGGTCCGTTTTTTATTTTATTTTTATTTTTGTTTTTGTTTTTTATTTTTCCTCTTTCCTCTTTTCCTTCGGCCCTCAGAAATCCCTTCGAATTATATTTAAGTTTTTTCTAAGATTTGTGTACAATTGAATGGAGTGCTTTGAAAACGTACAACCGGCTATATCTTGAGAGAAAAATATTTATCAAGATGTGACTACCGAAGATATCTGAAATATCTCATTGGGATCCCGAGATATTTTAAAAATAGCAAAAAAGTGCATTTCTTTATATTTGTTTCAGGAACCAATAGCAGAAAATTGAATTTAGATTGTTTTTTTTATATCATGAGATCTAGAACTCCTATCATGAAATCTAGAACTCCATTTCGTCGAATTTGAATATGGCATTTTGTCTTTTCGGGTCCAATTTTTTTTTATTTTACGGACCTGGAGATTTTTTATAATTTTTGTGAATTTATTATCTTCTGAATACGAAGATGTATAATTATTTTAATTTGGAATGCGTTTCATCTGTTTTAACCCTCCTCAGAGATTGTTTGGTATACGGCCTTGTCATTTTGAGTGATCATTAAACCATAGATTTCTGAATAAATTATAACACATTTTTGTTCTGGAAACACATCAATTTTTGTTTTAAATACAGTTCAATGAAACTGAAATAATAAATACAACTCGAGAGTTCCCAACTAAATTCAATTTCTTGATCGTGCACTCATCAGACCACATGATATTTTTACAAAAATAACGATCTCTTCTTAAATTGCTCCGAAACTAGTTACAGAAAGACAATTTTTTTGCATGATCTCCTGGAACCAATTTCTGGATATTTTGAAATTTGTATTTTATGGGCCAAATATTTTTCTTAAATATTCTTAACGTTCTAAACGTTCAAAAGGCTTGATGTGTGTGTCTGCCTTCTTTCTGGGTAGAAGATCGCATAATTCCGAATTGTCTTCGCAGAATTTCTGATTTTTTTTATGTACAGATTGTACAAATCGCTCTTTTGCCTCGAGAGTAATTCATATCTGAAAAACATCAAGTAGAAAACCGAGACTAATTTTAGGTAAATATCAAATTGAAACAAAGCTCAAAGCTTTTTATTCAAATTAATTCTGAATCGGCACGATAGTTCAGGAATCTGGATCAGATTTTTCTGTGGTGATGCACAAAAATTAGGATGGTTCTCATGAGATCCATCAATCTTCGTCATAATTCTTTTAAGTGACAGAATCATACTTTCGAAATTGAATCAGAAGTGGGTTTCCAAACGTATCCACAATAAAATTACATAAAATTTTATGAAATTTAAAATATATTGAAATTTCTACAAATCTCTGGTTTATGAAAAATTGTATGGGTGTCGTGAGCACTCAAAATGACAGGGTCGTACTCCGAACAATATCTGTGGAGAGTTCAAAACAGATTGAACGTTTTCCAAAATGAAATAATAATACACCTGCGTATTCAGATAAGAGGACATGCATTGACCAACTGGAACAAACAATGGCTAGACAATGATTATCTCGGCAAGTGAACCGCATACAAAAGTGCAATTGAATGAGCAACAATATCACCCGACTTTGTGCTACCAGATATTTTCTGTTGGGCCGTCTTGAGTCAATAATAGAACCAATAATTGAAATGCATTTTTCTGAGTTACCGAAGACAGGAAGTTTCCATTTACATTTTTGTTGGTGGGGCTAACTGGAGCTACTTGGGTGGTTCAGTAGTCACATACATTATGTTTACCCTCAATATCTCCTAAACGGTTTCGAGCAATTATTGAAATCTCTTTTCGTTCATAAGATACAGCAGATTGTTTAACGTTTTTGAATTGTTATCACGTATTTCAAAATTTAAAGTTTAAACTATTGATGAAATTCTATTAATCATTCCGATGGTTTAAAGTTGGCCATGACCTCTTACAACTTTTAGAAATGTATGGATGGATTATCTCCTACTGATGTTTGCTCAAGTGCAGTCTCTGTTTTTATATCCAATGTCTGTCGCAGTATTAGCATTATACATTTGCTTTACTTTTCTCGCGACGAGAAACGCTGAAAACTTAATATGCTCTCCTTGAGGAACACTTCACAAGTTTTCTCGAGGACTTCTGAGCGTTGCTCGTGAGGGTGCAGCTGGTTGACGGAAAGAACACATTTTTTAGAATAAATCTATCAGACTTGATTGAATATCTGTCGCGGTAGTTTTCGTACCAAAAGCTATTTTACTTCCCGTCTTATGCTATGCTGATAACCTTCTATAGTCTGTCTTAAAAAACAAAAAAGATTTCATCTCCTCGGTGATGCCTTATTTGGAACACCGCAGAATAGTTGGTGACTTTCATGGCTGATGCTCCTATGAGATACGTATCATCAGTTGTTCTATCGTTAGCATTTTCATTGCGATGGACCCGTCGAGTTCAGTTTTTACACCCTTTCGATTTCTCAAATGTCTCTCTCCCAGGGTTTCTTCTTTCAACGAATGTCAAAGCTTTGGAACTCGTTGCTTAGAAAGGTGTTTCCAGATACACCATTCCAAAATTCAAACATGCACTTTCCACTGTCTTTCCCTTGGTTCTCTGATTATTAAAGTATTTTCAATTTCGTGTACCAGAAGGTAAAATACATAACTCGAAATATCTAACCTCGGTATCCTTTGATATTTGTTGAAACAAACAATTTTTATCATTGTAGTCGAAATATTTCATCCTCGTTCCAAAATGAAAATTCCAGTAACGAAGTTATATGTCTAACCTTAAGGTGCAGAATATTACAGCGCCAAGAGGAAATTTGTATATAAGTGATTTTATTCAATATAAAAAGCGCGCACCAATATCAAACTTTTAATATTGCTCGTCATGAAGAGGTATATTTTTCTATGTCTGGGAAATTATCAACTTCAATTCAATTCTCTTCTCGAATGGGGTGGTCAGACCAGAGCAAAATATGTTCGTGCAACCGTCTGACGGTTGCACATTTACGAGCAAACCTCAGAAGTCTTCGGGAGACTTGTGCGCTAGGGATGATGGGTGCTTAACTTTTTAACGTGCGATCCGGAGCACGGTCGAAAAGTTTCTCTGAAAATATCCGCAAGTATGCCAGTCATCCATCCAAAATCTGACAGCGCCTACGGTTGCCTAAATATGAAATCGACACCACCCGACTTATCCACTTGGTTTCCGTTATCAGACCTCACCTGGTGACCTTATTTGATAATAATAAAGATACTTATTATAATTCAAGATATTCCAGCCCTAGAGCAGGGCCTTTGCCTCAGCCTGATCAAAATGTTCTGCGCAACCCGATAACTCCTGAAGAAGGTTGACGGCTCTCAAAGGTTCTAAGAACTTTGTTGTCCCAGCGGCTGAATCACTATTGTCGTAAACATTTCCCCAGTAGCTATCACTGCTCAACTCGTGGCCAGATCGAAAGCAACATTTTCCGGATTGGGTTATCAAGGATCGTGCTCATCCCCAAAAATATCAGATACAAAGATTTACTGACTGCTAACTTGCTTGAATGCTTGTAATGTTTACGCGCATATTACTGTAGTTAATTTGAAGTCTAAACGGTTTTAAATAATTTATTTGTAAACATAAAGACTGACTTCTAACTTATAATATCACAAATTATCTAATCTTTTTAACAGTATTCAATTTCAACCTAGACTGTTTACTGTCTTCACTGAAACTCTCACGGCATCTAACTAATTCTGTCAGTGTCTCCTCTCGGCGAGGGGTTCTTTTCTAGATAGTTCTGGAACTACTTCCATTCGCATCTAGATGTCGCACTTCTAAAAGCGTTGACGACTGTAATGTCAGGATGACCTAATACTCTTAGGAATGCAGGCTTGTTTACGAGTACAAGCGACAGGTCCGTACTCGTCCGTAGTCACAGAATCGTTACATTATATATGCGAATACTCTCTGCAGTTGACCTGATGTATCAGTGATAATCATTTTTCGATGGCCTCGATCGATTACCACAAGGATTTTGATACAACATCGCATGAACTCATCACGCATTTGTTCAGATGCTTTGCGGTACTCTGAAGAACTTGCTTTACCATAAGATCTGGTCCATAGTCCAAATCGACCAGTTAATTTTTAGAAGCGACGGGTTTCAGAGGATACCCTCAGCTCTCTTATATTCTGCTATTGCCATTGTCCATGACAACAGGAGTCATGAGTTCAATTATATTACATGAATAGCGCAAATTCGATGCCTCGGGTGTAGAAAATCTATATCAGTACTTAATGGTGGTGGAAGAACACGCATGCTCTTGGCATGGAATACGTGATAGGCACATATGCCACGGTTCATCTCAATAGAGAACCATGCGAGGAGTGCTTGGAGAATGTCCAACTCGTAGACGAAAGCATTTTACATCAATGGTCCTTTCCACAGTTATACCTCCCCAGACAACAGAAAGACCTTGGACTTTTGAGTTTGGAGTGTCTCTATAACAGATTTGAACTGAATGAAGCCAGTGAAGTCTTCACTTCAGCACTTTACATCCCCTTCTTTGCATGGTTCCCGACAATGAAAAAGCAGGGGTCGAGCCATATACTTTTGAGGCAGCATCCCGTGCAGCTAATTAACTTCGTATTCGACACCGATCGGTATGACTCGAACAGCAATGAACCTGTTCGGCTGTGAAGACTGAAGTATTTCTACAGCTATATAAGGATAAGCCAATGCAAGAACATCGAAGACCTTGACTCAACGCAAAATGTGGCCTTTGCCTGTCTGAAAAGCAAAATTAATTTTACTACCTGTTGTGGCTATGTGATTTCCAACAGACCTATTTTCCGCGATAGCTCGAATTACGCATAAAAATGTTTGCTTGTGAATGAATTTTCCTTAAAAAAATGGTGGTCGTTTCGCTAAATATTGTAATATATTATGTACGTGGACAAATATTTGTCCATCAGTTCAATCGGGTATTTGAGTGATCTCTTATAACATTACCATCGTCATTGTTAAGCTAACCACTTTCAAGAAAATTCTTCGAATTATTTTTAAATTTGTTGAGTCATTTCGATATTTTTTCCAGAATTTCGACTTCATACAGCATGTGGAAAGTGGTATGGAAGGATACTACGGAGGATCGGTGTCACTGGCAGATTATTGTCCCTACATCCAGGAGTTCACCTGGCGATCCAAAAATGTGGTTGTCCGTGGTTCACACTGTCAGTTCGCGGAAAATAATCCAAGTAAGTTTATAAATTTATTTTTTGCATTGACAGATAGGTGTTTTTTACTAAATTAATCAAATTTTCCACCTACCTTGTATTAACATATATGTTTAATATTCTTCACTGCAAAAGAAATCGACCATTAATGGCCCCTATTCATGAATGATTTGTTATCGATGGATTATTTCGAGAAATCGTCCATCAATGACCCCTATTAATGGCCGATTTGTCATTTATTGTCGAATTGTCGATTTGCATAGGCAATCAAACATAAACAAATTCAGATGTTATGGACGCTGAAATGGATATTGACGATAAATTTATGTTGCCGGATGTTGCGGAAATTGCTAAAGTAGCATCTTAAACTTTATTGCCACAAAAAAATTTGAATTCTATTATTTTAAGAGTGAGGTAGACGAAAACAATCAACTCTGATATTAAAATATGATTAATGATCTCGAAAGTTAACGCGCTCGCTTCGCTCACGAAGTGATTTTCTTGGAACTGAAGCACTCTCAAAGTATATGAAGACTATTCAAGAAAGCACATTTTTTATTAATACTCAATTAATAACTTCCTTATTTTACTTATATCCCTTACCAACGAGACATATTTCTTCAGGTTTCGGAATAGAAAATAGTCTCAGGGGTCCAAATCTGGCGAATATGATGGATTAAGAACCAATTAACAATAATAACGCCTCGGAAATGCGTCGAATCTATCCTACACCTCTGCAAAATATACTCCATTGATCGTTTTGCCCTTTCAGGTGTACTGTTTCGTCTTTTCTTTGTTCTCTGGATTTTTGTGACGAAACCATGTTTTTTTGAAAATCGACTTCCAATCACTATCAGTCACTTCGACCTGCCCAATCCAATATTTGAGCCTTTTTTGGATAAGTCATGGCCCTAAGTACTACTTTATACGATAATTTTTTTCTTTGCCGTAGTGAAAAGGTCTCCGTTGGAAAGTCTTTAGACGGCGTTCAATGATACTAAAAGTTAATTTGTTAGTACTCGAGTTCGTTTAGGACCGTATTGAAAAATCATTATTAAATTACAATTCCAGTTAATGATTTTCACTACTATTGTGGTGAAAATCATTCATTTAGTTTCATTATAGATATTAACATGGATTTTCTTCATCAAGTATCGGCTACATCAATTAAAAACAATTCCAGTTGTTGCAACTCAACAATCGTTTGAAATTTCGAGTAAACGTCCAAGTAAACCGTAGTTCAGCAGAAAGTGTTACAGAGCAGTGACTTCAAAATGGGCAATGTCATTTTTCATTTAGTTAGACAGTAGACTAAGCTTCAGCAGACATGTGTTACTCTGCCTGTTGAAACTTTCTTAAATCTTTTATGATTATGTTAATGGTGCCTCTTGTTTTTGGGTTACCTTTTTGACGCTTTGGGAAGTGTGAAGGTTCTCATTAGACCTGTCCCATGATCCTGAGCTAAGAATTGGTTTCACAAATTCCCGAGGGACTGTTTCTTGAATCTGGTTCTGTGCACATCGGGTTGAGGTTCTCATTAGACTTTTCTTCCGGTTTGTCACAATTCCTTAGGTTTAGATTAACATAACTATAAATAGATTTACAGATCAATTTGGTCATTATTCAATTTTCAAAACACAGATCAGGGTTTCTAGAAGTTAATGTTCTAAGCCAAACGTCATTGTCATTGTCAACTTTTGACACAATGTAAATTTCATTCATTCAGTTTAACAGTAGACTAAGCTCCAACAGACATGTGTTACTCTGCCTGTTGAAACTTTTATCCAGGTGAATCCTGGAATAAGGACTTTTTTAAAATGTTATTTATATGATGTCCCGTTTTTAAATTTTACATGGTCCTCTGGACACATGATATTTTTATGGTCTGGCTCTTGTACACCTGACGAGTAAGTAACTTTTCAATTTTCAAAATTCTTTTTATCAAAATTTCTTAAATTCAATTCGATGTCACTTACTTACAGGTACGCACTGATGATGACTTTATAGTCGAAAGCGCTCTGCTATGATTTTATAAATAAATTTCTGCACGAAATACAACTTTTCTTCATTCAAATACCTATATTGTCACCTCCACCAAAATCTTTGTACTAAGACTTGGGCGTAATTGGAGGTAGACATTCAAACAAAAAGACAATCGAAACAATGAAAGAGGCTCACAACGCAAATCAAGCAAATTTATTAAATGTCATAATGGATTCCGCCCATTGTCACTTGCTGAAGATGAGAAAAGGAATTTCACTTCCAGTTAATTTTTTCTCCATAAAAAAAAATTTTCACTGAATGTTCTACTTTAGGCTAAGTCTGTATAGAGCCCCTCTAACATCGTTTGATAAATATCGTTATAAACCAGAAATCTCTTTTCGTAAGGTGAGAATATAGCCAATGCCTGTAAAATGAAAAGAGTTCCAAGGAGTAGAGGGCGATAAAAAATACTAGACTGCTCGTGTCATTAGATATATTCAGAGCATTTGATTCCGTTTCACACAAAGTCTCTTTGAAAAACTTTTATACGCGTTTGAATTACTGGACACGTGATGCCAAAGGGTATCGCGCTTTGATAAGTAGATGAAAAAGAAAACTATTCTCATTAAAATTTCTTATTGGGAATAATTTGACTTGACTAGCTTGGTCTTTTCCCATTTGTTGAGATTCGTCTCTCATCATTGGTTATGGTTGAGATATAATTGATTTCTGCATTGTACGAATATGTTTCATATCTTGAATGTTGTATTTATAGAGCCAGATAAAAACTTCGCTCTGGAAAAATACGGGGAGAAGTCTCGTTGTTTTGAACACACCAACCACATGTGGGAGGAGAGGTCCTGTAGACAGATGAGGCAATGGCAACACTGGGGATCAGGTTGTTACGGCTATAGGTGCGAAAATGGACGTTTACACATTTTGGTAAGTTGAAAAACTTATTAATTTGCTTCCATTTCATTACTAATAAAAAACTTAGTTGTTCACCTGGAGAATTTACTCATTCAGATTCCCATTTTTATTTCAAACTCTCATTAAATTCTGCATTTTCTTCCAAGATAATACACATCCGCCATCATGACGAAGCGTGCCGCTGATACCATAGTTTTTTCAATAATTTGTTAGAAATCCGAAAAGTATGCTGAATAGTAATAAATGAATGAAACGAATAGTTTCGACGATGTCGATATGCTCTTCTCTCAAAAAATGTTCACAAAGTGGAAAACATGAGGCAATTCATCTGACAACTACTTCCCTGGCTAATACTACGACAGGCATTGAACAACATCTGACAGATTACTGTGCAACGTTCTTCAAGGAGGACAGCAGAGCCTTTCCCTTCATTCTGACTTCGGATGACCACTTGCATATATTCAAGTTTTTTGCCTCTCATCAGTGGTAGGGCAGATCTGACATGATTGAAGTCGTCTGTGTCCCATCTAAATCAATGATGAGCTAGCTCTCTGCTTAATAATATGTCTCCAGTTGAAACCGCGACAGTGAGAAATCCACAGCACCATTCGTGGGCAAAAGAAAGAAGCTCTTATTGCATGGAAGCAAATTCCGGATGTGCTTCAATGTCCGTCATGGTATTAGACAGGGGTAATTGAGTACTGTCAGATATTTGTCTCCTGTTTTATATTTTGTGGTAATGTTTGGGTAGAAGGGAATTTCGACATTCATTTCAATAATTATTCTTTTGATAAAAGAAGACTTTTACCATTAGTAATTATAATTTTCCGTTCCTTCCCTGTAATAGGTATCAGGTGTTCTTTCTCATCCTTTGTAAGAGTTATGTCATTCATTTTATGTAGTATAGAATAACTTATAGACTTAAAATGTTTGATTTATTTATAGGTAGGCAACTATTCCTACGAATGTTTCCACGCCAATCAAGAGATCGCCATAAGGATAATCAGCAATGGATGGTTACACAAAGGTGCCATTGTTTGTCCGCCCTGTAAAGAAATATGTGCCGTAAGTTTGATTTCATGATTTCTACAGTGTGTCCCACTTTGAGCAGCCACACCCTCATATTTCGTTGAGCATGAAATAATTCGAAATTTTCTTTGACTCAAGTTGTAGTACTCGGAAATACCTACCTTTATGTTTACGTAACCTTTGTATATCCATTTTCCACGGCTAACTACGACCAAATGAAAAGTGAAAAATTGGGAAAAACATACTAGGCATTTTTATCGCAAAAATAACACCAGATTCTGTTTCAGAACACCTTAAAACCCCCAAATCTCAATGCTTGAATCATTTGAATATACAGGGTATCATCTGTAGCTGGTAGCGTTATCAACTCTAATCCATAAATAATGCTTGGAAAATTTCCAAAATGTCACAGAATTCCCAAAAATATTTAATTAATACTTTGAAAAATAGCCAAATATCACTTTTCCAAGGCTAACTCTGATCAGAATGAATGATACCCTGTATATTCAAATGATTCAAGCATTGAGATTTGGGGGTTTTAAGATGTTCTGAAACAGAATCTGGTGTTATTTTTGAGATAAAAAAATGCCTAGTATGTTTTTCCCAATTTTTCACTTTTCATTTGGTCGTAGTTAGCAGTGGAAAATGGATATACAAAGGTTACGTAAACATAAAGGTAGGTATTTCCGAGTACTACAACTTGAGTCAAAGAAAATTTCGAATTATTTCATGCTCAACGAAATATGAGGGTGTGGCTGCTCAAAGTGGGACACACATTAAGATATAATATGAGCGTGAATAGCTCCAATAATATGGTTTATAGAAACAGAAAAAATCAAATAAAGTTTTTGAAAAACGCAAAAAAAATCATGTTGAATGATTACAAAATTTTGAAATGACCACAAAAAAAATTGGCGCTGCTACATTTAGTGACCTCGGTCCATTGAATGGGACCCTTGTTCCAATTCATTTGTTGATACAATGATTGTCTAAGCATTGTCGAACTGTGACTGAGTAGTGTGGAAGAGCTCCAGATTGTTGAAAATGCAGCAAATTATTATGTGAAGATAGTTTCTTATGATCACCCCTTTGGTTTTTCAGTTCATCCACAATTAGTGGTACTATAGTTGTGTCCAGCACCTCGATATACATTTTTCCACTTGAATTTAAGAATAGGGACTAATTGAGATATCTCTTTATATCCCTATTCAATCACTATTCATCATTATAATTGTACGGCTGGGCTGCCCAGGTAGTTCTCCGCTAGCAGGCTTATCTCGTGAGTATTCCGGATCTCCTGATGAACTCCTGGAGATTTCTTACGATATTTCCCTGTGGATCCATCGGATCTGAAAATATCCCTCCTCATGTGAGCAAGAGCTCTGCATTCACAGAATAATAGGAGACTCTTTCATCATCCTCATCACAGAACCTGCAGAGCAAAGAAGTCTTGATGTACCCTCAACTGATGCAATCTCGACCATGTAATGGTTGAGAAATCAACAATTACAAAAAGAGTGCACTCACCCGCTATGAATAATACTCTTTCTTGTATTAACTGGGGGTATACAGCCAGTATATCAACAAAAAATACACAACACAATTTATTGCTTTCCAGAATAACTCAACAATACCCGTTAGGTCTTCGCTTATCGGTAGTTTTTGAAGGGTGCTTTTCTCATTAAGAATTTCGGGCGGGATGATATTCATTTATGAATTAAATTTAATAAGTATCAGACAGATTTTGTTTTTTTCCCAAATTTCTTTGTGGTTTTCTTAATGAATGACTTAATGAATTCATTATCTGCTTATGATAAACGCTACTGTATATTTTGAGAATATTCTATTCATGTTTCTTATCTTGTGTTACAGAAAGAATTCTCATCTCGGGAAGAACGTTGCAAAGTAGGCGATGAATCTCCTCCATCAACATCCTACCCAAGAGATGAACTCGTGTGTAGCAGTCATATCGCCAGAGCAAGCAGTCTGTTACTTGCGCTACTGATAATTCTGTCAGTCAACCTTTGAATTCTAGAACGTGAAGTCATAACCGTTCTAGTTCTTTAATTTATATTATTTGGTGTGTCATATTGAGATTCGGTTCACTTTTAAACTTTGACCGATGTGTCACTGACTGACTTGAACTACAAATGTGAATAAACCGAATGTTAGAGAGTACCGAGTTGGTTATCTTATTGTATGTTGACCAATGCGTCTCGAATTTTGTGACGTTGTTTTAAAGTCGATTGTTCCTTCATCGATGATCAATGGAAGACATTGTCGATGAAGGATGTGGTTATACGATTAATGTCTTTACTATGTATTGTACTAATATACAATTACTCGGAGCTACTATAGTACTGGTATAAGGAGATTATTGCGACTTTAGATTGACGTCCTATTGTTATGAATTATTCTTTGTTATTAATGATTTTCAGGATTGTTGGCCGTGCTTTAGATGCAATTTTAACAGATGTTTCGTTCACAACTGCGGCAGATACTATCAAAAACGATGTGGAAACGATCGACTCCATTGTTTGGATGGCATGATCTCGACTGATTTGATACCGGATATGTGTTCTGATCAGTTTCTCTGGACAAATGATTGGTACTTATAAGCATTCTTTTGATTTGATTCGATACGTACCTTTCCGGCCTTTGCTGAGATTGTCTATTCCGAATATAATTCTGTATACCCATAGCTTCTTAATATGCAAAATATACAAAAAAAATCATTTACGGAAAATTGAAGAACGACCTGTATATACATCTTGCAAATGAATATACTGGTGATCGTAATACTCTTCAGTTGACTGAAAGCAATTTTCATCCAGTATAAATATATGTTGATCTTGTTGTTCTCAAAAGATTTGCAGATCTGGTGGAGTAACAACTATGAAAATCAGGTAGTGTTCCATAATGACACCTGTTCTTGAAGCTGACGAGTTCTTATGAAAAATTAAATGCTTCGTTAAAAAAATGTAACCCAATACCTACCAATCACTAAGCAACAAATTGGAAGAGGATTTGTTCCCTCCAACAGTCATAAAAGCAGCACACATTACCGTCATCCCAACGAAACGTTTATTTCTTGCCACATCATCTTTTCTAATATCTGCCGCAGTTATAGCCGGAACTGCAGCCAACAAGTGCGGTGAGCACCAGTCATTGAGAAATTACGGACATGAAAGCCGACTTTCTCTATTCTCACAGTATTATTTTATGTTATTCCAAAACGAAACAAAGTTTTTAAAAATCATTTCCGAGTTCAATAATCCGTCGATGTTTCCAGTCAGTATTGCTGTCCCTAAACTCCTTGTGGTGTAACAACTCGCACAGTTTTCTATCATCCATTCAAAGAAACTGTTGCCCACGGTCTACCTTAATTGCTGTTTTCAAGACGTTCAATGTTGAAAAAGTTATACATGTTAGAATATATGTGAATTGATGTGTCTCTGGGTGCCATACAAAAAATAGAAAATATGTATATCGCAGCAGTAGCTTGTTGCTCACAAGTCAACTGAGAGGATTTATTCTATATTCTGTACGGAACTCTGAAACTTTTTATTTGGAGTTCACTCAATCATTCATGCTAGTTTTCTTCGAGACTGATTTTGAGTTTCAGTATCAGGGTGTAGAACAGTTTTGTAACGACGTGATGGACTTTTAAATACAATACGAAAGTCTTGACAGCTATGGGCGCTTATTTAACGCAAATGTGTTGATTTTTCAAACCATGCTTGGCTATAAACGTTACGGAATCAAGTCTTTTCAAGGGTTACCGATTTCTTTTATTTCAATGTAAAAATAACAATTGACAGTGACCCTGTATAATTTTGGAATATTTAAATCCAATATTGATTTAAACCTCACTAATATTGTACTTTTGTACAATCGTCATTGTCAATTACTCTGTCCGTGAATATGGCAGCCAATACGCATGTCTGTATTAATTACATTGTGAATTGACCAATGATATTACAAAAGACATTCGGACGTACAAACTGAGCTCTTATAACGTTTCTTTCCCATGGCCAACAGTCTGAGTGTAACTCATCCTTTGTTGTCGCAGTTGATGTTAATGTCATCTAGGTAATTTACCTATATTCTAATACTGAAGATTGGCGTCATGAAAAAATTATATTGCTATTACTTTTTTTATTCACTGAGTCCGGTTCACTCCGGTATTCCGGAAAAATCTGATGTTCAAATCATCCTCAACTGATAAATATTGGTAGTACCTATGGTATTACTGGACAAAAGACCGCGAATGAATCAGCACATATGCCTGATGGCGGCCATTACGCGGACGTATTCCCTCACAGCTAGATCCTCTTGCATAAATTTAGAGAACAAATTGCTGGTTCATCAGCAAATTACTAGACCAGCAATGCTGTATGCATGTCCAATGTTCTGTAGCCTGAAAAAAACCCAGCTCAAAAGGTTGGACAGAATGAAGAACAAGGTACTTCGTGTTGTAGCCAACAGTGACAGATACATTCGATTGAATTTGCTGCTGGAGCTTGCAGGCTTCGACTAAATCCCGACATACGTTGGGCAACTATCATACAAATTCTACAAGATCGTTAGCCTGCTTATATTTAAAAATAAAATGAAAATCCTTTTCCTCGACCTTTCTCCCTACAGCATAATAGTATTATTTCGACAATTTTGTATTGTTATAGTTTCTCTACCTATACATATATGCTCATGTGACTGTTTGCTGTGTCGTCAATTTTTTATTGAATTTTATTTTCACCGCCTGACTTGTTCTATTGCAAGTTTTGCAATAATCCTGGAGAATTGAAAATAAAGTATGTACAAATCATAAGTTACACCCACATATTAGTTGATATCAGAATAGATACAAGTTGCAAATGTCGAATTTCTCACTCACGGTATGCTGTGATATTCTGTATTGAATTCAATTGTTTTACCTATTTGAGAGCTCAGATTGTACGCTTGAATATTCTCAACGGATGGCCTAATCCTTCTCAAATCAACAATATTCGTACAATCACGACGTGTTTATGAAAAGATTATTGTTGGTAGGATCCAGTTTGTTACTAAATGGAATCCTTATTCAAGGTGATGATACTAACCATACAAACAAGATTATATTCTTCTAGGAACAGTGAGAACAATATTTTGATGACTTTATCAACTTTTACGAATTTCCACACTATTGATAGAATTTCGAAGAAACTTCGATTTTTCCTATGAACATTCCGAAATTAATTGAGGCTGTGTAAACAAATGTATTATTTGTGACAAACATAGTATTTTAGTTTGGAGGTTCTGTGCAATTTTTATCCATGTCACACTGTAATCAGATCGTCTGAAAATATCCAGCAGAAATGAGATATTTTGAGATCATCTGCATAATGTGATAACAATCAGTGGTTACATTCTGTATATATTATCTTAGAATTAAAACATAAGTGTACTATTTTATTGTTTTATTTAAAAACGATGCATTATTTCATGACATATAAAATAACAATAAAGTTATTACTTCAGTTGTATTGTAATTTATTTCCTCATTCACTAAAGTGCACGATCACATGATTTGTGTTAAGTTAACAATCAAGATTACAGGTGTCTAAATGAAGTGACTAAGTGTAAGAACTATCAGATATTGTATTATAAAAACTCCGACTAAATACTAATTGTACTTCCAAATGCACCGCAATTTTCTAAACTAAACTTTGAGCTTATGGTTACTGAACAAAAATCGAGTTTGCAGATTTGTCACTTGACGACTGTGTCCGTCAACAGAAAATTAACATTTTTAATTTGTGTTTATGATAAAACCATCATTACAAACACGGTTTTTTGTTTCGAAGCATACAAGTAGTAAACTATGAAAAAACTGCACGAGCGTGCTGCTTGAAAATTGTTCTTCACTATACTACATCTCATATAATATCAATAAAATATATATTTCAATGTGCAACAATGATATTCAGTTATCGTGTTTTTATTATTAATTTTGACACATACCCATACAACCAGACTTCAGATGATGGAATGGTGGAGAGATAAAACACTTGATGACTTCTTCAATTCATTTTGAAAAATTTCTCATACAATTGAAATATCCATCTATTTTCCTTCGACAGATTCGAATCAAATCTTATTACCATAAAAACTAATGTGATAATGATTTTGGAAAAAAGCAGCAGGATATCATTTTTAGGCATTTATAATGGATGTTCTTAAAAATACCAATCAGAGAAATTTTATTTCATTGAGTTTTTATTTAAACTAGTTATTATATGAATTTTGCAGTACTATTGCCATTTGTCCATCAGAGCTCTGTTATAAAATTTGGTTGAATGAACTTTAGTAATTTTGAAATGATTATTGTCCAGGGCGTTAGTATACATTTTTGATGCTGGATGATATATAAAACGTCACATCACTTTTCGTGGACTTTCTGTGGGAGCATTGAATGACAGTTTATATAAAGATCAATGAGGTTCACCGAATGCATTTTATATCATGAGTCAAATCTGGAAAATTTCTCAATTTTTCGTTGATGATTGTTTTTTATAACCGGTGAACAAAATGTATCTGTCTGAGTAACTTTTCAACAAAACAGTGTAACTGAATTGAAAATATCAATCCGTTTTCGACACAAGCATAATTTTCAGTCTGTGTCATGTAACATGATTACGTAGACTTAGTTGTCTATTACTACAATTTTCAAACTACATCAAATAAACGAAGCTAGGTAATTTGACAAGGTAATAATACACAACATGCATTGCGTTTGTGAATATTTGGTAAATTTGTGTGCAAAAATACAGGTCTTGCTTGATAAAGTTCATCAATAAAACTTCAATAATGTGATCAGAAGTATCAGCAGGCCAGGTAGAGTGAGGTTGGTTCCTCCACCTGAAAAAAGATACATGATTATTTCATCAACAAATTTATTTTGTTTTGTATAAAATTTTCAATGAGTAATTTCGAAATTATTGATATTCATATATTGTCCTGTGAAGACACCATCAGCGTAAGGTAAGTTGGGTGTATAATTTCTCTGAATATTATAAAATATAAAAAATATAAAAGCACTTCAATATCAGCCCCCTGCTTCCGTACTGGTAACCCAGCAAACACATTTGTAACATGACATCTCTGAGAGATGTCTCAATGAGGTAACAGTGCGATATCACATACTGTGCATCGCTGTGATGTACAGAAGAAAATACATCTGTGACTAGTCAAGATGTCGCAGTTGCGATTTGACAAATGCATTTTCCGCGATGTCAACACACGCCATTGCTCATGCGCTTGAGATCCATTTTATTGTATTAATTATTTGAATTTGGTTGTGGATAATTTTGCAATGCATTTTTGAAAACTATCAATTATCCCCAATCTACGTTAATTTGAGAATGCCTCATTCTAAAGACGAGCAGGATAACAGAAAATTTAAGAAAATGTTGAAAATATCAAAATTCATTCCAATCACTTATTGCTCTATCATAATCCTCATTGTTTACATTATTATCAATTTCATCATTATCAAAATCATTAATTCGCAAAATTACATTTTAGTTGATTTTGCTTGTCGAACATAAACGTTGAACGTAACCAAAAACTTCGTAACCAAAAACAATTTAATGCACCAAATCCGAAGTTTTTGCGAGAGGGGGAAAGAAGATGTCACTGCCTCTGTTTGTTTGTGCTCTGGAGTAGCTCCAGTGTAACCTGCGGAACATGGCCAAATAAACGCTGCAAATAAGTTCATCGTCTTTCGTTTTGGAAATCCGAAAATTTTCAAACGTTTCCGTGATCAGTAATTGAATTAACGTTCAATAGCCTGTAACAAAAAGCTGTAAAAATATTTTTTCCGATGAATAGCTCCCAGGATAAAGGCAAGTACAGCTTGGCAAATGTAGCTCTGTCTCTGAATATTGGGTGCGCAGCAGAACAGCCGGTGTCTTTTCTTGTCCTTCCCGTTTAAAGTTGGTAGTGGATATTTACCCCCTCTGTTTATCGTTCGCGCATATCAGACGCACAGCTATATTGGCCAAGCTGTAGCTACCTACAATTTTTGACTTGTAAAGCGTTCATTTTCATCTTTATTTCATCGTCATAAAAGACTGATGATAATGGAAACATCTCTGTTTTTTTAATACAATTGATCATGTTAGTCCAAACTATACATTTGTCTCTGGATCAACTGATTATGATGCCGCCTGTGCATTTACGGATTTCAACGAATAAATGGGAAATTGCGCAATATTTATTTTTATTGATTGTTGAAAAATACTTCGATTAGAACAATGTCATTTGATTTTGAGTACATTAGATTTATTTAAAATAAGTAAGTCTTTTTTCCACTGACATAATTCCCTATGTATCACCTGCTATGTCAGAATTAAATAATTTCGTATACATAAAAACACATCGAAGTCACATATAAAAAATGTATCGATGTAACATCGCAAAACTTATCGCAGCGACGTCGCATTACTGAAACTTGAAAGGGACAAAATAACATCCCTTCGACATCGCAATGACGACTATGCGATATCAGCCCGTGGAACTAGAAGAGAATGTGAAAGGAACATGAATGATTTAAATACGGACCTAGGAAAAAATCTAGAATGGGGATTCAACAACTTGGATGAATTCAATGAGAATAAAACCCAAGCATGTCTTTTCTCTAGAGAAGCAGATCTCACGGTGGCCAACGTGTGTCAGGAGTATCTATACCAACGAAGTCCTCCATTTCAATGCTCTGTATTACCAACAGCAATACCCTATTATGGAAAAGCCATGTGAGGTTCATGCCTCTCAAAAACTTGTTTTTCTGTTTCGTGCCGAGCTTTTTCACTTCCCGGCAGTTGATTATGATTTATAAGTCATAGATCCGACCTGTCTTGAAATACTGTTTCCATATATGGAGTGCAGCTCCTAAACACACACTGAAAATTTTAGATTCGGTCCAAAAAAGAGCTATTCCTCACGTCGGTGATGCTGAGCTTATAAGTACGCTCACTTCACTCTTCACCGTTAGCGGTCCCATCGAGACTGACCCGTCGAGCTCAGTCTTCACATCCCTTTGTCATTTTGGAGACATTCCGAACATCTCTTTCACAGGGCTCGGTATTGCAACGAACTACAAAGCGTTCTGCCCCGGGAGGTGTTCCCTGAGGCATACAGCCTGCAATAATTCAAGATCGCCAATTCTTTCCTACTTTTCCTCGGCTCTCACGATGTTCTTTGAACATTACAGGATTTTCCTCTTCGTGGGAGCCAATACAAAAATAAAACAAAAAAAAATAAAAAATGCGACATCGCAGGTCACATTGTTACCTGAATTATGGACTCCGACCAAGTTTAATCCATTGGGATGATAATGAGGGTAAGGCGTCTCTTGATCATTTACGGCCCTTGAGTGGTAACCGGAAACTCTGCAAATGTCATTTCCTAATTAGCTTAATTAGACGAAGAGACTTGTTTCTTCGCATTAACAAGGGCTATGAGATCGTCCCACAATGTAGATATGTGAATCCTGTAATTTATTTCGAAGAAGCGAGGCGAGAATGACATTATATAGGCTAGACTTTCTAGGTGACTGAAGGACACTTTTTTAAAGAACATCTAATGAATTGTTCGATTGATGATTTAATTATTTTGTGGAAATTTATTCTGAATTATTGGTTACATAGAGATGGGTATTAGCAGTTCCAGTCCGATTTGTAACAGAGCTGGAGATATGCTATCCTCTACTGGCGAATTGTATGGATGGAATGAGTTTACCGCCTATCTAAAAGCCTGCTGAACCAATTTTCTTCCCTAAGTAATACTCCTGCATTATTCAGGCCAGTCCATATATCAGTCCAAGTGCCTGTGTGAGATTTATCAGCTCATCAGACGCTATAACAAATGAGCAACAAAGTGCAGCTCACACTTCGATAAAATAGAAAATGCTACTTAGCAATATCTTTTATCCGAAAAAGAATTATGGCAACTTCTATAACTTTTTAGACTCTGGACATAACGAGCAAGTTTTCAAGGCCAAGGTATCCAGGTTTTCGTCGAATACCATATTTATTTTGCTGGATGTCAAAGTCCACGAACAGGATATTGATAAACTGGACCTTAGACTCCCTTTCGATACCGTTTTATCACTTTTTTATATCCGTTCTCAAGATTCAGTCATTTGTACCTTTCGAATACCAGGAAATTCGACCAATCGTATTACGTCCAAATCTTTGCATGCGGGCGTATTTCATCCAAACTGTACTATTAAATCACGAATACCTCTCGTTATTCATAACTTATCAAACTCAAAAGATGGTTTTCTGTTTCTTCTTCCTATAATGAAAACTTTTTATAGCTCCTAACGAAATCAAAAATTCACTGTTAATCCAGTGCCCTTGTTCATACGAACAACCGCAACTAGCTATTCAATCATTATTTTACTGATATCACGACATAACACAGAAAATTCGTATCTGGAAAGCTGCATATAATCACATTTGAATTACCATGTGAAGTCGAGCCAGAGCCTTCAGCCGCGATCAATACTATGGTGGAGATTATAACGTATTAAAATACTTATTTATATGCGACTTTTCCGGCTAATAGCATACTCCATTCGGTATGCCTTACCAGGAAATATCTAATACACGGGATCATCTATTATTCGATGAGAGCCCTTAACGTGGAAGAAAGTGAATTTTCTTTGTATTTAGGTCAGCACAAAAGTGATTTACATTTTCATGTACGAAGTGTATGAACTGATTTCTTGATGGTCAATGCGGAATATATTCAGTGTAAATGGTTTTTACATGGTCGTTATTTTTGTTATTTCACGGTATAACATGTTTATTGACCACCATACTGAGTTTGGCTTATCGGTTGGTGAGGTATACAGTGAGGTTGTAGAAGTCGTAGATAGCAAGTAGGAGATTCTTTTGAACTGATTGCCCGCAATAACAATTTTAAAAAACACCTACAAACTGCACTTATCTCAGCTTATTAAGAAAACTGTTAATAGCATACCAATCACATGGCGTCATTATGAGGAACTGCAAGAATTTCAATAATATTTTAGCATTAACCTCTCTATATTTCCATATCAAAACTATAAATGGGTCCATAGGTTAAAAACAAATTCCTGAGGTTTGAAATCAATGGAATTCAACCTCCAGAGGTTTTAATTATCGTAAACGTAGGAATCAGGCATCTGTTTCATGCGTGTATGAATTATTTACTGGTGAGGAATAACATCTACACACAACACTTCTTTTTTATTCAGAAAAGTTCAAACAAATTTAATGTTGAAACCACCAATATTAATGTGAACAATGCATACAAACTCTCTAGCGTTTGTGACTTCTTTTCTTGCAGTGTTTGAATTAGTGCTACTTATCAATCTTGTAATTAAAATTGTAAAATTTCTCTGTAAATGGGAAACCGTTGGACAATAAACGCTATTTTTATATTTTATTCCATTGGGAATGTCCCAGTCAGGCCCTGTCTCCGAAGCTCCGACACATCCCGAGGGAGCCCTGGTGTTGTTTACCCCCATAAACTCTCCCCACGTTCGTGGTGTTTCCATCATTCCACCAAATACTCCTATTATCAGAACCATCATTTAAACAGAATGGTTTGGGTAAAACCTGCAGAGTTCAAATAGTAAATTTTGATATTCACTCCGTTTTTTCTCTTCTTTTCGGATGATATTCGTTTCGGCTGGAGCGGATAACTCCATGGCGGAAATCGTCCCACTTTCGTGGTCTAGAAGGACTACATCAAGCTTATTGTCTTGTATTTGCCTGAGGGTGGGGAATGAGTAGTTCCAATAGGTTCGATCGGTGCGTCTTATTCTTCACAACGGACTCAAAATCCCCCAGAGCAACACCGGTGTCTCGACTATTCCGTACGAGTTTTGTAGATGGTAGTACAACACTCGTAGCACCGCGTTAAGCCTGTGGATATAGGCTGAGACCGCATAAGCTGCTGGGCATGCTCAGAAAATGCATTATAGTATCAGGTGTCCCATGACACGCCCTGGATCTGGTGTTAGGGATCTCTATACCCATCACGCGACCACGATATACTAGGTTAACACCCTAGTATACCGTGATGGGTAAAGAGGTCCCTGACACTATCCTGACAGGCCATTATGAATCATTCGGTCTCCGACATCAGTTCACTTGACCTGAGGAAGTCAAGGGTTAAATTTGTTGTCAAGGTCTTTGATGTTGTTGAAGAAGACCCCATGCATTGGCTTATCCCCTTTCTAGGTTGACATCCTGGTATACAGTAGTCGCGTGATGGGTATAGATGTCCCTGGCACGATCCTGGTAGGCCATTATGAATCCCTCAGTCTCCGACATCAGCTCACTTGACCTAAGGAAGTCAAGGGTTACATTTTTTGCCAAGGTCTTCGATATTGTTGAAGAAGGCCCCATGCATTAGCTTATCCGCATGTTTGCTGAAGGAGGTCCCGAGTCTTCGCAGCTTTGATGTGAACTTTTTGCTGAACGGGTTCCAACTTGGATACAGGAGTTTGAGTTCTCCCGTTTAGTGTCGAATACGAGACCAGGTTCATCCGCTGCATGGGCTGTTGCCTCAAAAAGAAATGCTCCAGTCCCTGCTTTTTTATGGTCGCGAACCATGCAGAGTAGGGAATCGAAATTCCTGATAACTTCACAGGCTCTTTTCCGTACCAGTCTGTTATGCAGACACTACAAACTCAAAGGACCACGGTCATCACTTCAAAGGAGTAGAGTAGGATGGAAACGTCAAGCATATGAGTTGCAGCAACTTTGTTCGTCCTTAACAGTTCTGATGACCAGGTGATGATTGAAATAAACCGTGGCACATTTATCGATTCCAACTTCCATTCCGATGGCATGCGTGTACTCTTCCACCACCCTTAAGGATTGATGTAGGTCCCTTTCTCCCAAGTCACATAGGTATAATTATTATCAATAATAATAATAAAAATTATCATCAAAACTGTCTACTGGGGGTGAAAAGAGTCTGCCAAATTGCTCTAAGGTAACAAAAATCTGTATAAATTACGGAAAAATGTTCGACAATTATTCAATCGCTCTTAAGCGTCAGGTAAATGGGATGCAGAAGCTGGGTTATCCTAACAAGAGAGAAATAATAAATTGAAAATAATTTGACAGATTTTCGAAAACTTGTTGCCAGACAATAGACACAAGAGCCCAATGGGCTCGAGTGGCTATTGCCAAATGGAAACATATTTGAGTCAAAATCTGAAGAATTATTTTCAATTTTAGCGAATTCTTGTGGTATTACAAATATTATTTTTTTATGTTAAAGACATTTTCTTACCAATTCATCGAATGACGATGTAATATATAAACAGTTCTTGATTAATTTTTCACTGTTCATACAAATTGATGACAAAAGTCAAATAAAAAATATTCGTTGTCAGACAATAAAAACAAAATACCTCAAAGAATTTCGGCGGCAAATTTCAAGGGTGGAAATTCTCCCTGTAGGAATTTTTGAGGTGCCAAAACCTACATGAATAATTTAATTTATAAGTTTCTGTTGATTTCAGAAATGTAAAAAATATTCTAGAACAAATATAAGTGTTCTTCTTTTTCATGTATTATTTTTCGTCTCAATCTCATCCCTATCTTGCTTTTGAGGTTCATATTATTAGGTACCCCAAATGTGATTTTTTCACATCAAAAATATATCTTACTTCAATATCTTTACGTCATGACGTGGTACTTCATCCAGATAATTCACACCTAAAGCTCTCCTCAATAGTCTCTTTTCCAACTTGATGCCAGGAGAACAGTAATTATATCCAGGAACATGTAGTTTTGGAAGTGTGTTGATCGAGATACCGATCCAGAATACGTCTACTTTTCTTTCATATGTTTCGACTCGAACTAACGACTGATTTGAAGAATATTTCGACGCTGAATGTGTATCACGTGACACCTTTGACAACTCATGTAATTTTTATGACAATACTTCGATATTTTGTTAGGTTAAAACATGAGTGTGGTGAAAGGGATAATTCATGACCGCAATGGTATACCTCTTCTTGCAAATTTCACTTAAGTACTGATCAATCAAGTTTTATATAGGAAGATTGTTTTTACTCACCGCTGCATTGTCCACCAGGAGTGGGAGTGAATCCTTCCGTACAATGACATATTGAAACTGGATTGTTGTTGTTATTATTGTTATAATTGTTATTATTGTTATTACTGTTGTTACCCGACGAAGGAGCGGTAGTGGGTTTCTTCTCCTGTTCTACGCAGATGGCGTTATCGACGCAATCATCGTCTTTTTGACAGATATGTTTCGGGCCTAAAAGTCAAAAAAATATCCGGTTACAAAAATTCTATAATAATATGCCAATGACCGTTGTGTAATTTAATAGAATTGTAGAAATAAACATATTCTAGTTGAAGAAGACACCATTTGAGCTTTTTTATCAAGTGAATATCTCCAGCATATTTATAAATTACAAATATACTCGTAAAAAAATTTAATTTTACCGTATAAAACATGGTGGCCTTTTTTTTCTTAGGCATGAGTTATTTTCCCTTTTTTTGATATTGGTGTGAAATATTGGATTTTCTCATGGGTAATATTATGTGCCTGGTTTGAATGAGGTATCGAGCGTTCATTTGTACGAGACATGCGTTTGTAGAAAAAAAAATTACGAGAAAACTGACATGAAAAAGTTGCGAAACCGTAGGTCGAGCAATTTTGTTTAATGTCAGTTTGTTTTTCGAGTAACATTACTGCTGGAAAAAGTTTTAGTGAAAATAAATGTATCCAATAATAGAAAAGTTTTATTGATTTTTGGCAGAATGAATCAGTATCAATATATAAATGCATACAAATGTTATTGAAACGATTACTCGAAAGTTCAGTTTTCAAAAACACAATTGTTTTAAAGTTGTTTGTGATATAATTAAGACGAAATTTCCTCAAAACGACTCATATTGTGCATTACTAAGGATCAATCATGGCTGACATTTCAGAAGCTAAAGTGTCTGGTTTTGAGGAACGACATTTCTATAAACATATAATAGATCGGTGCCAAAATTACTCTGATGTCATCATTGAATGTTTTCTTTCTGTAGGAGTTGATTTATCTTGAAAAAATATTTTTGCAAATGTATCAGATTCATCAAAATTTTTATGGAGACAATGGTTATCAGAGAAGGTAAAAGCTGCACCATATGTTCCACGACAGAATCAGGTTTATTCTTCCATAATAATTCAAGTAATTTGTTTAGGTAAGAGCAAAATTCGGTATGAATAGAAAACAATCTAGAGAACTATAGTGTCAATGTTTGGGTTCTATTGGAAATAGCATAATCGGACCATTTCTGCTTCAATGTAGCTTTGAATGGACAGCAATATTAAGAATTTTTACGCAACTAAATAGTGAATCTACTGAAAGAGTAGAATAAACTAGAGTAGAGTAGAGTTGTGAGAGCAGAGTAGAGTATAAATTGAGAAGTTTTTCAGAAAAGGGTTAATTTTGTTCTGGTCCTCAAGAAAAGGAAAATCCTGTAATGCTGAGAGAACATCATGAGAACCAACGAATAGGAGGATAAAAATGGCGTTTTTCTTCAATTACTGAATGCTGTATGCCACAGGGAACACCTCCCTATGCAACGAGTTCCAAAGTTTTGAGATTGCCAACGACTAATGATATCCCGAAAGAGAATCGGCCATGAAAATATCATAAAATGAAGACATATCGGCAACTTTTCTGCGGTATTGCAAAGGAGTAAGGGAGTTTGTGAATGAGCCATCACAGACGAGACAAGTTAGTACTATCCATTTGAAAAAAAAACAGTATACGTACAATTTTTCTACGGTATAGAGTATTATGGCAAATATACTTGTCAGAAAAGAAATACTCATCTTGCTAATACTACGTTGGGTGCATTGCAGATGACACTATTGCAAGTGCTCCCTGTAACCGACTTTCCAGAATATTAATATTACCTTTTCAGAATGATTTCCGAGTGTGTGCCATATTTTTCGCGTGTACGAATGTACGTAAAATCTTGTTAGCATAATTGGAATGGCGATAGGTAAACAGCTTTTTTTGTAATTTCAGCCAACTCCAAATTCACATAATGTTTGGATCGGCTCCCAAGTTCATGTTTGACCTTTTGTCCTAATTCGGTGAAACCATAGTTGATTGTAACAATTTTCTTCGATATCGTGCGAACTGCGATATAAACGACTAGGTGGTCAGCGGTTATTTACGACACCTCCGAAAAGTTGTATGTGAAACCCTTCGTCTAACGCAAAGTATTTGCATAAAAGTTAGATAAGGATACCTGGGACCCTTACCTTTGTATTATTGGAGTTGAAAGGTATGAATTAAACATCACCGTTCAATGACCTGCCATAGCCTACAAAAGATGTTGGTTGCTATTGATCTGCCCAAAACTATGGAACGGAAAGGTGGGCGACTCATTTCATTAAGAATTCAAACCGTATTGGCCAAAATTAGGTTTTTTGAATATACACTAGAGCGTAATTTCAGACAAATATTCATTGATTACGTTATGCATAAATACATTTCCAGCCCTACTCAGTGAAAAACAAAAATAAAATATGGTACAGTCAGAAAATTAATAACAGTTACCTACCTTCCTAGTGGTACACAAAATTTAATAACTTGCTTGCATCACATGAGATTGAAAAACATGAATTAAATACCAGAGCATGAGATCTCACACTTCGATGAATATCACGAAAGCTCACTCATTTCAATAATAACTATTTCTCTTGAGGAAAAGAATGCCACCTTTAAAGCTAGTTTGATTTATTCAAATAAAATGAAATGGAAAAGGAGGATATCATGGTGTAGGTTTTACTGGATTTTTCAAATTTCAATTTGGTACCTTATAAGAAATAGTTTTTTTGTTTTCATTTACTCATAGTATGATAGTTGTATAAAGTTGTCAGAAAATAACGGCCAGTTGAGCAGATATTTTCCGACAGGAATCCCTGTACCTTCTGATGATAATTCACGTAGCTTGATTTTTGATTTTGAAAACCATTTTTAAAGATTTTCTATATGAGGCAGCTCAGGATATCATCAGCGGCTGTGCCTAGAAATTCGGCATGGCCCCTTGTCATTATATAAAATAAAAATCAACTAGTTATTTTTTAGATGTTTTAGTAATTAGTTTGGATTGATGCTGTTGAAGGTTTACTTGAAGTCTATAAAAATAATGTAAACTTTTACATTATACTCGTAGCATTGTAGAGAAGTAAGCGAGATACTGTGACACTTCAATGGCATGTTCATCCGAGTCTTACCATGAAAAGAAGAAGAATTTATTTGAATGCGTTCTAAAATGTATGCATTCCAATTGTATAGTACTCCAAAAGACATTCAGAGCTACTGTATATTGATGAACAAACCATTAATGTATCTTTAGAAACTTTTGATACAAAGGAAAAATTGTAAGGAATAAAAAGTATGTTTTGAAAAATAACAAAATAACTTTTTAAAATTATTAGGACTGTCCCTTTCATAATCGCGACATTCATTGCACCCACAATTTAATTCAGTCTAAGGAACACAAGATGTATACAGTTTCCCAAAGAAAAGTTGCCCTAACTCCATATGATGACAAGCGAGTAGGCAATCATATGTTCACCGACACTAAACAGAATCCATCGAGAACTAATGAGATGATTTCATCTATACAGAAGATTTCTTCCCCTTCAGTTGTGAGAACCTGTCACCAATATACATTTCTTAACCCCTTCGAATAATCTTTATCCCAAAGTCTTTAGTTGCCACCACTTTATTTTAGAAGATGTCCCGATTACACTTATTCAGGAAACTCAAAACTTCAGAACTCAAAAAATTTATGATTCCATCAATAAACCGCTTGTATGTTCAATTGACATACTCATCAGCCCAAAATTATTTATTCTCTAGGATAATAACAGATTAGAAGTGGGAATTTCCAATATGAAGACGCATATAATTCCATCAAAAGAATCCATTTTTGGATCGTTCCAAAAACTGGTTCACCGCCATTATTTCCCATCGAAGAAAGAAGGAGAAAACAAAATACACTATAGCGCTACCTGTTTGATGATTGACAAATAATGAATTTGCATTCACTATATTTTATCTGAAATTGTTCAATAAATAGGTACTCAAAAAAGAAAGTTGCTGTATCAATTTTTACCCCCGGTGTAAAAATATAAATATGGAGGCGATACTACATGAATAACAATTTTCTATATAAACAATCATTATCAAGTCGAACTATCAAAATAAACAATCTTTGGAAATAAATTATCGATTAATGTTATTCTTATACCACACAGGTCAAGCTAACTAACAAAATATTTATGTTTGTGGATTCCTGGACTTTAGCATAGTTGTTTACTCGTAATTCTGAGAATGATAAGGTTACTATTTTCCTATAAATACACCGCAATGCGGGGCATTTTTTTCCTATTGTCTGAGGAACCCCACATGAAGGGATTTGATCCCCCTTACTGCGTGATTTGGTAGTAGTCGAAGTGTTGGTATCTCTAAATAATCAGTGTTGCCACTGCAAAGGATACCCAGACGATATTGGACTCCTCGTGCAGGAAAGGCATGTCTAAATAACCTCTGAGCCCATGCAAAATGCTCTGAGGACCGTAGAGGAATGGTCTAATAAGGAAGGTCAGGCAAAATCACAGTAACTCCGTTTACAGACAAATTAATTCTGGGGAACATAAAACTACCTAAATTTTTCGGCAATAAACTAAAAGTTGCTGATCACGTTGTTAATTGAGAAAATAACCTGAAAAATGCATAATCAACAAAAGCAAATCATCGTCCATGATGTGCAGAAGAGCGGTTGAAAAGAAGCAAAGAACAACACGAGCACTATTTACAGTACTTCAACAGCTTCAATGGGAATCTTCCTAAACTTTCCACCACAGTACTTCATAGTTATGGGAGAGGCCAGGATGAGTGCCTACAGACTTATACAAGTAGGTAATTGAACCCAGTCACAAACTGGATACACCAAAATCATTCATGATGTCAACATTGCCGAACTGGAAATTATTCCAGACTACAAGTTACCTCAATACTCAAACGAGAAACTATTCAAACCCCAGCTCAAGTGAAGTGAGTGGGACTCGGCAATATCATCTGGAAATATAATCTGGTACACAGATTCATCTAGGAGTTACTGACGACGGAACAATACAATAGACCCTAGCAAGACTAAGTGTTAGAGAACACCCCAAGGATAAACCCGGTATCTTGTCAGCCTCAAATAAACCAACGAACCTCCCCTATGGTTGCAATCTGTAGTTCTCTTGCTTGAACACTGGTGCTAGTAGCAGTTTTACTAATTTCTCTGTCATCATCTCCTTTATTCATTTTCAAGTTTAATAGTATCTTTCCGCCATTTTTCAGTTCATTACAATGTAGTATGGTCCTTCAGATTTTCTACCTGTATCAATCTTTTCGTAACTTCTTAAAAATCTTGGTGACATCTCTCCTTCGTTTGCGTTTTCTTCATTTCTGGTTCAGACTGTTTTCTGCTACACTGTTCTTTCCTATTTCGGAGTAGCTCTGTGAAGTGGGTGTGTTTTTTTTTTAATTTTAATTTTATTTCTGCTATAGCAATGCCAATTGTGTTTTCTGGGACATTTTCTCTCAAGGTGAATTTTGTGATTTATTTTTTCAGTCTTTGTATCTATCAAATGTCACATGTACCTGATTTTTACAGCTGTTTTAATATTCACCGCTTAGATTATTTCAGTTCGAGGAATTTTTCATGATTAACTTGATATCATCCCTTTTGTTGTATGTATATCGAAACCGGTTATAACCAGATTATTTTCAGTTATCTTCTCTAATTCTAGTAGTTTCTTTTCAGTTTTATGCAAACCAACAAATTTACCAACGCGTTCGCTGAAAATTTTGTTGTTGATGTTTTATTCAAATTGAAAATAAAAAAACTTTTTTTCTCTATATCTCTACTATTGTATATTATCGAATGACACATTTTTTGTACTGTCATTCTCTCCATCTGAAATCATCACAACAATACTATTACCACAGGCGTCTATTATGCCTATTTTATTTTTCTGTATTACGTGTAAGTAAATCTGTTTTACTTTGATAATATTTGTACATCTCATTATGTGTCAGTAGTAATTGTGTCTGGGTTTTGTATCAGTGTATATTATCGAATAAAACGTCAATGAATTTTATAAATGAATGAATAATTGTTCCATTTGGGCACGATTCTAATTGAACACGCTATCACAAGTACTTAATGAGTCGAAATGTTTTCGGGAAGGCAATACCTTTTGTTGGCCCTTAGCATCAAACAGCCTATTATTCCCTCCTTAGGTAATTTATAACCTATTATTCAAATTATTCAGTGGCTTCCGACCAACACCCCAATAATTCCGAATAGAACTTGACGTAAGGAAGTCCTACATGTTTGTATGTTCAGATGTCAGGTACTTTATTCACGAAAAGGTGGACTAGTGGATATATTATTCAAGTTGGTTTGAGCTGTATCACGTTTCTCCATAATAGGGATGGCAGAACACGCCCACGTTGGAAACACGGTCTAGCGAATTATTGGATTATTTTTCAACCTTTCGAGCATCATTTGTGTTTATTCGCAATACAAAGTTTGACATATATCTCAATAAATATGAAAAATTAAAATAGAGGGATCACTTTTTTTTCACTTGAAGGATGCATTTTACCCAGATAAATTAACTCCTATATAAAATGTGTCATTTAATGATGACAGTTTTGTCATTTGACAGCAATAAAAAAGGTGCACCTTTTTTTATCACCGATGAAAACGACAATGTCATTGTCTGCCCCGTCAGTTATAATTGTTAATTATTGTTGATACTTGATAATGAAACATACAACATGAGTCGTTTTGGTGAAGTTTCCACTCAACAAATAACAAAAAATATAGAAAAATCAATTCTGCAATCCACAAAAAACACTAAAGCTTCAATATGTAGACAATTTATGGAGTTTTGTCTATTCCAAAATTACGAATTGTCGGAAATAACTCCGTTACAAGAAGTAGCAGATATATTAAAGGATTGGGCCCATAATATGAAAAAGAGGAATGGTGAAGATTATAAAGAATATGCAGGGAAATCGATTTGAAATTCAACTGCGAAGATGATTCATGCAAAATATTCCAGTGATTACAATATTAATTTTATCCTTTTGCCGACATAACTTTAAAAGAAGCGAGAAATAGTAAACGGAAAGAATTACAAGCTATTGCAGAAAAAAGAAAAGTATGTTCTGTAGCATTGAACAAAAAAGATTTACTAAAAATGGCAAAATTGTGGACTATAGAGGAGGGATTACAAAAAATATTCTTTCAAATAGCTTCTTATGAATTAGCTTGGAGGGGAGGAGAAGCTGTAAATCGTAGAATTCATCATTTTGAAGAAGTAAAAAAATCAAGATGGAAGTCCAACAGGGAGATTCGAATACATTTCAAAATTTCCAAAGATGGCACAAGGTGGGTTGAAAAAATTGGCAGGCAGCAAATGGATAACAACAAATTAAATCGATTAAGGTATTTGTCTCGTTGCATTGTTATTATTACTGTTATGAAAAAGAAATGAAAACATAATAACTGAACGACTTATTTCAACTCCAAATCCTTTTTGGAAAAATACAAATTCTGAAGGTCGGTACAAAAATGTTCCACTGGGAATTAATACGATTTCTACTTGGACCAATAATTCTGCAACTAAAATTGAACTCGACATCACAAGTAATAAAATTACCAATCATTCAAACATTTTTCCAGTTAGCAAAAGCAGAGGTGAGTGACCAACAACTTATAAGGATAACGGGACACTCATCATCTTCTATAAACCCTTACTCCAAATTGACCATAAACATCACGAAAATCTCAATAGTTCCTCATGAGCCTCAAATATGAAAGATCAAAATGAATATCCCACAGGTTTGAATACCAGAGAAGAAAATTTTGAAATTAGTACACAAAATCAATCAATTTATAACAATTATGTATTTAATAACTGCTCATTCAATTATTTTGATTGTATGAATAAAGTTAATTATTGTTGTTGTTCATTCATATATTCGGTGGTTAATTTATTTTGCCAAAAAACACTCGAGCTTCTCTTTTAAGGATACCTTTGACAAGATCGCTCGAGATTCGGTCTCGCGATTTTGTCATGGCAGTTTGCCTCGTAAAATTACTGATTTGCAAAATTTATCCGATAAAAAAAGCTCTTGTGTTTTTACTGTTGACAAAAATGTTGCGTCTCTGTAGTAAATTAAGTGCTATCCTACTAAGAAACTGAAAATTCAAATGCGTGTTACATAGGTAATCTTGGCCAATTTTTAATATTAGATATACTTAAATGATTTACCTTTGAATTTTGCCTTACATATACCGTTGACAGGATGGCTGTTGTCTCCGCAGTAGCAATAAGATTTAATGCAGGTTGTTCCTTTGATAAATGTACAGTTGGTTTGGTTTGTGCATGGTTTTCCAGTTACTGAAAAAGAAAATGTTGGAAAATATTTAACTTTACTTCGCTCTGAGGCTAGACAAGAAAAAAAATTATGTTAGCAACAACTATATTACCAGCTACAATAATCTCTAAGTAGTATAAAACTAAGTCGGTATCCGCGTCTATCATTATTACTGATTCTCCGCTTCTTCAAAACCGCGGAATGATACAGTTTTTACTGTCATTGAGTTAATTTTTTACGAAAGTTTAGTAATGTACACTATATTTTGATTAAGTTTTTGTACAGCAGAAAAAATTCAGTCAGAAAATCAAGTTGTAGAAAAATCACTTCTCGGGTAATTAAGTAACTAATTGTAGCTCTTCAAAGTGACTAGAGAAAAGCCTGCGATGTGCGATGCGATATCTATCTCTGAAGGTTGACTCACCATTTTCATCTTCAAAATTAACCAATTTTGAAATGAATTGTTTGTCATTTATGCCATACAATTAAATATAATAATATAAATATTCAATTTCCATCAAGTAAAAGGGCTAGGTGAATCAAAAAATAAAATAATAAAACATTATAGAATTATTATAAAATCACGAGAAAACATTGTTGATACTTCTTGTCGGAAGACCATTTAAATCGAAATTAATTTCATATAAATCGAAAAATAATTTCAGCCATGGTATTGCAAAGTAGTTCTTGAGGAAAACTTTGCCAAGAATCTAACAGATATAACTCAACGGTCGAAGGGGGCAGTATTTGTTTTCTGTTTGAGTTTTGCCTACGAATTTACCTATTGTATAGGTTAAAGCGGAAGACTGGATTATTTGATCTATTTTTCATTATTGAATATAAGTGTTAGTCTAGGTTGAAGGTCATTTTTGTATTCCTATTTTACAATGGCAATTTCAAAAAGCTTTTAAACAACAAAAAATTATGAGCCATGTTTCCTCCAGTACTAAGTAAATCTGACAATGAGTTTTCCCTCGAGAATTCCAAACACGATTTTTTTCTGATCCACAATAAATGCTCGAAATTATTATACAAACAATAATACAGCCTAATCTTAATTTCTTCAATTGATGCTGGCTGAGTTTCATATACTGCAGATTTCAGATAAATCTATAGGAAACATCTGAGGAAGTTGGAGAGTGACCTCCAATCCAAAGATAATAATCCATTATAATCCAACCATTGTCTCACAGGGCCGTGATAGTGCAGTGGAGCGCAGTCTTCTTGGTAATGAAGATGATCTTCATTCGAGACTCGGTTGTCGTCTGGATCAATGTGAGTTTCAAGAAGGTCCACAATTATAGGCTCTATTGTAGTTTCTAACATATTGAGATCCATTTGTTCATTCATACTGCCATCGATGAATAAGGGTCCTATAAATTTATCTGTATAAATTCCACCCTGCAAATTTACTTATTAGGGTGCAGATAACGTCAGTTGCTTATTGATCTCATCGTCTCACATTCATCAGTAAAACAAATATTTGCATGGTTTCTGTCTCAGAATCAATTTAACAGTTCGCAAATAACCTCCTAGTTATTGCAAAATATTTATTTTAAACGCAAAAAAGTAATGCTGCCTCAGAATATTCGGCAACGTTTCATGAGAAATTCTTGTTTCCCATGCAGTCTTTCGCAACGAAAATTGACGATTCGTTGCAGATTGTCCTACTTCCACAGGCACATCCATCCACAGGTTCATCAGGTGATTTTGTTCTTCACTGCACCTGATTCTTCAAATTTTGTCACCAACTTACGAATGTACTCGTGGCTAAAAATTTTTTGCAATACATTCGTTAAAATTGGTTGCATTTCCCCTGAAATAATGAACCTGCTACGCATACTCAAGCAATGTTAATCAATGAAAAAAGTCACCAAACTTAAATGTTCACAACCCAAAAATTACTTGACGGGATGAAAAAGAAATTCAAAAGCAAAACTAAATAATCCAATAGATATAAAAAATCGTTTGCTCTAATCCAATAACTCTTCACCGTATAGTTCGAATTGGTGGAAACCATTTTGAAACAGCAATGAACGGCATACCTATTTGATAATAACGAGGTTACTATTATAATTCGTTAATTTTTTTTGTTCCTTGCGGATAAAACATAATTTTTTACATTGACAATTTCTTTTTTGAGTTCATGACACTGGTTTGTTTCCTTAGTGAAAGAGTATTCAATGTAACGAAACTGAATGATTGTTTCGGAATTCCCATTCCCAATCAAAATCCCATTCAAAATCCCAATCATCACGCTTACGCGATGTTAATTGTTATTTTTTAGTATTTTTGACAACAACATCCTCATACCCTCAAAACTGGGATCAACTGAGAAGCTTTTATAAAGATGTTGCCAATGTTGTATCATACTTTGTTGAAAAATTGTTAATTCCGTCAACCAAGGGCGTTGCCATTCGAATTTTGAACAGGGGGTTGAAGCACATTTTGGTTCGAACCGAGTTAAGGCATCTTTTCATGTTTTCATTTCCGAAATATTTCCACTGGCAACTTTTAAATTTGATACAGCTTTGATGGCAGCTTTCTATAAAGAAAAGGTGAAATTCTGGACGTGGCATTTTATGTCTTCAAGGCATTTTATTGCATTCAACATCAGGAACTCCATGCCATGTTTCTATCTTAGTTTAGTGATTTCCTATTCAGCTTTCTCTTAGACAAATTTCAACATATGGTCGATGAAGTTTTGTGTGATACTCTACCTATAAATGCTGGTGTTCCGCATAGATCTGTTTCAGCACCTACACTTTAAAAATACTATTAAATAATCCACAAGACAAGACTGACATGTAAAAACTCGTCCAAATCAATCATTTTGTAAAAATTCTTATCATTCCGGAATATAAACGCTCGGCTTACGTAAATTCAATATATCTGTATTGATTGAAAGTTCGATTTTGTGGAGGAAATTCGCTTCTTGAAATGGTCTGTTGGGTATTTTCACCTTCCATAGTTTGAAAATGAAAAAAATGTGGATTCAAGGAAATCTATACAAGTGGAGAAAGGCAAATGATTCAGTTTGCAACGGAAAGTCAGTGCGTTTACCTGTTATCTTGAATACAATCATTAAATTTTGTCTTCAACGTATCTTATTCTGAATTTGCCTATCTGAAAAAACATTGTGCTAATTAACTAAAATTTACCTCTTTTTAACTTTTTGAAGACTGTCTCCTTTATTAAAACTCGCTGAAAGCTCTATTTTGTAGTAGTATTTTCAGATAAACAAATTAAGAAGACGATCCGTTACTGAAAAAATTTAAAAAAATTATTCAAGACAAGTTTTGTAAACGCAATAACTTATCGGGGCAAACTGATTAATTTGTCCTTCTACAGTTGTATAGATTTTCTTGGATTACCAATTTTTTCATTTTCAGAATGTGGACGGTTAAAACAGAAAATACCTCGTAAATATATTTATAATTTATTTTGAGAATAAAGGGAGTCAGTAGATGGTGTGAATGCATAATTTGGCGAAGGCACTAGGCTCAAAAACAGTTACAAGATTTTACGGTTCAAATCCAGAAAACTGATGATAAAAAATACAATTTTCATAAAAAACAATCAAATGATGGGCTTTATCACAGATTATTCATAGAAAAAGACAATAATTATCATCATATGTGGGTCAATGTCTTGAGATTCCCCTCAATCTATGAAATTTGCTGATTTGTGTGACATTTACAAAAAAGTAGTATTAACGGAAATAGACAACAATTGACGGAAGATCACTGACTAATAATTAAAAAGATACATGTTATATAATTTCAATTCTGCGCTTTTTTCATATTTTTAAAGAAAATTTTGAATAACAGCATTACAATAATAAAATATTCCTTGATGTCCATAATGTCATAGAACGAAAAAAGACTTGGGTGACAAACCAGATGACTCCATCAATGTGTTAGTATGATTTGTGTCTGTTTCTCAGATATTCACGAACAACTTTCAGTAAAAATCAAATTTCGGTTAGGAAGATTTATCTAAATTTTTTTTTTTTCTGTGATGTATTGTTTCAAAACGAATTGATGGTTTTAGACGAAATTTTTTTCCTGTTGATATTTTCTTCTGTGATTGTTATTTTTACTCAATTGTCAGAAATATTTTATCTCACCGCAAATTCACCGTGTTTCGGAATTTGGCGAAGGCACAAGGCATACAAGATTTTACGGACCTAAACCAGAAAACTGATGAAGAGAAATATAATTTTCATAAAAAAAACACACAAATTGAGAATAATGGTCTCTGTAACAGATTATTCATGGAAAGAGAACAATAATTATCACCATTTGTGGGTCTATGTCCAAAGATTTTCTTCAATCTTTGAAATTCACAAAAAAAATAGTATCAACATGAAATGAACAACAGTTGATCAGTTGTTGATGGGAGATGATTAACTGTTGATGAAAAAATGTATTTGGATTTGATAATCCAATCTTCTGCCTAAACCCATACAATATAATAGTATATGTTATAAAATTTCAATTTCGCGCTGCTTTTCGTACTTTTTCATGCTGACTTATGAATCAAAGAATGGAGAAAATGTTCTTTATCTGCATTACAAAAATAAAAAATTCTTTGATTTCCATGATTTTGTAGAACGAAAAATACTTGAGTGACAAACCAGATGACTCCTCCAATATGTTAGGATTATTTGTTTCTGTTTTTCAGATATTCACGAGCAGCTCTCAATAAAATTAAAATTTCGTTTCGAATGATTTTTCTAATTCTGTTTTGTTATATGTTGTTCATATTTGCTTATGTGCTTGTTATTTTTTCTTTCTCAATCATTAGAAATATTCTCACCGCAAATTCACCTTATTTTAAATTTAAAAAAAACTTAGAAAAATTGCACTATTAAATTTAGATTTTTGCTATCAACAGCTCTCGCGAAACAACTACGAACTATATTGAAACACCACCAATTTTTCACTCAAATATACAAATCTTTGAAAATTTACCACAATCCGAAACAGGAAAGAATACCAGGGGTACAATGACACAAACAAAAGCAGATGCAACTGTCATGATGACTCGAAGAGTATTGCCGAGCTCGGCCTAAATATTTCGTGCAAAAACTCTAAAATGTATCGAAAAACAATTGAAGGTGACATCCGTACCAGTATTTTGTGGATGCGTGTTTTGCGCCTGAGGGTTCGATTTGCCAAACGTCGTTAGTCCGTGAGCGTGGTTGAATCCCGCAAACACCAGTATTAGCGGTATTATTGACACTGTCACATATAGAGCGTTCATCTTGCACTAAGCGGTCTGAAGACCAACCACTAGTTTTTGCAATCACAGCCGTGGTTCAAATGCGTTGCCGCTGCAGACTCATTAACCATATACGCTTGCGCCCGCGTTACTAAGTCATGCACGTGGTAATTTCGGTATACAGTGGACCAAGAAAAAAAAATCGGTTGGCGTATAATGAACACGGATATCATGTGGTAACAAACATCGAAGCTTGAGATGTAAGAAAGCATGCTGAAGATATAAAGCGCAGGAAGAAATTCAGGCTAGTAAATATTCTTCAGGGAGTGATTATCTTCAGAATCAGGGAGGAGAAGATCCTCATTATCCATACTTCTTGTACGTTTATACGTTTTTTCTCGAAAAATACTTTCCGGGCTATAGCCCCACTGAGCAAGAAACGTCACCGGGAGGTTTGTTAACGTTTTATCCTTGAACCCACGACGATGTAGCTAGGAATACATAGTTTATACGTTATAAATGTGCAATATTATGACGTTACAATTCGTATCGACACTAGAAATGCCCTAAAAATCATCGCAACTTCATTTCATGTCGAACGAATTTTGAGACTTCTCAAGAACGTATCCACGATTCAATTCTTGTCACGTCTCATTCACATCATTTAGCTGTTTTAGTACCAAAAATGCTAGCTAACGAAAACGTTATTAGACAAGTAGAAAATTGTCGATTGGTTCTTATCATAGATATATATCGGATTAAAAACGAAACTATCATGTGAATGATTACGAAATGGTTACAAAAACCCGAAAAACATGAGAAACAAAGACTTGAGACATAACAGCCTTATTGTAGGTGCCATTTGAAAAAGAGAAATTTGCTGTGAGAAAGCTCTTTTAAGGAAAGACTTGTGACGTAACGCTTCGGTTATATTGTAAAGAGAAACATTCTCAATAGAAAATTAAACCAATAAATGGCTCCTCTAGAAATGGAAAAACCTACGATAAATTGAAGTTATTTTTTTGTAATATCTAACAGAAAACAACTACTTCCCCGGCTTTAGCCAACAAAATCAACATGCCATACCCATGACAGCTTTTATGTCAGAAAAATATTTAGAAAGTGTCATCGCACAAGAAATAGTTCTTCCGACCTCCCTGATGATCTTAGAAGAGTGAAATAGATTTTTGTCGACCAAAATTCATTGGAGTCCTAGCGAAAGAGATGCAATTCACGCATCAATGAAATTAGCGATTTTCTGTGAGTGATACTTCTGAATAACATTCTCCCTTATCTTATTTATAGATAAGAATCTCCAATGGAAACTGGACATTTGATAAATAATAACTAACTGTTGGTACGCTAATGTGAGCTGACGGGTCATTCACCAAATCAAGAAAAGGATCTCTAGAGATACTCATTAGTCGCACCCCAGATAGCACAAAGGTCGAGGCTATGCCCACAAGGGAAACCTGGGACATAGTGAAAGAGGGCATCGCCCACAGAAAGGTAGAATGGGCTATTGCATCCTTTAATACATTCAAATCAGCAGGGCCAAACGGAATTCAGCGAGAAGTAGACCTACTGATTCCGTACCTAGTTAGACCGTTTAGGGTGAGCCTGACCTATACAGGAGCTAGGTCCTAGTGAAGGTCCAAGGAGGTCTTTACACCGAAGCCATCCAATGCACAGGTTTGAGCATTCACACCAATTTGCCTCTCATCGTCCGTACTTGAAACGGTGGAAAACTGGTTAATAAGAATATTCGAGAATATTCGAGTCTTATAAAGCACAATCTTTCGAAGGAACGTGAAATAGCTGTTGCCACGAAACAGAAACTCAAGTTTTGAGGTGCATTTTTGGCAATGGGCCACAAATGGCTTTCCCATGAAAGACTATTGTTGATGGTAATACCAAGCTTCGAAATAGAGGACTTCAACGGCATGGATACTCCTGACATAATTACGTTGGCCACTGTGAGATCGGCCTTTCTAGAGAAAAGACATGCTTGAGTTTTGTTCGCAGTGAATTCTACCAAGTTGTTGGATCTTCGTTCTAGAATATTTGCCTAGTCCATATTCAATCAATCAATCAAAATAAGCTTTATTATCGGAAGAATAAAAATTCTCATTGACAAAACAGAAGCTTAAAAATAAATCAAATTGTATAAATAAAGAATATGAAATATAAAATGTAAAAAATTCCATACCCACAAACACTGTAAATACAAAGAAAATTGTCAAAATTTACAATATAAAATTTATAGAATAACATATAACATATAAGTAATTATTGTCACGAAATTCACAACAAATAACGTCTATCTATCAGTCAATCGTTAATAAATAAAATATTATTATTATTAAAAAAGGAAAACAGACATCGTATCATTAGGAGAATGTAATTTTGATTCAATAAACAACATTCATCATTATTATTTGATATAAAATTATATAGAGTTGAATGATGTAAGACTAAGTGAAATCTAAAATCAAATTCAGATCGTTCACGTTTCAATCAATCATTCAAGATATCCTTTATTTTCTGAAGATTCACATCTTATTGACGACGTCTTGTAAAAATCTAAATATCACATAATAATTAATGTAAAGTACAATATGTTTGGGAGAGATCAAAAATTTCTTTTAAAGGATCACTCATGTTTTTATTGAGATCATATTGAAAATCATAAAATACATCTCTTCTATATGAACATGTAACACCAATTTTCTGAATAAACTGATGGAATCAATGATTTTGATACTTGCTGGAAGATGGTTATATAATTTAGCAGCATTGTAAATGATTGAGCTTTCTATCAAAATAGAAGATGGAATGGGTAATCTTGAGTTGTTATTTTGGCGGGTGGGTCCACGAATTGTGTCATATGTTGATGTGTTTTTATATACCACACATATGGTATGAAAAGACATGGAGCAGAGAGGAGTTTCTGCTTTTTGAATAATTCTTTACAAGGTACTCGAGGTCTAACTGCGCAAATATAGCGAACAGCACGTTTCTAAAGTGTAAAAATCATGTTGGAGCGCTGTTTGTTGCAGGTTCCCCAGAAAGGAATACCATACCTGACATGTGACTCAAATAGGACGTGATAACCTACTTTTGCAGTTGTTACGCCAAATTCGTTTGGAATAACACGTAGAGCATAGCACCCTGAGAGCAAATGTGATTTTCATTTGAGGTTACAGTCTAAATGAATCCCTAAGAAGGTGTTGATATTGTTAGATGAAATAATATCATTCGCCATGGAAATGTCTGCTATATTGCATTGAAATGACAAAAGATCAGTTTTGTCAGTGTTGAAGGAAAGCAGATTCGCATTACACTACTTTCTCACAGCATTTATATCACGAGACATTTTGCTAAAAAGATTGTTTTAATCTTGATCTTGCCATATGACCGTTGGGTCGCCTGCAAAAATAGTGAATACACCCTGATTCTTGATATTTGCAAGGTTATTGAAATATAGCAAAACAGGATAGGTCCAAGCATAGACCCCTGTGGTACACCATAATTTATTAAACCAGTATCGGAATAGATATTAATTATTACAATATGATTTCGTTGACTCAATAAGTCTCAAACCAGTCATGGCTTTGATCTTTGAAACTATAAAGTTGGAGCTCACGCAGCAGTATTTGGTTATTTACACAGTAAAACGCTTTTGAAAGATCACGGCTGTTATTGGAACTTTAGAGAAAGCGGCATTAAGGTACTATCATCCGCACGAGCAAGCTCTCAACAAATCATTGATGTGAAAAAAAAACAATGTTGATGATGAATTGTATCCCTGCGGGATACCAGCATTTATAGATAGAGTGTCAGATGAAACTCCAACAAGAGGGTCTGGGTCTGGGATGATTCGTAACAAAAAACAAGACTTCAATTCTTCCAAAGTTTTATTCGAACTCTTAATCTTCCTCCAGAAGATGGTCAGTTGGTTACTGAAACACGGTCCATGTGTGTTTCAAATAGGGGTTTGATGTTGGGATAAAGCTCCAGTGTATTCATTATTTCACCAAAAAGTTCCAAAAATTGCAGTGCAAGTATGTTTTACTGTAACGTTTCCTGTAAAAACCCCACCTACTTGATCAGTCAAATCTTCTACTATCAGACTTATGTCTTTTTAGTTTTCTCCTGTTCAGTCTCCGGAGAAATTATAAAGTAGTTTTTCTGGAGTTGCTTTCTTGGTTCATGTGCATTCATTATTGACGTTTCGAAACTCTTATATTGTATTCTAATATGTGAATCTTTCATCAAATGGGTTAGATTCTGTGATACGTCTGACTATTTTCCCATTATTAGAAAATTCTATTCAAAATTTACAGTTTGTGTCTACAATATTTCAAAGTAAAATTACTTTTGTTCCTTCCCCCTTGCCTTTCCCATATAGTTTACTATACGGCTGAAATATTTATTATTGCAACTCAAAATATAAAAACAACTTGAATTTGGCTCTCCCTATAAAATTAGCTTCTTGAAATGATCTTAAAGCGATAAGGTATGGCGGCCATAGTGGCGCCTTGAACACACCACCTCACGCAATCGGTTGCGTCACGACCTGCAACCCCCTTCTGTGATTTTACCTCACGTATCAACGAATTGGAAGGACAATCATCACTTTCTAATTTTTTTCCCCTATAAATAGGTGGGGAAGTTTCGCGTTCAATTGTTCTTTCGATTCATGAAATCTTGGAGGGTTTTTTTGAAATTTTTTTCAATCTCATTAGAAGGCAGCAGAAGTTGATTTTGATAGGAGAAATATTTTTAGGCTTGTGCGTGTGGCCCAGAATGTCTGAATTCATTAAAAGGTTATTCGATGTATATATGGTTGCTACTGTTACTTGAAGGATTGGAAAGGAGTTGTGGGACAGTGAAACTTGCAAGAGAGTAACTGGTCAAACTCAAAAATGATTTTCCTCCACATACTAAAAATACAATTTGTATAGAAATGGAAGTTGGAACCTACCACACAATAAAAAAAAGCACTAATTTCTTTTCTGTTATAAAAACAATTTGTTTTGTTTTTTTTTACGAACCTCCCAGATTTTCGAAAAAAAACCCTCATAAGCAGAGCGTATGTGATCAAAGGAGACACGGGAACTACAGCCTAGGTCCCGGATATCCCTAATTGTTCAACAAAAACGACTTCAGGGTCTCTTTTTAATATCCAACGGATTTTGATTTCTGGTAGATGACAAACATTTTGGGTCTGATGCAATTCGATGCCTTTTGTGCAATGTTTACGAATGCGCAGGAGGACCACTAGGAATTCTTCATCATTTCAACTTCAATGTCGAAATTTCGAGAAAAAAAATCGGATTTCGAGAAATAGTCCAAATTTTGACATTAAAGTCGAAATTTGAAAAAGTCGAAATTTCTAGAATAAAGTCGAAATTTTTACAAAAAGTCGAAATTTTAACATTGAACATTAACATCAAAATTTCGATAAAAATCTAGAAATTTCTATATAAAAGTCGAAAAATACTCAGGCTCAATAATGGGACCGTTGATGAAGATTGGCAAAATATGCTATATTGTCGATATTTTTGACCCACCCTGTATAATAGGTGGCCTCTTCTATCTTGACAACGGACTGACTACAATAGCAATGCTATTATTTTGTTACTAATCATCTAAAAAGTAAGATTCTGGGATAAGTGAACCTTACTTTCTCAATATCTATCAGATGTAATTCAATGTCCAGCGTGGCTTTTGCCGGGGAAGTAGTTGTTTTCTGTTAGATATTACAAAAAGTAACTTCAATTTTATCGTAGGGTTTTTCCATTTCCAGAGGAGTCATGTATTGATTTAATTTTCAATAGAGAATGTTTCTCTTTAAAGCAATTTTTATGATTTTCAAAAATTCATATCTTCGGAACTGGACGTAGAATTTAATTCAAACTTGCAACTGTAATTTCTAGTGACTTGAACTACAATATGCCAAAAAACTATCAATATTGGCAGAAACCCATTTTCCCATGTGTTTGTAAAAAAGTAAAAATATGATCATAAATTGGAAGTGGAAAATTTCGACTTTATAATGTCGAAACTTCGATATTTGTCTCGAAATTTCAAGTTTAATGGTAAAATTTCGACTCTTTCTTGAAATTTCTACATGTTTCTCAAAATTTCGAGATAAATGTCGAAATTTCGACTTTTTCTCGAAATTTCAAGTTTAATGTCGAAATTTCAGCTTTTAAGTCGAAATTACGACTTTAATGTCGAAATTTTTACATTAAAGTCGAAATGACAATAAAATTTCGTAAAATTTATACATATTCATTAGTTTTTTTACAAGCTTTTATTCAAATTGACCTGTTTTCTGTTTTCTGCCCAAATTCATAAATTCAATGAAGCGGCTCCAAAATGGCTAACGAATTTTGTTTTCATGGGCCAATTCAATTCAAAATTGGTGTGTGGGGGTTTTCAGGGTCGGAGCGGCTCCTAGATGGTAGACAAATTCTACGAATATGGTTCGATTCAATTCAAAATTGTTTTTCTGGGTATTTGGGTAGGAGAATAAGAAATCTTTGTAAAAATCAATGAATTCAACATGACTGCTCCAAGATGACCGACAAGTTTTATTATCATAGTCCGATTCGATTCAAAATGAGTATACCGGGTGACACAGCAGACATGTAGCAGCCTGTAGTTATTTTATTTGAAGAGATGAAGAATTGAAATTTGCAGAAGTTACGTAATCAATGATAGCGCTTGATTTGAATCTAACAACAACTTTTTTCAACTACCTGTTTGATCGGCAGTAACTTCTTTTTTTTTTAATGACACCCTGTATATTTATTCAGCCTATCTTATTTGTCTTGAAATTCTCTATTCAACCGTGTATCACAAAGTGGCATTCGTTTCTCGATTCGCAGATGAATTGCATTTTATTGAAAAACATCAAGCTGGCTGTTATCCGAATTCGCTAATCTTTCGATGCTTGGTGGGCTTGGAAATCCAAAGAGTATCAGTTAAACGATATAATTTCAGATTTTCCCTTACCTGATCACTTCCTACAGATTGTCAATAATTTCTTTAATAAAAAGAAAAAACATCTGAAAATAACTGACGATATTGCGAAAACGGAGATAGGAACATATTTTTTTCAATTTGGCTACTTGTGAAGAAACTATCTGCCTTTCCCTTTGGCCATGTAGCCATATCATGATCTTTCCATCTGGAAACATAAAATTAAAATTGTTCCCTTGATCCACCAATTCACAAGTCTATTAGTCTAGATATTTGCAATAATATTTTGCCTAGTAGGCGGTGTACACAAAATGTTTTGTGTTTGACAGGTAAACATCATTTGATTGCAATGATTATCTCCGTCAGTTTTATGCTGATTGAAATTGCATCGTTTAATTAGATACTAAATATGTATTCAAAGAAAGAAAAGGTCGATATGTTGATGATATTCGGAGAGTGCAAGAGACATTGTAGACAGGCTGAACAATTGTATGTCGAAAGATTTCCGGAAAGACGCCATCCACCTGATAATTATTTCTCTAGAGTAGAAGAGCAGTTCAGAGCAGTTCTTTCCAAAACTCTTCTAGCGGTCTCTCGATTCACGCCGATTTCATCCTCAATATGTCTCAGTGATATCATCGGATCTGCATGTACTATGGCCAAAACGTTTACTTCCATTTCCTCGTCGACAATGTATTGGAGATTGTTTTGATTTTCCGGTTCTCTTCTGAACTGCTCTTCTACTCTAGCGAAATAATTATTAGGCGGATGGCGTCTTTCCGGAAATATTTCAATTGTTAAATTAAACGATGCAATTTTAATCAGTATAAAACTGACGTTGATAATCAGTACAATCAAATGATGTTTACCTGTCAAACACAAAACATTCTGTGTACACCGCCTACTAGGCAAAATATTATTGCAAATATCTAGACTAATAGACTTGTAAATTGGTGGATCAGGGGAACAATTTTAATTTTATGTTTCCAAATGGAAAGATCATGATATGGCTACATGGCCAAAGAGAAAGACAGATAGTTCATTCACAAGTAGTCAAATTGAAAAAAACATGTTCCTATCTCCGTTTTCGCAATATCGTCAGTTATTTTCAGATGTTTTTTCTTTTTATTGAAGAAATTATTGACAATCTGTAGGAAGTGATCAGGTATGGAAAAAACTGAAATTATATCGTTTAACTGATACTCTTTGGATTTCCAAACCTACCAAGCATCGAAAGATTATCGAATTCGGGTAACAGCCAACTTGATGTTTTTCAATAAAATGCAATTCATCTGCGAATCGAGAAACGAATGCCACTTTGTGATACACGGTTGAATAGAGAATTTCAAGACAAATATGATAGGCTGGATAAATATACAGGGTGTCATTTAAACAAAAGAAGTTGGAGTTACTGCCGATCAAACAGGTAGTTGAAAAAAGTTGTAATTAGATTCAAATGAAGCGCTATCATTGATTACGTAACTTCTGCAAATTTCAAATCTTCATCTCTTCAAATAAAAAAACTACAGGATGCTACATGTCTGCTGTGTCACCCGGTATGGGTGTTTTTGGGGTCGGAGATTATGATTTTTTCTTGAAAATTGACGAATTAAATATGGAAGTTCAAAGATGACAGACGAGTTTTGTGATCATGGTCCGATTCGATTCAAAATTGGTATGTCGGAGTTTTTGGGGTAGGAGATTATGAAGTTTCTATCAGAATTCATATATTCAATTTGGCGGCTCCAAAATGGCGAACAAGTTCAGTGATCATGGTCAGATTCTATTCGAAATTGCTATGTGGGGATTTTCGGGGACAGAGATTCAAAATTCATAATATCAATATGGCAGACGAATTTTTTGATTATGGTCTGAGTTCATTGAAAATTGATATATGAGGGATTTTGTCGTCGGATATTATGATAACATTGCCAAAATTCAAAAATCGAAGAAAAGGGCTTTTATATATTCTGCTTGAGAACCAAAAAAATTGGAATAAAATCAGATTAAAAAAACTTTCTAAAGACAAGCTTTTATTTAAATGAACTGAGAAGTGAATAATCATTTCTCTAGAAATGTGACATAGATTATTCCTTGAGTAACAGATTCTTGTCGCTTTTGTATACAAACAGAAAACTTTATGCATTTTAATAAAAGCTTTAAAAATATTTATTTTACTAATTTTTGAGTTTGGGTTCACACGAAAAGGAAAATTCTGTAATGTTCGGAAAACATCGCGAGAGCCGAAGAAAAGTAGGTAGGAATTGGTGTTCTATTTGAATTTCTGCAGGCGGTATGCCTCAGAGAACTCCTCCTGAGGCAGGAAGTCCCAAAGCGTTGCGGTTCGTTGGAAGAACGAGCCCTGGGAAAGAGATTTTCGACATGGCTTCAAAATAAATACAAAGAAATCTGAATACAGTGATAGATCGCCAACCTTTTTTTCGGTGTTCCAGAGAAGTAAGCCAGATTGTGAGCGCTGCATCACCGATGCGACGAATATATCTTTTTTTTTATTACAGGTTTCAGTGTGTGATTTGGCCAGCACTCCATATACGGGTACAGTTTTTCAGAACAGGTCGGATCTGTGTCTCACAAATCATAATCAATTAACAAGAATTGAAATAGCTCTTGGTACGGAACAGGAAACCAGGTTTTTGAGATACACTTTTGGCAATGGACCTCATGTGGCTTTGCCATGAAAGGGTACTGCTGATGGTAATACCAATCATCGCAATAAACATATTTCAGTGTACCTAGTAATCGTTTGGAAAAGCTACAGTGTAGCGAAACATGTCGCTGCGATCAAATCTGTGGAAATCTCATCGTGGTTACCGTAGTGTCATATATACTTTGGTTAAAATATGCATCCTGGTAATAAAAATCACGAGAAATGGAGTATTCTTTAAAATGCATATCAGACAGAGTTTCTGTTTTATTCTTGATCAGTCTGATGAAATGTTCTGCTGAAGTGAGAATATGTCTTATGACAGTATGAAGAATTGCGATTATATTATTTTCAGTTCATCTATTTGATGAATCTTAAGAGGCTCGAGTCACTAAAACTTTGCATACGGCTAATTGACGCTAAGAAAATTCCACACAAGACCAATAATTTTATACCCATGCCTCATGAGAACTCCTGGTATGTTTTCGAAATAAATAACACATACAGTATACCTACAATAAACCCCGTCGGGATCACTACCAATCTCTATAATATATTCTTTCCGTATTAAACGTACCCCGCCCCACCCTATCGTGCATGAATTTGTTGATAGCAGTTTTTATCATGATGAATCGATTTGCATAATTCTGTTCTGAATATAATTTCTCGAAGGCATACAAGATGTTTGGCGACCTCTAACCTTTTCGTTAGATTTAATCAAAATTAATGTGCTCAGAAAAATATTGTTAAAAGGAACGGTTTGAACACAAAAGCTCCGGACTTGGATTTATTGAGAAGGGACATGCAAAAGTGTGTTTTCACAAGTACCGCTTCGAAATGACGGTGATAATTTTTGGTTATATCGAAACTGCAAACACAGAGTGCAAAGTTGAATGGTTCTTTCAAAATCAAGGTGGCTGTGAAAATTAGATAGACGGAAAAGCAAAAACACGTTGTCTCTTGGCATTCATTGTGATATCTCTTATGCAAAGTGTATGACTTCAAATGATGCTGACACTGTATAGATTTTTTTTCCTCCAGGTGCCCCTTCCGAAGCTTTGAGAGCCTGAAACTTGGCCCTGTAACGCCTACTCCAACCCTTTTATAAATCTTGTCTTAGGCATGGAGAAATGTGTTCCAAAATCTTCAGATGCCTGATTAGATTTCCTGCTTTTAATTCCACTTTCTGGCTCAGTCTGAAGGTACTGATTGCTGCTCCTTTCATTACACATAGGTGCAACGGCAGAAGGTTTGGAATGACCCATTAGAGCACGTAAATATTACTCATGTGATTGCCAGAAAAGCTAGCCGCTGCTCTTTCTGCAGCTTGACATGTGCCGAAGTTAAATAAGTCAATAAGTCAAACTGTCGTTATTGAAGTGATGAAAATCCACATATTTTTAAGAAATGGCTCCTTTAGCGTCCTCAAAAAGTAAATATAATGACTGATTTTGATATTTGGGGATGGGGTCTTGAATTAAAGAATACTTAACTTCTTCAGAGCCAACGTTTCGTCAATTTATTTTGACATCTTCAGGGCACAGTTCCCTGAAGATGTCAAAATAAAATTTCAAAATAAATTAACGAAACGTTGGCTTTAAAGAAAAAGAGTATTCTTCAATTCAAGGCCTCATCCCCAAAAATCAAAATCAGTCATCAAAACAAAGGTTGTAAAACTTTCATACTAAATATAATGAAACTTTTTGACTGTCGGCTATAGAGTAATTATTAAGTTCAATTTAACAAACATTGCATAATATGGAATTTTTCGTATAATCAAGGTATCTAATACTGTATTCAATATTGACAGAAATTTCTTCTTATTTTGGTATTTGTGCAAAATTTCAAGCCTTCATTGAGTATGTTCAGTTCATCAGTGGTAACTTTGTTGCAAGAACCTTGGAATATACTTGAGAGACTTATTAGACCACTTCTTGAACAGTTTGAATTCCATATTTGAACGAATAAAATTCACGGTAGAGATAAGTTGACGGAAAATTGTCATTTTTGAATACACTGGTTATCAAGAATGTTCAAGTGTGGAAATTGACATTCCAGAAAGTCAACCAATACTAATAGATCAAAACCCGTTGATTCTAGCCACCACATTCGGTACAAAATGGCAAGTTTCAATTTCCTTCTTTACAGGGCATTGAGCTTTCCACCTAGTGATTAACAATAACCACACTGGATCGACTAAAAGACAACAAGGAATTCATAAAAATTTCACGGCTTACGAGAGGTCTCAACTCTATCTTCCGAGACGCAAATCTTCAGCTTCTAGAAGCGGATAATGGCAAGTGGAAGGTCATCCTGACGACAGAGGCAAAACAGCGTTCTCTACCGGATATGGTAATGTAAAAGACATTTAACGATCACCTGAGTAATTTGGAAGAAGTATTTTTGAGGTTAGAAAATGCCAACCTGCAACATTACCTAACGAAGTGTTGTGTATTCCGTAAAGAAGTGAGAATATGTTATTTCGGCAGACAGGTCAAGACCGATCCTGAAATAATTGAGGATGTTTGGAGTTGACCAAGTTTCGAGATACAATTACGAAGTAAGAAGTTTCCTTGGGCTATGCACTTACTATCGAAAATTCATCCAGAATTTTGGAAAAATAGCCGAACCACTTCATCGCCCTACTGAAAACTGAAAGTTGCCACCATACGTTAAAAGGTAAGGGCTGCGTCTTCCCTAGCTCACACAAGTCTCTCGAAGACTTCCGAGGGCTGCGCGTAGGGATGCAATCGGTTGACGGAAATAACAAATACAACAATTATAAGAGTTGAGTCCGATGAATCTGATTTAGAGACTATAGAAGAAATGAGAAAGAATAAGAATGAGAAATATAATAATTTGAAGTTAGTCCCAAGCTGGCTGAAAAATTGAGTTAGTCCTGAATGCCAGGAACTATCCAAGTTTGGTGCAGTTGCCCAGGGACACTGGGCTCAGTGGGATTCCCTATTACTTCGTGATGGCCTATTGCATCGCAAATGGAAGAGCCTATTTGATTCTATAACGTCTACAGGATTAGATTGAAAAAAAAAAAACACATATCTAGGTATAGAATTAATAAAGTGGTTACAAAACTATGGATACAAAAATAAAAATTACAAATCGAACACACAAAATACATGAGATAATTGAACTGATGAACTAGAATAGAATGAAATCTTATTATATTAACTTCCACAAGCTCGTGTACTGTAGGTCTGTTTGAAACGAGTTAATATTTTTATAATTTTCTCAATCCTCTATAAGAACAGATCTCTTTTGTTTCGACAGGAATAAATTTGAAAAATCTTCTTTGTCCTATAGATTTTGTAGCAACCGGTGTTCTGAAATAATTGAATTTGTGTCTTGTTTTGTAACAATGACCTAGTCTCCGAAGATTAGATTTACTTTTGAGTTCAAAGCAAGATGAGATAAAGAAATAATGTTGGCGAACGTGGTCGAGATATTGCAAAAGTGATGCAGGAGATATAACCTATGTTCTTCAAAAAACGGACTCGAAATCAGAAGTCGAGGAAAAATGACGCAGTGTCTTTCTGGTTGACCTTTCTGAAGAGTTGCAGTTGGCATTCTGGGGCCGTTTCCAGTTACCAAACATGAAAAAAATACTTGATGGTAGCCATGGACTATTTCTGCAAGTGGTCCAAAGTTGTGTCCATTTCAGATGGATCGATCATATTATTGGTCCAAATGGATCAATTTTGACAAAAAGAAATCGTTATTAATTCCGCATTGCCTAGGTTTACTTTTCCAGAATATACATGAGCCTAATCTGATTCTGCATCTTCGTATAATATGAGAACCGGTTCATATTCGAATTATTCGAACATAATTATTCAGCATGTTTCCTTTTTTTTCGTCCACCTAAAAATAGAAAGTCGATTAGAGTTGTTTTCTTCTTTCCCATGGTATTATTATTGGCACTGGCGCATCCGGCATATTTTTAAATTCCCTCATTTCCATACTATTTTCATTTCATGTGAGTGTGTGCCAGGAACACAAGGTATACATTGGAGCATGAATAAGTAAAAGCATCGAAGAAATTCATGTGAACGTTTTTGTGAAATGTGACTACAAGAAAGGTCACTTGAAATTTATTGAAGTGCTTTATCCGTCGAAATACCTGCACTGTTGACCGTTGCATTGACGCAAAATACCGATAAGAAACTACATTATAGAATTACAGAATCGTTAAATCGGAAAGAAAATACTTGGCGACTTCTATGCGTGCAAGCCCAACACCCGACACAATTTCTGCAGTTCAAAAACTTTGTATAATGGATTATTTGAAGAGGTGTGAAAATTTGGTGGAATGTGGAGTTTCTGCTCAGGCCAATTCACAACGAGAAAAACTATTTAGAGACGAACGATTCTCGAATGGTGGATGATTTTTTTCTTGTCAATCGGGCTATACTTCAGTTCGGAAATTGTAGATAGTGACTCATAGTCAGTTTACGGGGTTTCAGAGTGCTGAAACTCCGTAAACCTATCAATAGTTATTTATTGGTTATTAAAATAAAATACAGTAAAATAAATGTATTTGTACTTGCAACAGTAGTCATCTAGGGATGGATGTACACGTCAGTCACATTTATAAAAATACCACTATGGGTCAACAATATCGTGATTAAAATACTTTAATACAATACATAAACAATACAAATACAAATATACAAGACAATATACACACGAGTATATACAGTGTGTCCCACTTTGAACAGCCACACCCTCATATTTCATTTAGAAGAAAATTATTTGAATTTTTTTTTCTCCAAATCAAAGTACTCAGGAATACCCACCTTTATGTTGATGAAAAATTTGTATTTCCATTTTACATGGCTAACTATGACCAATTGAAAAGTGAAAAAGTGGGGAAAACATTATCAGGGATTTTTTAATTACAAAATTACCAGGATGTCATTTGTAGCTGGCAATGTGATTATCTCTTTGTCATCAGTAACATTTGCTTTATATTCAAAATTTCTTCACATTTCACAAAATCAACAAAAATATTCAATGAATACTGCGAAAAATAACCAAATATTACTTTTCTATGCCATACTGTGACCACTTGAATAGTGAAAAATTGGAAAAAAAATTATTAAGGATCTTTTATTGAAAAATCAACCCCAAATTCTAGTTTTGGAATGACCCAGAACCCCAAAACTCAATGCTGAATCATGGACTATACAGTGTGTCATAAGTAACTGGAATATCACCAACTCTTATTCATCCATAATGCCCAAACATTTTTCATTATTACTGTAGAGAGTAACCAAGAATCACTTTTTCATGGCTAAGTTTGAGCATATTATGAGTTCTTTTATAGATAGATAGATAGATTTTATTAATCCTTTTTGCTACAGGTTATGTAGATGGGACAAGTCATAGCTTTGTGTATATCGATACAGATGTAGTTAATTAAATCTAAGATGTACAAGCACTTTAATATATACATACATAAAAAACTCGAAGTATAAATAAAATATGAGAAAACAGGACATTTAAGAATAAAATCAAATATATTGACAGATAATCATCATAGGTATGTGCTCGACCTTAATGTAAATGTATGTAGAAGTGTAAATATAAAAAAATATATACATGAGTCTAATAAAGAACATAGAACAATACTGTGACAAAAACATTTTAAAATAAAATAACATTTTCAGAATAAATACGGTCGTGCATTGCTTACTTCAAGTGTAAATTCATCCATTGTATAAAAACATTTTTCTGATAAAAAAAGTTTCAATTTTTTTTTTAAAGTGTTAGGTGACAAGTTCTTTATATCATTTTGCAATAAATTATAAAGGCGAATGGCAGCAAATTTAGGAGATTTTTCATATTTAGCGTGATTATGTTTTTGTGTAGTTAACGTATTTTTATTCCTTATGCTATAATTATGCATTTCAGCTCTCATTTGTAGGAGTCCTTTGTTTTCATGAATATGTGTTAATATTTTCAAAATGAACAAACTGGTAACAGTCAATATTTTATTTTGTCGGAAAGTCTCTCTACAGGAAGTTCTATAGTCTAGATTGAAAATCATTCTCAGCAGTGCTTTTTGCTTTATAAAAATCCTGTCTGATCCAGTAGCTGGTCCCCAGACAGCAATGTTTTGATTTATAATCGAATGAAACTTGGCTTAATACACTGATATCAGTGATTTTATAACAAGCTTATTCTTGAGAGATTTTATCAGGTAATATGATCGATTCAATCTCTTACATGTGAAATCTATATGTTCTTGCCATGTGAAGAATGAGTCGATCATTGTTCCCAATAATTTTGTTGATCTGGCCAATTCTAAAGGTTCGTTTCTGACTGAACTAACAGATCCAAAATCAGAACACTCACTGATGTTCTGTTGAAATCATCACCATTATACCAATGTTTACACAAGTCATTCTGAATTATAGATGGAACAGATACAAAAATAGGTACAAAAAAAAAAACAGACGTTAAAATTAGGTCAAAATCTGAATTATTGAGTTGAATCGAAATTAGGAAACTCATTCTTATCATGAAAGGCATGTTCAAGAAGAGATTTCCAGTTTATCTTCTCAAAACTAGGGAGTTCTGGTTCCTTAGATGCCACTGGATGTGTGTTGTAATAGCTTAGATGACAAATTAGAGATTCCATCACGTGTTCTTCTTGACAGTCTCAAATGATTGGCTTGGGTGTGTTGACTACTTCGTATAAGGTAGTCATACATTTGGGAATGGTTTGAATATTCATGTGAACTCTCTTTTATAGAGACATTATAGTATGCATTTACAGGGTAACGTTAATATTTTGTAATGGGCGATTTTGTCCCTACAGTCGTTTCCGTGATTCAAGCCAGAAACAACTATCAATTTTCTTCTCTGTATTGAAGATTTGAGAGCAGTGGTTTGAGTGACCCCATACCAACATAGCATAGGATATAGAGGACTGAATGAGGCCGTGAAAAACTGTTAGTAGAGAACGGAAACTCTATCTATAACTCATTACTTTTCATTACTTTTCATTTTTTGGTCTGTCTCTAACCATTATCGAATTGAACCCCTGCAATTTCAATTTTTTTTTACATTTTATTTCCCTTTTCGGCTATATCTTGAATCTGCGCATATACGCAACATATGTTTTTGGAATCAACATTGAATTTCACCTAAATAGCGCGAATTTCAAGTGAATCTGACTATTTTGTAATTTTCGTGATTTCTTAAAACATTCCACGAGTAATTTTCATTTTTTCGATTGTCTGAAATTCACAGCATATTCTAATTTGACCATTTTGAATCGATTGGCCTTCGCAGAATTGGTTCCCGAATTGATACCCTGCAATTTTTAAATTTTCGACATTCTATTCCTCTTTTTGGCGATATCTTGAATCTGATCATAATTACAAAACATGTATTTTGGAATCAGCATGAAATTTTACGTTATAGCGCGAATCTGACTATTTTGTATTTTTCATTGCTTTTAATTACTTTTCATTACTTTTCATTACTTTTCATTACTTTTCATTACTTTTCATTACTTTTTATTGCTTTTCATTACTTTTCATCACTTTTCATTACTTTTCAGTACTTTCCATTACTTTCCATTACTTTTCGTTACTTTTCATTACTTTTCATTATCTTTAATTTTTTATTATTTTTCATAAGTTTTCAATACTTTTGATTACCTCTCATTACTTTTTATTACTTTTCATTACTTTTCATTCTTTTCATTACTTTTGTTTGTTGTTTATTTTTGTGCTACATAAATGATATTCCCAAGTACATCAGTTTGGAAAGTATCATTTTAGATGCCGATAATACAACCCTAGTGACATCAGTCTCAGGAAGAATTGGCTGTGTACGTAAATAAGTTATCAAGACAGTTTACATTATGGTGTGGAAAAACCTCCCTGATTGTAAACTCTGATAGAATTGTTTGCATGCAGTTTCACTCAAAAGATGCGGCAATTACTAATTACTACGTGGTAAATTTAAATAACGAAAGTATCAAACTGTCTTCGTCCACAAAATTTCTTGGATTACATATAGATAGTAATATAAGTTGTACTACACATATAAACAATTTATCCAAAAAAATACATAGTTGCTATTATGCGATTCTTCAATTAAAAAGTATTTCAAAAACTTCACAGATAATAGATGTATACTTCACCATTATCTACTCGCATATATCATATATCTAACATAGGTCTCTGGTGGTATGCAGTTGGTGTCTCTTAAATATTTATATGTCAAAAACGTGTGATACGCCTAATAATAAACCTTGACTATATAGACAGTCTTGCAAAGAACACTTCATCAATTTATATTTACCAAACTTCATTGGTCATGAAAAATAATATGGAAATTTCCACCCAAACTCAAACTTTCATTCAAATCCCACCAGATATGGATATCTGCTATGGCTTCCAAAACAATCAACAGCTTTTTTCGAAAAATTCCCAAATCATAGTGATATAAAGTTATTCAATCGAATTCCAGATTGTATCAAGTCAGGAACAAAAATCAATCTTTTCAAATTCAAAGTCTACTTTTATAGCATAGAGGAGTATTTATATGGAACTGGGTCTTAAACTGACAAAACAAAATATGTAATAGGTTGAAGTGCTTGTTTCAGTAGTCGACTTGTATCTGATGTTTGTTCTTGGATGAAAAAAGTCACTAGGCATTTTTCAAAATTTTCTTTTGTAGTTTGCCTTGGATAATAGATGAAAGACCTAATTATATGAATCAATGTAGATATTTTTGAGTAGGTACCTCATACTGTGAGAAACTATTACATAATCAATTTCATAAAGCCAAATTAAGTTTGAGGCATTATATTTGTGTAACCCAAATGGGGTCTACTGACCGCTTTCAGCTTCATTTACATACAAATAATAATAGGTATCGGACAAAAACTTAATAATTCAAGCACCGTGACTGATAGCGGTTGACCTTGGAAAATATTGTTATCAAAAGTGTAGGAGTAAGTGGGATAGCGGCAGAAAAAAATACCAGAACCACTTATCGAAGGAAGTCTATGTTGATGACCAACACAGATAATGAGCTAGACATTTATCATTCATTGAGAAAATAGCTTGGTGTCATCGAACAAGTATTAAATTGATTATTTCAGATCCTTCATTCGAGATCATCCTGGGACACATAAAATTTTTTATAAACTGCTTTCTTTATTTCAGAAAAATAACTCCTCTTGAAGGAATGTGTAGATTGATATTCCGGCGTCAAATCGACAAATCTAACGTGATGATGGCCGAGGAGTATAGGCAGTTTGAAGGCTCGCTGTATAAACACTTCCCTTTTTCAATCCCTTTTCTTCCTTTATTTATTTTTCAGTTCTTGAAAATGGCCCCAAAATTGAAGCCGAAACGTCGAATTTCAGCAAATTCCAGACGCGTACGTGGGTAATCAATTCACATCAGTATCTATAACTGTCACTACTCTTCAAATCAGAATGAATGAAAAGTCTGTCAATATATATTGAAACTGTTTTCCTATTGGGTTGTTATTGGGACCTCCTTCTCTCCTAACGATACTGAATATTTTTTCAAGGTTTTTAGATGAGGTTAACTGCAGTAGGTAACGGAGTTTCAATAATATGCTCATTATTAAAAAGACTCCACGCATCCTGTACATACGAAAAATCTCAGAAAACTTGTTATACACGTTTTTATAACGGGAGTAGGTACACTACAGGTCCTCGGAGGAACCCTAACTTTCTTATCTTTGGATTTAGACCACTATAGTTGCTCTGGAGAAAATGATCCCATCGGAAATGACGATTTTTTTCTGTCTGTCGGTCTGTCGCTCTTATTTCCGCATCATTAATGATATCGCTTTGAAATTTCAAGCCTATCAATAACTCGAGGACAGTATTTGTCAATTATTTTTGTCGATCGGAAAACCCGAAAAATTTTCAAAGGGCTCTTCCTGTTTTTCATACTTTTCTCGATAGCAGTTCAGGAAATAATAATATTTTTTCCTCCATATTTTGCTAAGATATTTGCCTGAATGCCCTACAATGGTGTAAAGTTTTTGAGAAGGATCAAAAATTCTAACGGCTTTTCCAGGGTTATTTTCCGAAAAGTGAAAATCTCGAAAATACGCCATACCGATGATCGAAAGTAAATTTCGAAAAAGGCAGTGAATAGGGCTCAAATATACAAACAAATCACACTACTTCAGAATTTCCGAACAAATGATCGAAAAACGAGGAAAACTTAAAAAATCTGAAAATAGAAATGTGCAATTTGGAAAATACGAAATAAATCGGAAATGGTTGATATATTTCCAATTTACCGAGACCTCTTCTGTGATCGCCTTCAGAAAATCTACAAAAAATGTTGAAATTTTTCTTTAGAAAAATCAGTAGTCTAGAAAATATTCCAAAAAAACCGGAAATTTGACATATTGACCGTACTAATAATAAAATTGATTTTTTTGAATCGCTTCGAATAAGTCTGTACCGACAATCCAAACCATGTTTCTCCAACTCGATTAGAAAGTGGAACAAAGATAAAAAAAGGGAGAAAAAATTTTAAAAATTGTATTTTCCCTTTAAAATCTCCAAAATCTCGAAAACGAAACGAGATATCACAAAAATGTACACCTACACTGTTATTGTACTTGAACAGGTCTACAAAAAAATCCTATCAACTTTCTCCACATCTTGATAAATAAATTCAGAAAAATCGAACCTTAAAAAATCAGCCAAAAACTCGTAGACGTCGAAGGTATCAAATTTCACATAATGCCTTTTTCGATCGTACCTTTTTCGATTGTAGATGAATTTTTCTGTAATATCAATAGTCCGGGAAATATTTCATTAAATCGAAAAATAAGGGAGTTGAAAAAATGTTTACAAACATTTTTTTTTGTCCTCAAACAGGTCTACAGAAAGTACTCATGAAGTTTTTTCATTTCTTGAATTTTTTTTTTCAATGCTCGCATTAGTCCTATTCAAATTATTGGTGCCCAATTATAGTTTTGAACGGATTCAATGATATACCGGGTGGCTACGGAAGTATTGCCTACGGAATATCTCAGTTATTCTATCAAGTAGGTTTGTGAAATTTAGAGCGTTGATATAATGACATAAGATCTAGAATTTGAGCATATTGACATGTCGAAGTTAACTTCCGGTCTGACCGGAAGTAACATCAACTTTCCTATTTTAAATGGAAACCCTACTTTTTTCTTTTCGCTTTATTCGGCATTCAATTCCCTTTCTAATGACATATCACAAGTTGGGATCTAACCAGAAACTAGATCAGAAAAAAATTATTATTGAAATTCACCGAGTAGGCCGTGGAAGCAAAATGAAAGCCAAAAATTGAAAAGTTGGCTATGGAAACCATACGTCACTTGATAACAGTTGCTACTACTGTGTTATTTTATTTTCATTCGTCGGCGTTATAAAAAGCCGTCAAAAAAAATATTGGAAAAATTGGGAATAAAACAATACTCTGTAGGTCCATAACTTAAATAGGAACATACAACTTTTTCTTGCCTGTACTATTCAGCATAACCATTCCTTTCTAATGATATAATAGAAAATAATTTTTTGAGCTGAGATACCGAAAAATCCAATTATTATTCTTCAAATAACAAAACAGATTATCGCCATACGCAAAAATTAAATTAAAAATAATGTGGAATGATAAATTATATCCTGTAGATAAATTAGATTGACTCATCAGGTAGATTCCAGGTATTTTCCCAACTTGTTTTGAAACATCAGTTAGGTAATTTAAACCCAACCTTTCTTTAATTACTTTCTTATGTATAAATATTCACGAACTTGATGAAATCTGTAGTTACTTGAAAATGGTGTAAAAGCCGAAACCGGTCGTAATAAAGTAGTAAAGTGTTAGTGGAAACTAGACAAAAGTTATATTTTTTCTTATTTAATATATTCATCATTTCCTCCTCAACACTGTCCCAAAAATTGACTATGACTAGTTTCATAGTTATTAATAGAGAAACTTAGTACCATTTGCATGACGAGTAGAAGGAACTTGTTCACGCGTGCATTCTACTAGTGGCCAAGATTTTCCACAAATAGTGAAACGTGAGAATTAATAACTATGAAACTAGTCATAGTAGAAAACTGAATTTTTGGGACAGTATCGAGGAGAGAATGATGAATATATTAAATAATTATAAAGGAATTTCACCGAGATTATCGTGAATTACAGGGTGATTTCTGAAACGTTGACATTTTGTAATTTTTATCATCGAAAATTTTTATGATCACCCTATATATCCCAACGAAATCATGTAAATACGGTATCAGCTATCTTCAGAGGATGATAATTCACTTGAATACACAGGTTGTGTACGAAAGAACCGGCCATATATTTCACCTATTTTTCAAATCACCCTGTAAAAAATGTATGAATCGTGATTAATGATGGAATGAGAATAGTATATTGCATGCCACAATAATTTTATCAATATTTCATTATTACATCGAATTTTCAGACATTAATAAAATGTTTTTATATTTCACTCTGTACATAATGATATAATCTACACCATCTGAATGATATTTAGTAATATAAAGGTACGTTGGTGATAAGAACGAAAAAAAATGCAGTTGGCATTTTCAAATCCCGAGAAAATAATTAAATATAAATTACTGATTTTTAACTTGAACGCCCGTATTTTAAAATCTATCCATGAACGAACTTTGCAATTCTGCACGTTCAATCAGTACATCGAATACTACAATATACTAAAAATTCAGACAATTTCACCGAGAACCATTTTACCTATAAAAAGTGCGGGGTCCTTTGGCCCAAAAATTCACCTATTATATGTGTACTCCCAGTGTTTTCCCTCCTTTATCAAAAGTAGGACTGAAACAGGTAGCCGAAGTTTAAGCATGTCTCCTAGTAAGAAAATGCAAAAAGAAATAATTTTTGCTGATCAGAACACAGCAAAATAAGAAAGTTGAAGTAAATAATGTGGAATCGAATGAGCTTTTCATGTACGCGAACACAATGACTTTTGGGCACAAATGACATTCAAATAATATGTAATCACTGCCTTTAAAAAAAAGTTTAAAGAAACTACGTCGAAATAATGTCTCTGTAACGACCCTAATAAGGTTACTAATTGCGACATGATGTATTGAATTGTCAATGTCAAAATATACTCTGTCAGAAGTTTTTCAACTTATCGACAAAGCTTTCAAGTATGAATAAAAATGTGAATTGAAATAGGTATGTATTATATAGACTATAATGGTGATAATCTCCCCGATCTGAACATAAGTGCAGACGAAAGAGAGTACCACCACTATATGCGCTCCGGGCGGCTTAACGAAACTGCAGGAAAAACTTGGAAAACCTATAGTACCACGCAAGGAGTCACTGAGGCGAAAATGAGTGCATGTAACTAAATGAGAATAAAAATACAACATTAACGCTCATAATCAAATCAATGGCCCATTCATTTCTGCCATCTTCTGCGTGTCCAGCCGCAACACTTGGTGAAAACGTTCCAGTCCATTGAAGACGAGAACATGAAGTCATAGAAAAAAAATTACTCAATAGGTGTTCAGATGGAAACAATAAAAGATTTGAATTCACCTATGTTCGATTCATATATGCTTGAATTATGCGTTTTAGAACCCATCATTATAGAACTCTTGCAAACTGTAAACTCTTTCAGACAACAAACACTTTACGTCCTTTCTGAAACCGAAAAAGTGATATTATACTTTTAATGTTTGATGGAAGGTGATTAAACATTTTACATCCATTATAAATTATTGATCTTTTGATCATAGTACTTTTAGGGATTGCCAATTTCAATTCATTATTTTGTCTTGTAATATGATAAGAAAAGATACCAGTAGTAAATTTTGTTTTATGCTTTTATATCAAACACAGTTTCAAGTATGAAAATTGCAACAACTGTTAATATTTTGTGTTTTAAAAACAGAGGTCGACATGAATCCCGATACATTCCTTTTCATAAATATTGTAGGGCACGCTTTTGTAAAATTAGAACATTCTGAAATCGATACCCGCAGCAAACTCACCAAAATGCTATTCCATACCGCAGATGTAATTCAATAAGAGAATGGTAAACAAGCTTGGAAGCTGAAAATCTCAATTTATTCGATACAACTCTCAATGCATAACAACATAGAATTTCGGTGTGCTGCTCAAATTTTAATGAACCATCAATATAAAGACCTAGGTACTTCAAAGTTAATTTATTCTCAACAATGTTATTGTCCGACGGTATATCTTGAAGATGACATATGTTAAATGACAGTAAATTGGAATCACACCAATATTTTACAGTATCCTGATCAAATCGTATAATTTCATCAAGATCTTTTTTGTCCTTGTGGTGCTGAAGTATATTGCTGTCATCAGCAAAAATAGTAAATGAAATTTGAATAGTCAGTAGGTCATTAATATACAGTAAAAATAAAACAGGTCCAAGTATGGAACCTTGAGGAACTCCACAATTATTACTTTTCAATTCTGAATATAATGAACTTCTTACTGTCTGATTTCGTTCAGTTAAATAGGAATTGAACCAATTGAGAGTGATTCCTCGGAATCAATATTTTTGTTGTTTAAGCAAGAGTATTTTATGAGTCACACAGTTAAAAGCGAATTGATTGTGAGTATTATCAAAGAGGTATATTCGGGTATTTCTCATAAAATTGCAATAACCAAGAAACTATTCTAGCCGGAAGGTATTCCAACGCTTTAAACGATTTTCAATTGACACAAAACTTCTAAGTGTTATAATGGTATTTTGTTACAACAATACTTGACAATAAACTTATTTACTCGAATGTCACTTCATCGAACTCATCAATCAAAATATTTAGAAAATATGAGAGTCATTCGTTCAAAACTTGAATATATCGAAGTCCTATTTTGATCGTAGATCTGATTAGTCTGGAAGCATTCAGAACATCAATTGACTCTTCCTTTCTTCTTGTCTAGATGGCAGAGGAATATTTTTTTTTGCATTGGTAGAAAGAAGGATTTCCTCAAGTTCACCCACTCTTCCCTAAATTGAGAAAAAAGTAGCCATTGGAAAACGGGACAACTGATTTATGAGTTAGCATGCAAAGTTCAGAATTCTGTGATTTTCGTTTGATAAGGAATGAACAAAATCAGTGAACACGCATGGTGAACCTTTGGCACGAAAGGACAGTATCTGTGACGATTTAACACCTAAGACCTTTAACGTTGTTGCACGAAAAGGGATAATCTCATTTTCGCCGGATGTGACCGAAGCGGAGTAATTGCGGTGGAACTACTGGGAAGAAGGTTACCTGTACAAATTTCTGGTCAATATATTACGAAAGAGTGGAAGCGAGTGACGACAACATACTTTGTTATAAAATGAAAAATAGCGTGAACAGAAGGCCAATAAATGAATGAAAATGGGTGGATTTAAAATCCACCTTTCGCAAAGTATTACGAAAGGAATTTCATCGGCAAGTGCCATACAGGAAACAACTGATATTCCCTTAAGATTAACATCTGTAAAAGGTTCTACAAGGACTATTTGCAGGTACTTGACTGTTCATTGTTATAGTATATATGTTCTTGGTGGCCGACGAGTCAGCTGAACATTTCCTGTATTTATTTGATGTTGTCAAATATCTGTTTTCTCGTATTACCATCCTTGTTTGATGAACTTCGTAGCATTTCTGTATTTTTCTTATGTATTCCAACATTTGTTGATTCTGATGCTGTTCGAAAAGATTTTGACACTTCTTGGTACGTCCTTCTCTAATTTCACCATCTTGTCAAAGTCGGCAGCTAATTAAACAGTGGCTGCAACAACGATTTCCACTCACGAGGAACTTTTTGCCAAGGATGATTTCGTTTCGTATATTTTCCATTAAATAAAACCATATGATGGAGTCTAATGTTACCAAGTTGGAGTGTAGTTTTCATATCACCAATCACTCCAACTGTGTCTCGGGTTACAACGGTTATAACTGGTTTTACAACGGCACTCTTGTACAAGAAATTAAACTCTATAATTCGAACAAAATTACATTCAATATTGACAATTATTATTCCAAAATACAGCGCCTTCATCTGAGTGAGTATGATTGTCCAATCTGCAACTTTTTGACCACATCTTCAATCTCTCATAGAGATTGCGTCCTGCGTGGCCTATATATGCAATCGTGGCACTCAAGTCTGTTAACTCCAGACTTTCTGAATTTGTCTGGTACAGACTTTGAGTCGTTGATAAATTAATGTAAGTTCTTAGAAGTCTTGAATGCAATATTTATATTTTGTTTCTGAAGAAAAAAAGAGATAATGTTCGTAGAGTGACCGAAACATATTTGATATTCAAAACGGTGGTCAGTCTTTTCTTTGTTTCGAGTCAAGCGACGTTTTTAGAAAACCACTAGGTCAAGAGATGGACATTCTGAGTACCTGAGAATACCATTTGGACTAAATGATGGATCGTCAACTTTTCAACGAATGATAAACGGAGTACTCCAGATTGATGAAACCTGTTTTCATTTCTTTTTTCTTTAACCCTAGATGAACAAATAACTCATATCGCTTGAGAGTATAGTTGGATGAAAATTGATTCATCGGAAGAGAAGCAGAATTTTTAGGAACCAATAAGCACGATAATTTCCACACTATTTGACTGAAGGAAGAGACAAATATGAACATCCTACAGATGATGCTAACTCTATAGTTTGGTGTTTGGATGAAAAGCTTTTGGAACATACTTAAGGCACTCAGTTATTACCAAGTCCACACGTGACTGATATTGGATTGTTCTAGTGCCCTTACTGATTCTGTATCCTGAACAGGATTATTCTGGCCTGGATATCAGAGCAGATGAGACGCAGGTGCATCGACATTAGAAAAATAACGTGGAAAACCCACATGGGGCCAAACCCTACTATGGCATCGCTAAAATAATCAAAATATGAATGCAAAACAAATTCAAGAAAGGTAGAGAAACTTCCCTGGAACAAAACAAGCAAAAAAGTTCATGAAAGTGAAATATCTTAGGCTAACAGCAGATCTGTTCAATCATAGTTGTAAGGCCGCAAGAATTATAGTGTGATGGCTGTCGAAACATTGTCACTTCGGCAGTTATATGAGCATGATTGAATCTAGCAGAGTTTCTGTCAGGAATACGAAGAAGTTACAATGTGAATGTGAAGACCCTAAAACCTAATATAAGGTTAAGAAAAATCAGCAGCTTCAAACTACATGAAAGAGCCGAGATCAGAAGGCAAGGAATGAAACACAAGGTCTGAAAAGTTCGCAGAAGGATGGACTTCAAAGCAAACTCAGCACAAAACATAATTCAATTTATTCCACAAGTGGTTCACATACATTTCTCTCAACGTACTTCATTTTTCGCAAATGCATCAGTCAGTTGAAATACAATGTCCCAACTAGCTGCTGTCCTGATTTACTGAACTGTTTCAACGTCTAATGTAGTGAATAAATTTTTTGGGATTATTATTCTTTTATCGAATATTTCTTGGCCTTGCCCGTTTTGATGGTGAATCAATCACATAAGTGTATCAGACAACTCAATCTTGCTTGATATTCTTATTTAGGGAGAGCTGTGAAAAGGTTCACCCTAATGGACTAGTATAAAGATAATAAATGCTGGAACATGCGTCAAGAATATTATTTTCTGACCAATATGGATTATACAGTGGACACGTGAAATTAATAATGAAATCGGTGAATAATGCGTTGAATTTTATAACTTGGAACTTTCTGTTTATGTTTTCTTATTTTCTGTTTTCACTTGTTCATTCAGCAACGTGGACCTGCCTGTTATTCTTCTATGAGGACCTCAGCAATCTGATGTTTCTGTTAGATAATGGAAGTGATTACATGAAACTATCAGAGCGTTTGCCTTCCACCCAGGCGGCCCGGGTTCGATCCCCTCGCCTGACACGGAGATGAAGTGCTTCCGAATTAACTTTTATGTAAGTTGTCGGTCCGGGTTTCTCTTTTTCGCACAAGCTCTGCTTCTGAGGGGTTTTCTCCGAAAACCTGGGTGATTCGTAAAAACATTTTTTTATTCGGAAAATAATTCTGAATCGTAACAGAATATATATCAATGAAACAAGAGTGCCTAATTAACGTTTATTCCAAAATATAATACATTTATCACAACAATATCAGTCTCTCTTGAATAAAGAATAAACAACCAGTGTATTACTGATATATTTCCATACTTGAAAATATAAGTAAAAATCTAAGTGAATAGTCTGTTTCCACTAGAAACAGTCATATTGAATCTCTCTACGTTTGTACTAAATAAAAGAATCAATTATGACGCAACAATCAGATTTCATTTCTTTCAGTTGTATTTTATTTTGATTCTTTACTTGTCCTGACAACCTCATCAAGGAAATGATTAGCTGGTCCTTCCACATAGTCACAAATGTCATATTGCTACTTCGAGGGTCAAATCCAGAGTTTTCACTTCCAGTGTTAATTTCCTATCAAACTAAAAAGTTCTGAAAAATCAAGGAAAAGTTGAAAATTTCCAGTCAGAATTTCTAATGTTCACCCAAATATCTCTATTTCCATACTTGAATATAAATACCTATAACAAAAGCATTCAATAATGAAAAAACACTCACAAATTCAACGATGGACTGTCAATTTCGTGTGGGTCTAACGAAACGGAGCTGTTAGAAATGGATATGGTTTCAAAATATGATAAATAGTTAAAATATTACGAAGAATGCCACTCAGACACATGCAAGCTATTCACAGACAACCAGGTTGGTCTACTTTCTCTTAAAATAGAACGAAACTTGAATCTAGCAGTAAAACTTCCCTGTATCTGGTCTGAACGTGTCTTAACAATAACGCTACAGAACTCAAACCATTTCATTCGAAAAGCATGTAGAAGTTTTCTGTATCAGGCCACATCCATCTAGAACGTTGTAACAGAGGTAAGAGAGGAAATTGAAAAAAGGTATTTATTAGATAAGATAAACACGTGGTGAGCTGACACTTCATTGCGGCAGAGCAAGATGAATGTCCAACAGGCATGCAAACACGAAGTTATCTTGATTCAGTTTCAGTTGAAATTCGGGTCAAGAAAGACAAACGGATGGTATGAGTGGCGTAAAGCGATAAATTTCAAAAAATTATTTTGCACAGGAATGAAGTTCTGAGATACACATTATATCACATATTGGTTCGAGAAAAATGTGATAGAACTAACAGGAAAGCCTTGGAACGCAACATTCTCCAACATTCTAAAGCGATGACGAGGGAAAGCTCCAACTAATGCTGGACAAAAGCAAAGCTCATAGAGTAGAAAGTGTTGAAGAAAATTGATGAAAATGAGTGAACGAGTTTTTATAAACGATAAAAGATAGTGCAGGTGATTAAAATACTATAGATGCTTGATGAAATGAAACTGAGATGGTTATGGAAGCTATAGTGGAAATTCTAGAACGGCAGAAGATTGGAGGAAAATTCTGAGCAGGACCATGGGAAAAAGCCAAAAGACCTGAAGATAATGCATGATTACTGTACATTCAGAGGAAATATGCGATAGGAAGAAAAAACTGAATAGAACTTTATGTGGTATTATACAGATGAAATACCATCAGAAATCTTGAAAGTAGCAGTATTGAATAAGAATATAGAAAAAATGTTAGATAAAAGTACATCCTTACAAAAATTACGTTATTAGAAAAATAAGTTATACACATTCGATAGCTCATTGACGTATGTGCATTTTTAATTTTTAAACCACTCATCATGAGGCTGTCTTAACGAACGTGAGTATTATAAGTATACCGAATGTCGGTCTGAAAATTAATCAGTGTCAATAACTTTTCGAATATAGTTTTTCTGTGAAAACGCATCTAAAACACATCAAAGGTCTTAAAAACCTTTAATATCTCCACAGTTCTTCGAGTAATGTTCGTCTAGCTAAAAAAAAACCATTCAGCCAGTAGAACCTACGAAAATTCCTGCTGTGACATTTAGAGCACAACAGAAACAGAACAGAAATAGCACAAACAAAATAGTAAAGTATATCCAGTAATAAATAGGAAACACACACGGAAACAAATAATAACGGAACAAACGAAGGGCTCAAAAGAGTAGAAGAAACAGTATAAAAACATGTAATAGCTGAAGAGATAGATCGAACACGGCAACCTCCAAACAGTATGACTCAATGACTACCACCAAGGTCAACTCTCCTGGTGGTGCAAACTCTTTTGGGGAAATGCACCAGCGGACAATAAGAGGGAAGATATTTTGTCGGATAGAAATTTCAATAACAATAACACAAGCTGCCATACTGGGAGTGATCCTCACTAAATTGAAAACAATAGGAAGGCCTATGAACCTAGGTCGACGTAAACCATTTGGGGTGTTGATGTTTTGCCACAACTGAGTACTTGTCTTCAATTGTTTTCAAAATATCTTATCACGAATCCCTCAAGGTATCAACGAAAATAACCCAGAAACTCATCTTAGAGTTTGTGCGAGTGAGGGTGATCCATGACATTCAGCTTTTATAAGAATGGATTCCTAACTATTCTTAGCTGGGATTTGAATCTGGGTCAACAGGATGAAATGCCAACGCTGCATTGGAATTCCTTATGATTACTTATATTTTTTGTTGGAATCATTTGAAAATCAGAATATGCAGGGATAGTTTTGGTGAACATGCCTAAGTATGTCTCAGGTATATAGTTTTTCAGAATATATCTATTATTACTGTACTCTCTGCTCTAACAGGAGATATATAAGTTCGACAAGGCTTCCATAGAATTCAAACAGCCTACTTCGGTGTCTGCTTTGGTTCATTCAAGTTATGTTATCTCATAGAGGCTATATAATATCATAACATTATGTTATCGGAGGGAGCACTAGCAATCTAAAACTTAGTTTCTAATTCTTGCCACCCGTTTCTCTAATTGGCCTCTGGAATGGTTCTTCTGTTTCTTTTCGACTCGGTAACAACTTCAAGTAACTTCCTCGAAATTGTCATTACTTCACCTTGAAGTTTGGGTGGAGTGACTTCCATAGTGAATGCTACCGTGGTAGCTTTTTGAAGACTGTCCTACGTCCCTCCAGTTTCACCTACTGTTTGTGAACACTGCACCTGCAACATGTAAATAACAAAAGCAAGTCATCGTTCATGATGTTCAGAAGAGCTTTTGGAAAAGCATTCGGAACCAAACCTAAAGTCATGGAATGGTTATACACCGCGGCCATAATCCAAAGGCTTGCCTATTTTTATATCATGCCATGGAAATCAACATAAACGTTCTAGTAGACTAGAAGTCATGGCGCAGTCATGGAAGAGTGCATATATACAAACAGGAAATGAAGAACTCGATCACCAACTGGACACACCAAAATCATTCATAAAGTCAACATTGCCAAACTGAAAATTATATAACAATTCATGTCACCCCAATATTCATACGAAAAACTATTCCAAGCTCAGCTCAAGTGGAACGAATGGAACTTGTGAGTAAAATCACTATCATCTGGAAGTATAATCTGATGAATAGCTCAAGAACAGATGAAGGTACAGGAGCAGAAATATATGGAGTGAGGCCAAAAAGGAAAGTGGGTATATAAAACACATCTATATTCTATCTGACAATCAGAGCACAAAGAAAGCTCTAAACTCCTTACAGATAAAGTCAAACCAAGTTCGGAAATGCGTTCAGAGCCCAACTGGCACAACACCAACAAAGTCACACTTGTTTGGGTGCCCGGAAACAGAGGAATAGATTTGAATGAAAAAGCAGACCAACTTGCAAGGCAAGCATCTGAATCACTATCCACAGGTCCAGCAGCATTGTTTGGAATTAGCAGAACCTGATGCGGAATCCTAATAAACGAAACATATTGGCACCAATTGAAAGGGCACCAACGCAGTGCAGCCATGGTGAGGCTATTGTACGGAATACTGACGGCTGTCATCCTCAACCTGAATAGTATACAAGATAAGCATAATTGATGGGTTGCTCACCGGTGATTTTGACCTAAGAAAACACGTCACACATCAGGAATAGACAGATAACCCGTTGGAGTGCAGACTATGTGGTGAAGAGGAGGAAACGGCCTCTCACAGCATTGAATGCGACGTACCATACAACAGGATAAACCAATCTAGAAACTGGCATGAATCTGAAACACCTAGTAAATCGACTAATGAACATGGTGAAAGATATGTGCCTATTCAACTAGGAACCACTGACGATACAACAGACCCTAGCAGATGTCAGTGTTATGGGGGACCCCAACTGGAGTTGATTCTTGACCCTGGTATACGAAACCCATTACCGAAAATCTAAAATCTACGAAGCAAAGTTTGAAGATTATACAAGAGACAAACCGTTGGACTTTTTTAGACAATTTCAGACATGAAAACAGTGGTAGATATTCTTCAACTGGAAAACACCATCCGATATTAATAATAATAATAATAAGAAGGTTAAAAATAATGCTTTGATTTTTGACAATTTTGCGTCTTCACAGAAAACCTATATCAAAAAGTACTAGTCACAGCTGCTGATTTTGTTGACGATGGTATAGTATATGACTAGTCATTTAACGAATGTGATGAACATATGTCGCTGCCATATCAGTAACGTGACAAGATAATTATATTATGAGTTAATCAAGACACGTTATTGGTCTTTAGCACTTGTTTTTCGTTTTCCACTGTCCCTGCACATGGTGATTGTGACACTATCGAAGTAGGAGTCAGTAAAGATGTTGATGGAGTAGTAGTCGCCGATTCGAGAGTTGTTAGCGATCTCTTTCTGCGACAGCACGAGAGTCTGCCTTCGATGTAATGTTGTAGCACGTACACAAATGGATCCATAGTATAATAAAGACACAATAGTGTATCTGCGAGTTTTGCAAACAATTTTGGCTTAGCGGAGGGGTACAGCTGGGCTAGTGGCACGGATACCTGAAAAAGTAAATGGAATATCAATGGAAGAGGAAGTTATTAGAGGTGAAATCCATCTAGTTTAGTATGTTTTCAGGCACAATGGACTAGTTTAGTGATGTTGGAAATAATATATTTGACGCGATGGAATTAAAATATAGATCACAACTAGTAAATCAGTGTTTTTTTTAATCCATCAATAAATGACTGAGATATAGATTATTTAAATTTACTTATTTTAGCGCGAAACGTATTTGGTCTCCGACTCGTCTGTGACGTCACGCCACATCTCTGAGATCGCCACACCACACATAATGACGTATTAGATCCTTAGTCGCGGCTAGGCACACATATGTAGTACTTTTAGGTCCAGTTAAGTCACGCCTCATTAGTTTGCACCACTTTTTCCTTTTATTCATGTCATTTGGTACATGAAAAAGCAATTTATTGGGGTTTTTAATTGTCGTGTTTTCACACGTAGGCACAATACAATATTTTTAGGATATTTTTTAAATTTCAGTCACCGTGTAATGAACAATACACGACACGAACGGCGCAAGATTGTACACCGATAAATTTGTACGCACTCTGCGAATACCAGTCGCTTCGTTCATGTGTCGTGACGTCACACACTAGAGCGCTGCATACTATGAAATTATTCTTCCAAGCGCAACTTTAAAGTCCCATAACTTTTTCATTTCTAGAGTTATTTCAATGATTCTTTCACATTTTTGTTTCATTTTACTTAAATTTTTAGAATTAATCCATAATAAAAAAATGAAAACTAGTCCATTCAGATTAGGTATTTTTTCAACTGCCGGCTCCCACGAAATGAAACCAGTAAAAAAGGATATAACTGGTTTCAGCTTGAGTCCTGTTCATTTCAACTGAAAGAATATTTTTGATTCACTGATTTACTTGTGATGCAAATCTTTCGACAAGTTTTCTGCCAAAACATTGGGGTTAAATATATATGTGGAGACGACTCGGAGTATAACTTAGCTCCTTTACACTGAGTCACCACTTTGAGTATGGATTGCTTCCATCAAATAATAATAAAAAAATAATACATGTAATTAAGTGATATCTGTTCTCAAACGGTATAAATAAACAAAGTAAAAAAAACATCTAGTAAGTAAAACAAAATCCGAACAAGAACTTTTTGAGAAAATACGAACAAAAAATTGGGTACCTAATTCACTCCTATCATCGACGCAATGGAAAGCGCTTGCTGACGAAATTTTAACGTGAGGAATCTGGAAATGTAATACTTTCAAGGCTAGTGTTTATAAAAAAGATAAACTCGTCAACTGTACTAACTGTTTTCAGTGTTCATCAATGAATTCAAATTAACCATTAAAAAGATTGGGATTTCTGGAGCTGGCTACACTATCATGCTAATATGGAAAACATAAATTTTTATTATTCAATTGACTGTGTGATGACTTGCGAAATCGTCAAATGTTATTGAGAATTTCGTGGAAGTTTTCCATGTAATGAATAATATTATAATTGTTTGCGTCAACTTTTATTACACTCCAAATACAAGAACTGAATGGACTATAGATGATAATGTTCCTTATTGATTGTTTCCGGTTACTGAGTCATTTTCTGAGATATTCAATAACCGTCACATTAAACGCTACATAACAAACATAACAAACTGTTATTCAGGTTAATCCGTGTTAATTCTGGGGTGTTCTCGTCGAAAATAAGACACACCTGCCAATATGGAAAAGGGCTTTGGGCTATATCTTGCGAACAGGAAAATACAAACTTCTGTATAAAAAACTTCAAAAGGGTTATATGTTGGTGTAACAACGCTAAACTCCATAAGTGAAATCAACCTTTATGATGAGTTATTATGTCAAGCTAAACAAACTCAAAGAGAGCAGTGGAAATATATCTGGTTAGACTTTGTTAAGACAAGTAATAATCACTACAACTATATCCACCCCGAATAACCAGACAAAATACCACACATCTCAGAATTTCTGGTACCCAGATCCTATTCATCCACTATCAGTCTTCTGAAAATGAATCACGGTTGTTTCCCTGCACACCTTAATAAAATCGGCGTCGTAAATTCGAATAAGTGTCCTTGTGACAATTCATCAGTTGGAGACCTCAACCATATATTTTTTGAATGTAAGAGAAACTCACAGAACATTTCTGAATTCTTGAACAAACTGATCTCCTTGAATGTATCTCTTCCTATAAATATCACCAGTCTACTTTCTCTCAATGATAAAAACATATGTAATGAAATAATTAAATTCTTAGCAAAGTGTGACCTAAAAATATAGAATCATTTTAATTACAAAAATCTGTGGCAAATAGAATACTTCTGATGCCAACTCACTACAACACACACACACAGAGGGGTGGAATCCTTGCCTATGGCAAAAATGTTGTCTACAACCATTTCCACAAGACGGAAATATGAGGCAAATATCTTACAGAAGAAACAACTCCCCTGGCAAAAACTAGGATGGACATTATACTACATCTGACGTATCAGGGACTATATTGTAAGTGTTTCTTGAAATCAAGAGGCAAGGCTTGTTTTGCAATTGGGTGGGGTGACCACCTGTAAACTAGTTTGAAGGTTGTTGCCACTCATCAGTGCCAGGGTAGGTCAGAAAACACTGGCGTTGTATCTCGAGCGAAAGCCTACTGACACAATTGGCACAGAACACAACGCAGCTGGTCGGAACAAGTCCTATCCTGCCACTGAGTCTGAGTTTTATTAAATCTTTGGTTATTCAGTTGAAAACTGTGAGTAGTCAAGAATTTAAATTTCAAGTACTGTTAATATTTTATTATACCTATAAACTCATCTGCACGAGTGTGTCCTCTTCATATCGCAAATGATTCCAATGGTTTTTTTTGCACAGAGAAATTCTACCCCAAGTGGTTATCCTAAACTTATCTGTCTAGAAAAAATTGCAATAGTGAACTATCATAAGAGCATCATTCAATTGTCGATGTGTCCTATCCAGTTCATGTCTTCATTTATGTGAACCTCTAAAAACTTCACTGAAGATTCTCAAGCTATTACACTGTCACTGAAAGTGAATGTATTGGGGGGTCTCACCACTCACCTTGAATAATTTACACTCCCTTCAAAACATGCCCATTTTCCTTGAAATAAATTATCTTCAATAATGAGTATAGCGAAGAGTATTGGGCGAAAAATACTTCCCTGTGGTACCCCTACGTTTCCAAGACCACTGACCTCACTCTACCAAATTCCGTATTCAACCAGCCTTTTCAGTTTTTTCAAATAATCTAACCAGTCATGTCATTGCGACGAATACTTGTAGAGTTTATGTAAAAGCAAATCGTGGTCGATGCAGTCATAAGCTATTGGTAGGTCCTGAAAAACGCCACAAGACTTTCTGTTTCGAAACTACCTATAACTATGGAGCTGAAGTTAACCAAAGCAGTTTCAACTGAACGTTTTTTTTTCTTTCAGGTATGCATCTTGATGTACAGAAAACTTCTAAGTTTTCAATTTTCCTTCGGGTCACAGTGATTTCAAATATTTTTGAATAACTTGTTAAACGGCTTACAGGTCTGAAGTTTCCCATGTCTGTTTAAACTTACCCGGTCAATTCTTTCCCCACATACCACAAAGTTTTTGTTTCTCTGTTTGACCCCATTTCTATGGGACTATCGTTTTTTGTTTCGTTGAGAAGATTGTTCTATTAATTTTTATATAAACTATCTGCTTGTTTGTAGTATATTGATGAAATTCATTGTCTCACTGAATAAGTGATTTGGAGAAAAAGCCAGAAATACGTCGACATCCTTCTGAGTTTTTACGTTTTGGATGCTTTATACAAATTTGAGCAATTTCCCTGAACTGGGAATTGGATTTTTCAATATGCACACATAAAGGATACGATGTACAATAATTGACCAGAATATATCCAATAACCCGAGGATTTTGCTTGAGGAGTTTTCAAAAAGTAATCAATTAGTCTCTAATTCTACTGAATAAAAGACTGAAAAAAACTGGAAGAGTTCAGTAATTAAATATTATAGTGAAATTTACTGAAGATGGTCTATAATTTTTTCAGTAATCTCAGAGATCCGCTTGTTTCAATATTCAATGAAAATTTCTATACATGAAGTGAATATGTAGTTTTTGAACGAATATTTGATTTGTCACCTATTTGGACCGAATTTATATTTGGTACTTATTTTTTGTAAGATTTTCTGGTCAATTTCTTTTTATCCGAAAAACCGCTCTTGATCAATTGAACGTTGTGGGACTGTCACATAGTAAAACACGAAAAAATTGCTGGATGCGAATCGCTTTTTTAAAGTTTTTTTGTGGAAAATTGAAAACAACACCTGCTAATCAATTATAGTTTATTTACATATATATCTTTATCGTTGACTAAGACTACTAAACATAATATAGAAAAGTATGCCTAAATTCTACTCACAACAGATGAATAACACAATGAATATAATTAAATAAGTATGAATTGAATAAGCGGGAAAACTACTTTTGTGGGGCTTATTACAAACGTTAAAATTTTTGAAAATGTGTGGGGGTTTTTTCACTAATCTCCACCAAGTTTCATGAATATAGTTGAACTGGGAATACAAAAATAAAAACATGTTATTAGTTATTTAGAGAAATCAGCAATAACCATCGTAAAATCTCAAGTAAAATTATCCATACGGAATTCAAACATATTCTACCATGCTATACTATGTACAAAAGGAATGAATCAAATATCTACTTGTATCATCAACTACGATAGTACGAAGGAAAGTAACTCACCACCATTTCTATGAATTATAGGACAATTACTTTAGCAAAAATTGATAAAAAGTAGCAAAAATAATAAAAATTTGCGCCCTCTTACAAGGTCGGCAACATTGTTTAAAATGTAAATTATAAACAATTCTGGTTATTTTGTAAAGAAACAATTCAAAATTGTTGCAAAATTACGAAAACAAAGAATCGTTCTCCAATTTTATGACCATTTCCAAGTTTGGCATCCGAGTAAATGAATTATTTATTCATACTTTTTTTAATAACTCGTCCGAAAAAAATCCAAATGAATGGCAAATGCGAAGAAACGTTCCTCTCTATGTCATAAGTCTCGCCGACACTTTGCCACCACTGCCGATAACAGCAACTTTTTTTTTGTTTATTTTCCACTAAAAAATGTTGTTTGCAGCCTGAATTGATTGTGGAAATGATGGGAAAGTATTTTGTATTGGTCGGGAACATAGGGAGTAGTTTCCCAGCGAACACATTGAATTTGCTACCACCACATTTTGGGATGTTTGTCAAATTTGAAAAGAATGAAGAAAATGCAAAAATAGTTTTTTTACTTGACAAAGTTCCCGAAATCTGTGGTGGTGGCAAATTTTATTCGTTTTTAAGGAAGTTACTACCTATGCTTCCGACCAACTCAAAAAACTTTTTCTTTATTTCCATAATCAATTCAGGTTGCAAACAATTTTTTTTATTGTAAAATAAACGAAAAAATTGTTGCTGAAATAGTGTGAAATAGTGCAAAAGTTTTTTGAGTTATTCAGAAACGTAGGTAGTAATTTTTTGGAAATCAGAAAATTTGCCACCATCACAGATTTCGGGAAATCTGTCAAAAAAAAATAAATTTGCATTTTTTTCATTCTTGTAAAATTTGACAAAGTTTGCGAAATATGTGGTGGTGTCAAATTTAATATGTTTTCTGGGAAATTATTCCCTACGTTCCCGAACAATTAAAAAAACTTTTGCATTTTTTCCTTAATCAATTCAGGTTGCAAACAAAATGTTTTATTGTTAAATAAACAAAAAAAAATGTTGCCGTCATCGGCGGAGGTGGCAAAGTTTCGGTGAGATTTATGACATAGAGAGAAACGTTTCTTTGCATTTATTTGCCACTCTTTTAGATTGTTTTTGGCAGAGTTATTAAAAGAAGTATGAATAAATAATTTATTTACGCGGATGCCAAACTTGGAAATGGTCGCAAAATTGGAGAACGATTCTTTGTTTTCGTAATTTTGTGACTTTTTTCAATCTTTCTCTACAAAATAACCAGAATTGTTTATAATAAACATTTTTAACAATGTTGCCGACCTTGCACGAGGACTCAAATTTTTATTGTTTCATTGAGCACTATCTATTTGTGAAAGTTTGCATTATTTTGATAATTTTTCCCCTTCTTTGATTTTAAATTTTGAAATGATTGTCCTACTATGTCTAAACATTTAAAGAGTAGCATTCATTCAAAGTAATATTTTCTTAGAATTTTTTACATATCTTCCGTCCCAGAATATTTTGTTTGTTGGTTTATTCTTTCCTCAATATCCACTTTCACTATTCGAACGAATCCTATAAATTTTGATATTGGAGTGGATTATTACATTACGTTCATATTTTGTGTAGGAATTCAAATTTTAAGTGTGAAAATAAATTAAGTCGATATTCATGAATGTTTTGCTTTTCAAACAATCGAAGGCATATCAAATTTTGTTCACAAGGTATCCATAACTTTTATGAGTTTCGTCAACTGTGTTAACAAGAGGTTCGGTTATTCCACTCGGGTCTAAATATAATACTGAATATAGTAACGCCATGCAAATAACTCGTCCACAGAAACATAAATGAACGGAATCAAAACCGTACTTACTAACTTCAAGTTATAACTCGAACGGTTTGTAAGAAAAAACACCTCAATAATAAAATTCATAGGAAACTTCTTGTACTTTCAGTTTGACTAGAAAAGTGATGTACATTTTTTGCATGTTGCGTCACGAAATTCTATTGGCAAACCTCAGATTCGGATTCAGCACCCATAGAACATATGAAATGGAAGAAATCAAAACTACCATCTGGCTTGAAGGGTATACGTCATTCGGAAATAATAGAATTAAGTAAATAGTAAACATACGCATTGGAATCATCATCCACAGCGATTATGGTTAAGTACGAAAGTGATTGAAAAACATAACAAATATTTTTTTTTGATACATCATGGAAATGCTGAATGAACTGTCAAAATATACCCACCCCTTTCCATATTTTCTGACCGACTGTGATGCGATAAAAATCGAAATAACCGAACGCAACTCATTCATCATTTGATTGCCTTCAATGGATGCTATAAAGTAGCAAATATCAGAAAAATGGTCTAGGTTTTCACATATGTTGAATTCAGCAATGGTGAACTATTGTGTTTTATAGGAAGAATCTTTTTTTTTGCGGATAACAATCAGAACATAATGATTGGTGATAGAAAAAGGCTTGAGAATATGTAGTGTCTATTTAGGACTCTCAGTTCATTGGTGTCTTGAATTTTCACAACGTTTTGAATAAATGTTAAAGCGTCATCAGACAAGAACAGAGAAACGTCTAGGTGAGTTCGATATTCTTACATTGGCGAAGGAGCATCAAGGACATGGATATCTCCAAGAGTTTCTATCCCTGTCTTTGCGTTAATTAACGGCCAAAAAAATCATGAGAGTTCAAATGAACTGAGACATTGAAAGTCCATAGACTACTGATACTCAATCTATACCTTTGTTATCAATTATCAAACCAGAATTTTATTATCTTAACAGTGCTAACATCAATACACAAACATGCAATGAAATTACACATTAGTCAAATGGAGAATACTTCAAATCAATTGCAATTTTGTTGAATATCCTTTGTGTCATAGAGTTTGTAGTGAAAGCCTTTTCACTCCATGTGAGAATTTCATAGAATTTGTGTCACTTCATCGTTCTTGTAATTCTAAAAATTAATGAGATACGGAAAAATACTGAAAGTTTTCTTTTGAAGTTTTTGAGATCTCTATCAAGTCGAATTTGACCCTCCTAACGCAAATGGAATGTTATTCGTATTTTCAATTTCAGTCACCTCAAAATTTTGATCGAAAGAGGGACCCAAAATTATTGGGTGAAATTACAGAGCAAAATTTGAAATTTTGTTATCATTCACTAAGACAGTTGACTCTCTTTGAAACCATCGAGCTTTGAGTACTCATTTTGGTAATCAGGTGTACAAGGGATATTCAATGAAATCTCTGAAGCTTCTGTTTTCATACCAGAAGGGCTGGACAGACTACTAGTTGATTGCCTATTGACGCAACAGCTCAATTTGAATCTTCCCTCCATATAGTTTTGAAGTACATACACGAAAGGATCTAACGCTAAATAAACAGTTAACAATGCATCTGCAACTGCTGTGAATTTGCTTATGATTTTCGAAGGAGGAAGAAACTGAGCAATCGGAATCGTCATCTGAAAACGAAAAAAATACACTCATTTTTGTGCACGCGATATAGTTTTATTATTCACTTAGGTGACAATGTGTGGATAGGAAAAACACAAACATGCCCAGACCAGTGGGACACTTGAATATCTTTTGAACCAATAGGAATATTCAGAATATTATGATTTCATATCATACAGCATTATGGGCGCTATTTTCAAGAATTACTGTTTTATACTAGAGGTGCAGTGAAGGCTTACGAAATCGAACTTTTTTTTTAAATAGAACATTCCATTTATTCCAACACATCTGATTTCTCATTCATTTGGGCTGACTTATAGTTTTTCATTTTTCAAAATCCCACTAGGCGTGGAGTTTCTTCAAATGCACACATATCTGAAGGGAAATTCTCTACCTCTTTTTACTTCGAAGAATTTATGGAATCATTCAAAACTATTGATAGTCAATAGCATATTCTTTCTTCTTCTTCGATCAGAAAATTAATACAATTTTCACGAAATTCAAATTCTATATACTCCAATTTTTTTATGGTGTACCCTATAACATGTATGATTTCATATCTCATGAGTGGTTTGATTGCTCACCCCAAATAGTTGTAGAAGAGTGTTCGGAATTACATTATCAACAAATGCAAATTTATAAAAATCACCAAACTGTATTCAAGACTATTCAACTTCTTATTAAACATAGGACAATCATTTTAGCATTTAAAACAAAAAATGGCCGATGACGGCAACATTTTACACTAAAAAATTTTGTTTGCAACCTGAATTGATTATGGAAATAATGCAAAAGTTCTTTGAATTGGTCGGGAACGTAAGGAGTAATTCTCCAACAGACATATAAAGTTTGCCACTACTACAGATTTCAGGAATATTGTCAAATTTGAAAATAAAAAATGCAAAATTTTTTTTTTCAATTTGACTAAGTTTTAATTTTATGTTTTCTAGGAAATTACTACCTACGTTCCAGACCAAATCAAAAAAGTTTTGCATTATTTCCATATTCAATTCAGGATGAAAACAAAATTTTTTAGTGTAAAAGAAGCAAAAAAATATGTTGCCGTTATCGGCGGAGATGTTAAAGTTTCGGCGAGACTAATGACATAGATGGAAGAGTTTCTTTGCCATTGCCACTATTTTAGAGTTATTTGGTTCGAGTTATTAACGAGTATAAATAAATAATTTTTTTCACTCTGATGCCAAACTTGGAAATGGTGGTAAATTTACAGAACGTTACAATTGGAATTTTGAAACGTGTCTTGCAGCAAACGGATAGCAATTTGAACATTTACATTGATATCATACGTTCTTTCTTGTTGGGACTGTTTTTTAGTAATTGAGTACAGTTGAATAAGAAGCTTAGTGATTTTTTTTGTACTTGCTGATGACGAAATTCACATCTCTCACAACTATTGACGATAAGAAATCAAACCACCAATACATCATACATATTGTAGGGTGCATTATTTGAAAAATTCAGATAAAGAAAATTTTTAATTTCGTGAAAATCATATCATTTTCCTGACCACCCTGTAAAGCTTTCTGAGAAGAGGAATACTTCTATCAATTATCAATGATCTCGGAAGATTCCATGAATTCTGCGTGGTATAGGTAATGTGATTTTCTCAAAAAAGTTTGCATTTAATGAAAAACTGGTATAACTATGTTACGCCTTGTCGGATTTTCAAAACTTTCAATTAGACCAAATGAAAGAGAATTCAGATTTGTTGAAATATGTGGGGTGTTCTATTTTAAGAAATTGATGTTCCATTCGTGAGCCTTTCTTGCGCCCCTCGTATAGAAGATAGTTACTCGTAATGATGTATGATACGATATCATAATATTTTCTAAATTGTTATTGGTTCAAGAGGTATTTAACTGTCCCACTGGACTAGGGACACACCGTGTGTTTCAACCAAATATCCCAGCAACGCAATAAATAGAGATTGGGAAGATATGAATTTGTGTTTTGGTTAAACGGGTGGGTATAAAATCCAAGCTGTCATCGCAAAACCTTTACTATAGAAATTCCGGTGACACACATTTTACAGAATACTACTACCTCCCTGACTTATTCCTCGGTAACTGTTAGTTCTTAAATCTTGCAGATTCCTTGGATATCTGTTTACTGATTTTCTAATATTAGATTAGATAAGTAAGGGGTTGCTTGCTTTCTTGTGACCTCTTGTCACTTCGACTGGTATAAACTTTCAAGACTCTTTTACAAGCCCGAAATTCTCGATTGTACAGAACTTGTTATTTCTAGATGAATTGAAGTAAAGCTCATAATATTAAGATTCGCCTTGGGTACATCTACAAATATTGTTTGGCATCATCATCATCACCAGTTATTGTTCTTAACCCCGGAAAGTGGGTCTTCTTGATATCGCAATATTTTTCATCCCTTCATCACAATTCACTGTTTGATTTGAAATAATAATTCTTTTTACGGGTTTTTGTTCTGAAATTTTGTTTTAAGATTTGTTCTTTTTGTTTTTCCTGTCAACCGGTTGTATCCTTACACCAACCCTCAGAAATATTCGAGAAACTTGTGCGAGCTAGGGAAGTCAGATGCAATCCAATCGTTGGCGGGGTATGATCCAGAAAGATAGTTGAAATTCATATTTTAGATGAACCTACAGTCTACAAATTACACGTTTCTATAACATAACCATTTATTCTTCTGATATTTTTGATAATAATTCAGAAGAGCTAATTCTTCACAATCGGTTTCTATCATTTTGAAGGGCAACAGCAAGGAATAATTGGAAAGCATTTGGGAAAGATATTACCTGGATCTTATCTTATCTGTCAGGCAACGTATTCAAGATGTTGAAGAGAAGTTCTCTGCTAGAAATCCAACATTTGTTCTTCGGAGAATTGTTTTTGGACACCATAAGACAGGTGAGCATTTCATATACTTCTGCGCAACCAATTATGCTCAGGCTATGCCTTTGGTCACACTCATATGAGTTTTTATGAGAAAGTGTTATATTTTAATGATAACTTCATCTCAAATTATGTATTCATGAATTTATTGTCGAACAGAAAATACGAGGGATAACCGTAAATGAACTGCCCCATGTTCAATACAATACAAGTAGTATCGAAGTAACTCCAATTGCTATAACTTCAACTTCACAAATTATCAGAGTAACGTTAGTAATTCATGTTAGTTCAGAAGAGAATTCATCAAATCAGTGTCTGCGTTTGGCCTAGAATCCCCAGAACAACATAGGTTATACTAGTATAAGATTGAATTGGTCTCCCAACTGTACAGCGTGTTCTCAAACTGATGCATCATTTTAAAAAGAAAATAGACCATTTCACCAGAAATCATCTACATAAAAGTAAAGTGACTTCACCGACAAAAATGGTCCTGGTATATTTAAAAACACTGTTGAAACGAACAATTCCACACGTTTGCTATTCTCCATCCGGGTAATTCATTTCTCCATCGCGATTATTATCATGTTTATTTAGAAGCCACTGTCAAAATCCAACTATTGTGAGATGATCTTGAGATTTTAAGGTCTATACCTCTCAATCAAATATGACTTGTTTGTCGATAGATCATCTTCGACAATTTATATGATATTTTTCTCAATATCAACCATTTTGGGTGGTGCAGTCCTCAGTCCTCTTCGTTATTCTCCTGAACGCCCCAACATATTTGCAGTGCATTTACAAACATTTAGAGGATGTCCCACAGGAATATATCGGCAAAGCAGTTGAACTCTGCACTCCCCGTGAATTAAAAGCATGTCTAAAGTTCACTGTTCTCGTAAAAATGAGCCAGGAGCCCGATTCTCAAATGTCTACTTACCTATGTCGCATGCGACAAAATATCTCCATCTCTTTTCATTGCATATTCGATAAAGGCAATGGACATATTTTGTTACATGGTAGAGATTTGAGAATAGGGGACCAGGATTTCAAAATAACGAAATTCAACAACTGATGAGAACAGCTCATGACATACCCATAACGCCAAAGTTACGTTATGGCTGTTGGCAGTCCTGACATCAATGAGCTGTCAGTGCCGTCATGCGTTGAAACAGAGCGCTTTTCAGGGCCACACTACAGCTTTTCAAACTTCTCCACATTTTATAAATAAAGATATCTCTACTATTTCGCTACTTTCATAGAGGTGATTCTGCACCCTTTCAAAAAGATGCACTCCCTCAAGAAAACCCTGTATTATTGTGCTCCTTCCAATCATTTTGAACCATTATTCCATCAAACTGAATTGGAAGGAGTAAAATAATTTAGCCAGCTAAGGCCAATCTCTAATCCCCACTCCCTTAGGTTTTTTTTGGAGACAATAAAATTTTATTTTGTTCCCCTTAATGAATTGTTTAAAGTAGAGAGTTTCTTTTGAGATACTCATTTATAGTTTTGAAACTTTAGAAACTACAACGTCCATACAGAAGAATCAGATTGATCAGAGTGAAAAAAATAATCTGATTATTGATAATTTTTTAAATATCTCTCTTCGACTGACAATGCTATTCCCAATCTAAAGTAAATATTTGAAAGACTGGTTCTTTGTACTTGGTTGCACTATTGAATACTCATAATTATAGATAATTTGCTTTACGACGGAAATTTAGTTGCTGTTATCTACCAACGGATAATTGAAAGGTAATATATAATGCACGTTAAACAAGTTTTGATAATACGGATACCAACGATAGAATACCTTCCTAAACAAAATCGATCAAGTAGGACATTACTCAAAGTTTAACTATTCTTTCAGTACTATAAATAAGATAAGTTTCCTTTATTAATTTTAGTGCTAACTTTATCTATTTTGAAAGAATCCGAAATTGAAATCCACTTAGCACAAATGGTCGTCAAATTGAAGAAGTGATCGAATGCTCAGATCACATACGAAAGATTCTGATATACATTTTGAAAAAGTAATGTATTATTCTCGACATTCAGTAGTTATAGTATACAGTAATGCAGGTCAGGGAATTCGGCGCTTTTCAATCAACTATTTATAAAAATATTTCGATGAGTTTTCAAGCAATACTTTATTTGAGGTGATTTTAATTTTTGTCGATACTTTAAATACAACGAATTGAATAATAATTTCCAACCCGAATCCAAGAGAATTCAATAAGGTGTCCCAAAATGTTATAATAATACACCTCTTAGAATCATAACTAAAAATAGCCTGTGAATGTGTATTTTGATATATCAGTGAGGGGGAACATCATAAAAAACTGTGGATCGAGAAAGAACATTCTTCATCTTGGGATTAATTTTTGGAATAAGAAATATTTTCTTATAAATATTGATCAAACCATTCAACCATTTTGGCCGTTATCCTCGATGATTACCAATAAAAATTCGTAAAAGGACAGAACAACAAGTTGCTCTTAACGGTACATGCAATCTGTTTTCGTCATTCGGTAAAAAACTGTTTTTGTAAATCATACCTGTCTGAAAATTTGGGAATTTGTCACTTGATAGCTCATTTTCAGAGAAATTCAAAAAAATCAATTCATGATCTAAAAAACTGGAAATTTGAAGAAGTTATTTGGAAATGAGAATTCAATTCTACAAATTTGAGACATATTCGTCTTCAAAGGTGAGAGATATGGCAATGAGAGAGGCATTTATGAAAACAGTCAAGAGTCAAGAGATCTGATCGTATCTAGACGTATAGCCTCAACACATTCTGATCAGATGTCAGTGCTCGGATTTTTGTACCATAGATCATCTTCTCCTTGATGTGTTTGGTACTTATTTTATGTTTGCATACCCAGCATTATAATCTCAGAAATTGTCTCAGTGCATTATGTCGGATCTCCAAATGAGAAACAAACTTTTATCCATGAAAATGCTGAGAAAAACACGCGGAGACCATCCCAGTCAGCTGAATTATGGTGCCATATGAGATGGGGTAGTCTCGTGCTGCCTGTTCGTCATTTCCACATGTTTTCCTTCGTCTTTTCCAGTATCTTTGCCTTCGATAATAGAGTCGAATAATCATTATAATGAAACAAGCACGTGACAGCTGACAGATCTTATTTTTAGAGCTGATCACCGTGAAAATATAATTGACATAATATGAACAGATTTTTCGATATTCCTCCAATTAGTTTTCTTCCTATATAATCAACATTTTGCCTGTCACTTCAAAATTCAAATGACACGTACTAATCAAGGACACCAGTCGGTCCATCCCCTAACAACTTTTCGCTCAGTAATATGTCGTCATGCGGACTGATTTGATGTTCACCCGATTAATACTCGTAATCGAAAATATACTCACCAATTGTGGCACCCAACAAGCCAAGAAAACAACGCACACGAACGCCATCAATTTAGCAAAAGCAACTTCCTCGGGGGTCTGGTATCTAGCGCAACCCACGCGATTACTTAGTATGGATCTACTTATCCTTCGCACCAAAACTCTCTGTTGAGATCTTATCCTCGACAGCTCGCAAATCACCGAGGTATTGCACAACGCTATGCACAGGCACAAGATTGACCCTGCAAAGAAATGAGTTTTAATATGTTAATCGCACTTAATTTTATATACAGAGTAGCCAACAAAAGATAAAAATTAAATTTTTCTAATTGTTTCTGAACGGTTCTACAGTGACATAATTTTAAAAGAGCAAGAACTGGGGATCACTGATATTTTTCACGGTTTCCACGTTTATAAAATTAGGTAGGAATTGATGTTTTTTTTTGTTCGTAAAACCAAATAATCATGACTCCATATATCAGGTTTCTAATATTATTATTATTGCTCGGAGAGTCTGGCTATCGGCCGAAGTACAGGTAGTTTTGAGTAGAACCTTTCTGCTCCCCGCTGACAGGTCTATATCGCGAGTACTCCGGATCGTCTGATGAACTGCTAGAGATTCCTTACGAGGTTACCCTGTGGATGATATCTTCTGCACTGCAGTGTCCGAAGATATCCGTCTTCATGCGTGCCAGGGCTTTTCATCAGAACTTTATATGGTAGGCTGTTTCTTCCTCCTCCTCACAGAACCTGCATAGTGTGGAGTCTTGGTGTATCCCCAGCATGTGCAAGTGTTTTCTGAGGTGGCAGTTCCCTACCACCTTTCTGAGAGAGTTCCGGCTCAGTTCGAGGAGATATCTTGTGAGCCGTTCGGTTGGCCCCATCATCATCACCTTTCCGTGAGTATTGTCATAAGCGATCTCCCAGGAGGATTGGTGATGGTTCCTAACTCTTTTCATCGCGTCCTGCTTAATGTCCCCAAATGGGATTCCACAAGCTGGTTCCGGTCAGATGAGAGTTGATGCTGCCCCCGCTTTTGCTAGGGCATCGGCGCTCTCGCTTCCCTGGATGCCCCTGTGACCTGGTACCAAGACAAGTTGCACTTGTTCTATGCTACTAGGTCGCTGAAGTTTTTATGAGTCTCCCAAACTACTTTGGAAGAAAACCTGCATGATGGCAGGGCCTTTATTGCCGCCTGACTATCTTGCCTTGGTCACTCCCCGTAGCCCCTACTCCATTGCTTGTCTTAGAGCCATCTGTGTACCAAATTTTCCCTGTCGATATGGTATTGCCTTTGATGTGACTTTCCCATCTTGTATGATGGTGGTGTTCCATCAAAGGAGTAGGCTGGAGTCATTTTATCCGACGGCATCTCGGATGTGTAGATTTTACGATCTCCAATGTTGGACTGTCCTAGGTTATTGCCCCTCCATTGGCCCAGGCCCTTCAATCTGAAGGCTTCGATGCAATGTGCAAATGCAGAGGAGGGAGGTTCAGTATTACATAGCTCCAGTGACCCCGAGCATGGTCAGTCCTTGTGAATCAGCCAGCCTCCCTCTGGTTGTCATTTGTTTAACCTTTGGCCACCACAGCAAGGCTACATACGTTATCGTGGGCCTGACTATCGCTGTGTATAACCGAAGGGATTGTTTGGGTCCAAGTCCCCAAGTTTTGCCAAAGTCTGGCCATCATACAACAGGTTGGATCGACAACTTTCAAAATCTTTAATGTATGTTCAGGAACTGGACATCATATACGGTAATAGCAGTCTAGGACAGGTCGAATCTGTGCCTTATAGATCATGGACACCTGATGGAATGACATAGAAACTAAGGTTTTGAGAAGTACATCTGGCAATGTACCTCTGTGGTATCCCCAAGAAAGGATAATGCTGATGATGAAACTGAGCTCCTCAATCTAACTTTACAACTTAAAATCAGCTTAATTTCGTGTTACAACTCGAAATTAACTCAATTTCGTATTGAAACTCGAAATAAAAATAAAATGTTGCACGTCATTTTTTCGCTAATTTTGTGTTACAATTCGAAATTATTTCGAGTTGTAATTCGAAAGTGAGCTGCTAATTTCTAATTATAACTCGAAATTGGCTTCAATTCGAGTTGTAACGAAATTAAGCTACATCTCGAAATTAAGAAAAAAAATATCGCATGTCTGTCTACGCCTTCGCAGAGTTGAGTTCGCCAACCGAAACAGCTAGAGAAAAACAAGAAGAGAAAGCACGAAGAAAAAAAGTGAAAGAACTAAGAGAGATACATACACGAAAAGATGAAATGGTGACAGAGATAAAGACAAGAGAAATACGATTGACGAGACAGATGCCAGAAATCTTCACAAGAACAAGGACAGAAAGATAAATGATTTCATGTAAACCTGCGTCGGCAAATTTTCCAAGGACAGAAAGACGAAAGATGCCAGAAAAGACAAGGAGAGCAGTATTGATTGCAGAGAGGAACAGGAGAAAGAATATCAGTTGAACGAAGAATGTGAAGAAACACAATAACAGGAACTTTCAGGGGAGCAGAAAGGTAAGAGAGAAGCCCAGTTTCATAGGTTCCTTCAAGAACAGACGAAAATCTATAAGCTTCATGAAAATTGTTTGTAGGATTCCAGATTGAAGATGGATGGAACGTGTAAAGTGATGGTCTTTCAACCCTTCAGCAAACATGATGAAAATCTATATTTTTTTTGCTGAGTGCTCGTGGCCAGGGTCGCTTTCCTAGGTTAGAGGAATGACCCAGACTTCCTTCTGGAAAACATGCATCCAGTTGAAGGTAAACTTTCCCAGGAAAGATACAAATATTGTGAGCACACCTGCCATCTTTAGTAATTCGAAATATAACATTGTGGAACGTTGGATAGTTCATATCCATCGGTTCATCATTTATTCAACGTCCTTCCTTCAAGTATTGGCAATATTCCACACAGCAGCTTATTTTATATCGAAGTTGGCGATAAACAGTTTTTTTAAGTTTTCAAAGATGACATTTGTGTTTTATTTGTCAATCTGAGGAAAGTTTTATAGGCATGAACTCGGGAATGCACGTGGTATATATTACCACAAGTATTTGAACATTCAATAATAATAATACATTTTGCTCCGGGAGGAAAGGGTTCTTAAGGGTGGTGAAAGGGTACAAGCATGCTATTGGAGTGGAATTCGAGATCGGGAGCGGTATTCGGGAATTCGGGATAGACAAATGTGACACGGTTTATCTCACGAGAGAGCGATGCGAAGAATACGGAGAGGATGTCCAGCTTGTAAAAGGAAGCATCCTACATCATATCGTTGCCGGAAAGACAAGTAAAATTTAAAAAAAAATTGTATGAACAGATCAAAATTGGAGTAGTGAAATATACCAAAAAAATGCTATGGAAACTCGACGTAAAAACGTCTGTTCTGCAGGTAAACTTTCCCAGACAACAAGAGGCTGTGGACTCTTGTGTTTGGAGTTTCTCCATAACAGTGGTGCTGGCCGGAGCCTGTATAGTTATCAGGAATTAAGATCTTCCACTTTGCATGGTCCACGACCGAACAGGGATCGGATCATTTCTTCTTAAGGTAACATCACTGGTCTCGTGATACACACTGAAATGAGTGGTCCAAATTCTGTCACCGGATCGGAACGTGTTCAGCAAAAATGCTCACATTAAAGTTGCGGAGACTAAGGTTCTTCTCAGCTACAGCTACATAAGGATAAGCCAATGGAGAGGATCTTCTTCAAGAACATCGAAGACCTCGGACATCCAAAAATTTTACCTTTGTGGTCTGAAGTCGGAGACCGAGGGCTTCATAATGGCCTGCCAGTATGATGTCTTCAACAACCTTGGTCTACCGTAGGCGCGGGATGGATTTAGAGGTTCTTGGTACTAGTTGCAAATAGTATCATTGGAACGTGAGACCATAGTTCATTTTCTGTCAACTTCTCCGGTTTATGCGTCTCAGCCTATATTAACATTCATAACAAGTATCATACTACCATCTCAGAAACTCGTACGGTGTGTACGACACACCTGTGTTGCTCTAGCGTCCGGGGTATATTGAATCTGTTGTGAGAAGTGCCGAGTCTATCGGTCATACGAATTCTCATACTGAGACAAATACTGGCCAATAAGCCTGTTGTAAAAAAAAATTATCGAAATATACTCTTTGAACTCAGCACAAACCATTCTGTTGAAGTGGTGGTTCTGATCATGGATGTCCTTGGTTGGATTATGGACACGCTACTCTAGGACCTAAAAATTAAACCGGCTCGCCATAAATTGGCAATAATCTTAGCTGGACGAACGCAGAATTCAGTTGTTCTTGGGTAACTTCGTATCGACAGGACACATGTTTCTCGTTGTTCCAGTAATGTGATATATGAAACCTTTACCATATATGGGAACAGTATTCCCAGACAGGTTGAATTTGTGTCTCATAGATCATGAGTAGTTGAAAGAAAAATTACTCTTGGCACAAGTTTTTGAGAAGCACTTTTGGCCTAGACCCGTAGCAGTTTTCCTAAGAAAAAGTTTTGCTGATGGTAAAACCAGGCATTGAAATGGATGACTCCAGTGGTCATAATTAAGATAGATAGATCGTTATTCTATAATCTTACACTTACGCAAAATTAACGTTAGAGAAATTAAATTTGAACATAAAGAACAGAATCGTAATATCACAGAATTCAGTGAGATAAAGTCGTCTCAATATACTCACATAACCCTCAACCTCTTCAAAATAATTTTCTGAGTAAAATTGAGTTCACACTTACCGAAAACGAAGAAAAGGTACGCGTAGACTCTATCTTTGGTTTCCACAGCATTTCTATATCTGACACATTCGACTTTTTCGGGGTTATAGTACAGTCCGAATCCGAAAAATGGAAGGTATGTCAAAAAAAGAGCCGTCAGCCATAGGCAGCACAAAAATCTCTTCAACATTCGGTATGTGACCAGCTGAAACAAAAAGGAGTGTCATTTTTCAAATCACTGGATTATAAGTTACAATAAAGAATAGCAGGACGTGTTATTTAATGTGTGAGCTCAACTCCTGTCACAAACTCAAAACCATTGGTAATTCAATTCCATTTCACTAAAATAAAGTAGTAATTTTTTCATTTCATCTCTTCAAATGTTTGTATCTGGTCAAAAATAGCAAGTTTCTAGATAACATAGAATTTAAAGTAAGGTTAGAGTTAGTGAATTTGAAAATAATGATGGAATATTCATAATCACTGAGATAGAAATTCACTGATTTCTTGAACAAGAACCTGTTATCTGAAGTACAATTTATTTTCTTAAAGTTTTTGCAACATTTTTCAAATCACTATTTTTCTCGTCCGAAACATTCGAAAATTCGTCCGAATTGCTACAGGTTTTCTATCTAGCCTCCAGGGAGTATTCGAAGGTCCCATGTTTCATTTTTGACACTATTTGTAAGTATTTTTTCGATTTTATTTTTGAGATATTTTGAAACTTTTTTCGTGAAAGATGGGGGTTTCTCCTTTCCCACCGATATTTTTCTTCGTAATTTTCCTCGCCTTAAACCGTCCTAAAATCTTACGCGTTCTATGCCTAGCTTTTAAAAGGCCAAGGGTGTATTTTTTTTTGTATTGTATAATTCGACGGTCCGATGTTTTTCATTAGTTTTACGGATTTTACCGATTTAATTTTGGCGTGATTTCGAAACTTTTCTCGAGTTCGTACGCGTTCTCTATTTAACATTCAGGGGGGCAGGGCGTAGTGATTTTTCAAAATTATTTTATTGTTATCAATTATCAATAATAATTATTTCAGCTCAATCGGAAAAATGCATTGCAAATTTTGAATCGGAAAGACAGACAGACAGACAACGGAAGTTAAATAAAAATTCGTAGTTTTAGATGTATCGTAGATGCTAGTATTCTACGTCTGACGTAATGGAGAAAGTGTGCTGTAAAACATGCTTTTTGATGTTCATTATGATTGGTTCAAGAGAGAGAGAGAGAGAGTGCTGTCCATAGTGAGTCCTCCGTGTCATTTGACACTATCTACATCCGAAGTTTTGAGTTTAGTCAGAGTTGAATTATTTTATGAAAAATCATAGTTACGCTTTAGACTCCTTTAGATATTCGTGTGAGTTCTTTCTGTAGTGAATGTGATTAGAATCATCGGCAAAGTATATCTGATATCATTTACATTAATGGTGAACAAGACCAGTCTCAGGGCTGGAACTTGGGGAACACCATGTTAAACAATAAATATGATTATTGATGATAGATTCATTTGTATTGTCTAAATTCATTGTGAAATGATATCATTTTCGCTATACTGGACTCAATTAGTAGGTACTATGGCTCTATTTTATTAGGAAATGACTCATAATATTGCTTTGTGGAAAAAGTAGTCTTCGCATTGTGTATATTAAATATTCTGAATTCTAATCTAATAGAATTGTTTTATGATTGTTGCTGTTTCAACAACTTCCTTGAAATTTCAAGGAAATGCGCAATCCATCTCTATCAGAAGTCATCAATCTTTGGAACGGCAATTCTGTAGTAGAAGGTAAAAATAATTCCAAGGAAATATTGGCATTTAATGCTTTGCTTTGATATTCTTTCATGGACCTCAATAGGTAAAATTTCGCGAATATTACTCACTTCTATTTCGCTAATGCGATTATGGTTTCCCCTCGCATAAATCCCCTCAAACTTGTTACTTCTTCATCATAATTCGTTTCTTAAATGTGTCGAATAAGGCGTAAAACACATTATTGCACCATAACGATCATTGATATTAAATACGTCTTGCTGAGCATAGAAATAGCTTATTTGTCTAATCTACCGTGGTTATTGATGGCAAAGCTCGTAGTTAACTATCATTCCAGCTCGTTCCTCAACGCACGTCTGAAATTGAATCAACAACTATTGTGAAGATTTTTGTATGTTCCAAATACAACAGTTTTTTATTAAGGGGTTCATGTGGTTAAAATTCAAGGAAACCACGGCAGTATTTGGTGTATAGTCGTAATTTTGGACGTATAAAACTCAGACAATAATGCGCTCAGAGCTTTTCACTTCGTTTGAGACAAGATCAGAATGAGTTGAAGCTAGAAACATGTATAAGGAGACAAGTGATTCTTCAAAAGAGACTCACAATACCCTGATACAATAAAAACTTGTCCTAAAGAGTCACGGTCGTTTTGGTCTTTTGCCATAGCTGTGGGAAGAAACTTCACATTCAGCTCATTTCCTCCCCTAACCAAGAAAGATGGAACACTCGCCATGAACGCCCAGGAAAAAGCTTATATTTTTTTGTCAACATATATGCTGCGAACTCTACTCTGGATTCTTTGGGAAACGGCCTCAGAACATCACTCCCTTTGAAAGTCATATGCCTGAGATTACTTTTCGCCAACGTACTATCCGACGCATTTTTCTGGGTTTCAACACCAACAAAGCTGATAGATCTGATGAAATTTCGCCGATTGTTTTCAAGAAATGTTCCTCAGAACTAACACCACTTCTTTGCAACCTCTTAACCTCTCTTATGGTTTGGGGGTTTTTCCGTCCAACTGGAAAATTTGCAAGAGTACAACCAGTCCCCCAAAAAAAGGAAAAATACCCAACTTGGCAGCTATAGACCTATCTCACATTGCTGTTATCCCAAAGGTCACGGAAAGAGCCATCAACAACAATCTCATGAAATATCTAGAACGCTCTAGAAAAGTAAATAATACACAATATGGTTTCTCTCATCAGAGATCAAATGGAGACCTGATCACTTATTTCTCATATTTATGGAAGCGACTGATGAAAGAAAGAAAGAAATATATACTTTATTGTCATGAGAATGATCTTGTTGACAAAGTTTCACTTAACCTAAGCTAAGAAAAATAAAAATCACTTTGTACATATATAAATGATCCAAAAAACATTTAAAGTAATGGTTTGTTGGCTACATTACCTATCTTTAATAGGCATAGAAGACCTGCTGTCTGCAGTAGCTTCCTACAAGTACTACTTCTACTGCTACTTGGTCTATATGATTTTCTTTCCATTTAGAAAAATTGCTTGTACTCCCGTTGTTTTCCAGATAGGAGGATCAACTCTTGAATCACAAGACGGGTTGAATAACATGCAGTATTGGTGCTAGTTCAAGCGCAAATTTCTTGCAGAACACGTCTGTTGATACTTCGGCACAAGGTGATTTCAGGCAATTTGATCGAAGTATGTTCGAAAGCCAAGTACGCAAAATTAAACTGATCAAGCTTAGCTGCAACCATAGATCCGACCTTGGTGTACTCGTTTAAGTGATCTGAGATAATGCCAATTTATTAATTTATTTTAAATGAATTTCTGGTGTCATGTGGTTTTACACACTGAGAACAAATAGTATTTCCCTTTCACCGCTCACTTTTATTTTGTTGCATAATCTGGGAATGAAGTAAGTGTGTGTGGTCAAGTTTTATTGACTCTGTTAACGTTTTTAAAAATTCATTTGTCTATTTAGACCTCATAAAGGTGTCTCAATAATCTGAACTCGTTTCTTATCGTTCGGTGTGAATAAAAATGTAAAACATCCATCTCATTGTGAAACTCGTGAAAACGAAGTGGAGGAAGGAAAAGGAGATTTTTCTTTATTTCCGGAAATTCCTGAAAAATAAATGGAATAGAACGACAGATTTTGAGCATGCCCATTTCGATTGTCGAATCACTTTTCTGAAAATGATTAGAAATACAAGCTTACAAACCCATTAATGAAATTCCTGAACAAGAATATTCAAATTATGTATATTCGTTCATCTTGATATTTTCGAATGCTCTGGACATGTTAAAACGTCTATAAAATTGTTGATGATGGATTTATTTCAAAGCACTTTTCTCGAATAGGGTGATTAGAAAAAAAATTAATTCATTTACTGGATATACTTTATAGCCAGTTGAATCATGAAATAACCTTGGCAGACATTTGAATACTCGATTTTATTAAAGGCGACTATAAAAAACGAATTAAGGTTAGGCATGCCAGCCATAATATTCTTTGAATGTGATTGGAGGAAGTCATCATGGGGATATCGGAAACGGTAATAGATGAAATTTTAATTAAATGGGAATAAATTGTTGCGTATAAAATTCTCAAATAAAATTTAGATTCCCAAGTTATTGTGGGAAATACGATTTTTTTTGTCATACTGCTCTTCAACTACAATAAATAATATCTATCTTCCAAACTGGCATTTGGCCGATATTTTGAAAGGTTTTTCTAAATGTTAGGGGTGAAGGGGTGCCTCATTCGAAACGTCTTTTAATTATCTATATGACAGCAACATTTCAGGCAAAAATAATGTTAGAACTCACATATGAGCATATTTTCGAATAGATGGGTATCTATTAACGTGCTCTAATGCAATCTTCAATTCTTTTTCGGTATCTATGAAAGTTCTCTGTCTCTCAAAATGACTAATGATTACCATCTTCTAAAGAAATTCAGATGGCAAGACAGGAGAGTGACATGTAATGTTAGTTGATCCCATGAGTACAGTAACTAGCTCAATTACGAAATTCAGTAAAGACACCTTGATAACGATTTGAATTAGAGGTATTTTATTTTTTATATCCCACGGATTCCGCACGCCACTGTAGTTTCTCTATGTTTGTCAGTGATAGTCCATATTTTATTCGAAACATTTTTGTAAATGCATCAATATCGATATAAAAATTGGGTTTTGTAATAAATCACCCGGTTTGAATAATATTCTGATAATAATCTAGTCAACATACGAATTTGTTAAAGCTATTTAAGGAAATTCGTACTCATTCTTCGCAAAAATTTAATGTTCATAGTAATTATTGCCTTTTTAAGACCTCTTCCTTTTTAGTTGGACTTCTTCAAACTTATTTTGCCAAATGTAGCAATATTCTAATTGATGATAACAATGGGTATTCATGCTGTTTATTTACTGAAAGCAACCAGGAAGATTTATATTTAATCTTATCGAGATTAGTTTCATTCATGAAAAATTATGAAACTAACTGATTGTCAACAATTTACAGATTTATGTAAACAATTGTGGAATTGATATATTCAACAGCATTCAAATTAGTATCTGGTTATCTGAATGCTGATGTTTACTACATTTTTTCAGTTTCAATTTTTAATGCATACAATTTCCAATGAATCCAAAGCAATTATTCATATACCTACCATAACATTCAACTTCAGTTTCATTGTTTATTTTCTATGAAAAGAATGGTGCTGTTATTATTGCCAGTTTCACAAATTATTATTCGCAGTGAAATTACTCTTGACAGGAATTGACTTTATTCAATCTCAATTCGGAACTATACTATGTGTGTCATATACATAAAGAAAAGCTTGGTGGAGAAACTGGCGATAAAGAGAGTATGTAGATGTTCCAGATTACGAAAAATTATCTCCAAAAATCCTCAAAACAGATTCAGATTCATTTATTTAACTACTTTTACACTACGTTTACAGTACGGTACACTTTTAACTATTTTTATATTTTGATTCCCTTGAAAAGGAAAATTCTGTAATGTTCAGAGAAAATCGAAGAAAATAAGACAGGAGTGTGTGTTCTTTTCGAAGTTTTGCAGGCTGGATGCTTAAGGGAACATCTCCCTAGGTAGTGAGTTCCAAGTTTTGCCGCTCGTTGATAAAACGAGTCCTATAAAAGAGAGAAAATAAGGTTAAAGCTTGGCGAGGAGTCCTTGGTGCCAAACGCGATCAAACGCCTTGGTGTTATCTACTGCTAGGGCCAGAGTTTCACCACATTCTTCAATAGATGGCTGCCATATATATGAGTCGCAAGCAAGCAAGCATCAGCCATTGATATCTGATAAATGAAACCATATTATCTATCATTCACAATTCCTGGGCGTTCTAGATAATTCATGATCTCGATTTTAACATGACCGTCGAGATAACAGTTAGCAATGCGCGAGGTCTGTAGTTGCCAGGTAGGGAAATACCCCCAAATCATGAGAGAGGTTGAATAACTTGCAAGGAACTGGTGTTAGTTCAGGGGCACATTTCTTGAGAACAATCAGCAGAAATCCATCAGATCTACTAGCTTTGTTGGTGTTATAAATTCTCATTAATTATCTCGGTACATTGTGTTGGACTTCCAGAAGAGAAACTCACATTTCCCATGAGAATGCTGAGAAAAACATGCGATGACCAACCCAGTCGGCTGGATTGTAATGCCATATGAGACGGGGCAGTATTGCTTATGAAAAAACAAGAGTGGAGGCGAGGTTGTGGTCGGAGTTCCCAAGTGAAGAAAAAGATCAATTGTATTGGGAGACTGGTTGTTGACTTCAGAAATGCGTGTGGTTAGCTCGTCCAGCGGCTCTGTTCCATACATAATGACCAAAGGTTTGATGACCAGCCTCGTCTATTTTGTTGAAAAAAAAGGTTGAATTATGCACGTTGAATTCTCTTCTCGATTACTTCAGCTTCAGGATGGTTTTGCTAAATGAAGTCCAATTTGAGTGATGGTTCGTCAGGTGATAAGTAAAGGCAGCAGAGGAATTTGTTCTGCTTGGAATTATCCAGCTTGAACGTCATCAAGTCAAAGTCTTTCGGCCATTAACTTTCCTCGCGTTGGCATGAAAGGTCAGTCTGAGAGCGAAGGCAAACATCACCTTTGAATCTGAATCGAGAATGTAGCTCGTAACCAAGACAGAGCAAGTGGACCTTGTTGGTGGAGGAATTTACTTGTGTTTCTGTTAGGGTCACAACATCAGATTTTCCGCGTCATAGATGTTCTTGTTGAGTCCGCATATGTCACAAAAGTGAGTCTTCAACTAGAAACAAAACCAAGAATATTCATGAAGACATAAATGCTAACCATGGAGGAAATTCTACGGGTTCACTTTTCTGGGTCGATCCTAAGTAAACGGACACTTGAGGAATGACGAAATGATGAAACCGGGATCTCTGGAAAAAGCTCGGGTCTAATTGGGGAGTCGCCACAAAGGTGGTTACACACAAAAGAGTCAATTGAGAAGTCGACTCCATTAAGACTTTTAAATCTCCGCGCCAAGATCTGATGAAATCTGCAATGTCTCACTAGGGCATAGATCTGCTGCTCAGGAAACTCAGGATGATACTCAGGTCTAGCTCAATGCTCACACCAAAGTTGTGAAAGCCAATCAGGGTGGTATTTGCTCGCATGCTGAGTTCCTGATTTCCCAATGAGTCTCAAATATTTCTCATTGAAATCATTAGAAATACTGCTCAACAGACTTGGTGGGATATGTGGAAGAACTCTGAAGAAAGAACAGCATTTGTTTTTGTTGACAATACCTGCCTAACATATATCAACAGGGCTGCTGGAGGGCACGGAATCGATTCTACATGCTGCGGGTGGATCAAATGGATGCTTGAAGGTAGAGTTGTCTTCAAGTCAATGTTGGGGAGAAATTTGTTTTGTCATCTTGGCACTCTTGCAAAGTGCCCTGAACGAAGTTTCCAGGCACTGGGTAGCTATGGAGGAATTCGAGTTGGTCTTCAGAAAACTGCTGTAGTAGCATTCACTAGGAGGATTACAGAAGAAGTGATTCTTTTGAACTCAACGGTAAAAATATCGTGGGGGTATCAAGAACGTTGGAGTTTTTATAGAAACCAAGGAAAAATTGTTTGAAAAGATTTCCATGTAATTCAATACATTTCGTTGGATAGGTATAGCTAGAGGAATAGGTGTTTCGGGTAGAATTTTTTACTCCTATCCACGTTTAGAAACATTGCCTATACATTTTTTATATGGAAATGGAAAAACTGAAGTCAAATATGTTCATTGAAACACCACATTAAATAGGATTGTCTCATTTGTAAGGTGTCATCATCAGTCATTTCAAGTTGATTAGCTGTAAACATAGTTTAATAGAGAAGTATGTGACTACTCTGTGCATATTTGGGTTATGACTAGGGCATCTTTTCTTGAAACCAAGTTATGGAAGAAGTATTCATAAAACACAACTAGTAAGAAAGGTTTATTGTCTTTTCAATAACTTTTCTTTTCTACTCATTCGAAATAACTCTCCTCTAGCAATAAAAGTTCTGGTAACAACAGCAATAAATAAATGAACACTGACAGAGTTATTGTGATTAATTTGGTACTTCAGGTAAAAGCCAACATACCTGATGATATAAAAAGGGCCTCGTTAGGGCCAACCATCTCTCAAGGGCCATGACAAACGCAACACATCCCGAACCGAGTCCAAAGGCCCTCACAATCACAAACCCTGCACAGGCCAAATATTCCGGTAAAATGTGGAGTTTCTTCGTGGTGATCAGTAGTAGCATCCCTACTTGCGCTGTCAAGTCGTTAGTAGCGAGACATCTCAACATAAACAAATGTTTTTTGTTTCTTCGTTTCGCCGTTTTGTAGAGAATCCAGAGTGCTGCGATGTTTCCGGACATTCCCACGAGAAACGCGACCGTTGTCAAAGTGGTGTAATACCAACTAATCTCCATCGTTTACCAGGTACTTTTTTCGTTACTAGAAAGAAGCGAACATTTTCACGGCTGAATTTTCTAAACGTTGATTGCAGCTGACCACTAGAGTTTCAGCATGCCGCCGATCAGGGTAGCCGAAGCACTTATTAATAACCGCCTCCGTTCCTCTCTGAGATCTGCTCTGATACTGAGTCACCGAGCGACCAGTCGAGCCCTCTTCCACGAAATTGTAATCTGAAAAAGAAAAGAGGCGTCGTTATCAGCTCGCTAATGATGGCTATGGACAAGATGATAGATACACAAAGAAATTCTTTAATTGATATTCGTTGACTGGTCATCGCGCTTTGTTGATTGGTTTCGCGCTTTTTCGGGTAACTCACATTCATACAACCGTTCAAGTGTCGCACGGTAAACATAACAAGAGTAGAGAATATTCGATATGTCGAAAAACATGGGTTAAATAATTATGAGATTTGAGTTAAGAAAATGAAATATCAATAAAACTATCAATAATATGTGTTAGTCGGGCAAAATTAATAGTAGAAGAGTCAAAGTTAAATATATGTCTTTTTTTCTATTAATTTCATCTTACCATAAAATGATAAAGCAACGTGCCACGACCGTTCGGTGCTAGATTCCCTTGCTTGAGCCCGTAAGGTTCTTAAATTTTGTTCAGCAAAGCGCTTCGAACATTTATTTTGGCGCGTGAGGGACTTGAATTTTATTCAACAATGCGTTGCGGGTATTTGGTACTAGATTTCCTTGCTCGAGCCCGTGAGGGTCCTAGATTTTCTCCAGCAAAGCGCTGCGAACACTCCACGCTATCTTACCTTGCGAGAGCCTGTAAGGGTCATTACTTTTGTTCAGCAAGGCGCTGCGAGTGTTCAGCGCTAGATTCCCTTGTGCGAGCCCTTGCGGATCTTGAATTCTGTTCAGTAAGGCGCTACGAGTGTTCGGCGCTATATTTCCTTCATCGAGTCCGTGAGGGTCTTGATTTTTCTTCAAGGCGCTACGAGCGTTTGGCGCTAGATTCCCTTGCGAGAGCCACTGAAATGAAATTATAATGTCATCATATTATAATTTCATTTCAGTGGCGAGAGCCCGTGTTAACTTTTGTTTAGCAAGGCGCTGCGAGCATTCTTCGCTGGATTTCCTTACGCGAGCTCGTGAGGGTTTTAAATTTTGTTAAGCAATGCGCTGCGAGTGTTCGGCGCTAGATTTCATTGCGCGAGCTACCGAGGATCTTAAATTTTCGTCAGCAAGCCGCTACATGCGATTGGCGCAGTATTCCTCTGCGAGAGCCCGTGAGGGTCTTAACTTTTGTTCAGCAAGGCGCTACGTGTGTTTGGCGCTGGATTCTCTTGCGCGAGCACGTGAGAGGGTTTTAAATTTTATTCATTAAGACGCTGCAAGCATTCGGCGCTAGATTTCCTTACTCGAGCGAGTGAAAATATTAAATGTTCTTGATGATTTTCTTGAGATTACCTTTCGAGAGCCTGTGAGGGTCTTAGCTTTTGTTCAGTAAGGCGCTGCGAGCGTTCAGCTCTAGATTTCTTTGCTCGAGTCCATAAAGCTTTCGAATTTTCTTAAGGAATGCGCTGCTAGCGTTGGGCGCCAAATCTCCTTGCGAGAGCCTGTGAGGATCTTAACTTCCGTTCAGCAAGGTGCTGCGAGAGTTCGGCGCTAGATTTCCTTGTGCGAGCCCGTGAGGGTCTTGAATTCTATTCAGCAAGGTGCTGCGAGCGTTCGGCGCCATATTCTCTTGCGAGGACCCGTGAGGGTCTTGAATTTTATCCAGCAAAACTCTGCGAACGTTTGTAGCTAGATTCCCTTGCCCAAGCCCGTGAGGGATTCAAAATTGTTCAGCAAGGCGCTATGAGCGTTCAACGCTAGAATCCCTTGCGAGGGCCCGTGATAAGCTTGAGTGTTGTTCAGCAAAACGCTGCGAGCTTTCGGTGCTAGATTCCCTTGCAAGTGCCCGTGAGCAAACTGATTTTTTTCCCAAATTGATTTTCAAATTTTTGAACTCAAAATGCATTTTATCAAAATAAATTAAAGTCTATGTATCGCCTTCAAAAAAGTGGGATACCATCATATGACGCAAATTCGAAGGTCTGAAATCAGTGAAGAATATGTTGACTGTAGAAATATATGCAGAGACAAAAACGATTCGTGGAAGGTCTTGTTCGTTGTGGTCTTTTGCCAATGATATCAGAAAAACATTATGTATTAGCTCACTTCCTCCGCATACCAAGTAAGATCGGACCCTAGCCATGAATGCTCATCTCAGCTATCCTTTGTGCGCCCACATGTTTGGGTCCAGCTTGTTTTGTCAGCTTCCCTGGCGTAATGCAGCAGCTTTCTGAGCTGAATATTTTTATCGCTCTCTGGGTTCAGTATCCTGCTTATAAACGCAGTTTTCCACTGAAGCACTATTTTTCCAATGAGTTTTTACAAATTGTTTTTGTAGCAGTTCTTCCAGTGCAGCAACATATTTGGCCAGTCTGCCCTGGGACTCATATGAGACTTTTTTTTCGTTTCTCCAGGTTTTCTAAGGCATTCATTTCTTTCTGAGAAAAAGCATTTCTCCAAGTTGACAACAAAGGGTTGTGAACTCAGTCATTCACTCTCAATGCAACTGAAAACGGTGGAACAAGTGATAAAATCTCAGAAAAGCATCGGAAATTAACCTATCTATGGAATTAGGACAAAAAAAGAACGCCAACTCTTCTAAGACTTTCCAGAGAAGTAAATGAGTTTGTGAAGGAGGCAACACCGACGAAACGCTTTTTCGAAACGAACTGCTTTTTTGACACAATCTGGAAACTACAGTTTATGTTTAGGTGCATGAACATGGGTACAGTATTCCAGGGCAGGTCGGGTCTTATAAATTATGAGCAGTTTACGGCGAGTTTTTGAGAGGTACCTCTGGAAAGGGTATTGATGATGGTAATACGGAGCATTGAAATGGGTAACTGCGATGGTATAGTTACTCCTGGCATAATTATTCTGGGCACTATAAGGTCGGCTTTTCTAGGGAAAACACTTGCTTGTGTTTTGGTTGTGTCAAATCCTACTAGGTCCCAAATATAGAAGAGATGTATTCAAGTTATACCGAAGGATGACGAAGGATTCCAAATGAAGTATTTTTTGTATTATAAAAAAACTATTAGTATAAAAAAAGCTGCCCGTATCTCTGAAAACTTTTTTAGTTACTCCAATGATTCAAAAATCTCTAATAATACTTACAATTCATTTACTTTTGATAATGCTTGTTCTAACCAGGTTTTTGATTGTCACTTTGTTGCACCGGTTATAATTGGATATTTTAATTTTTATAGTCTTGACCAGTGAAAGCGTTATAATTTTCTAAGAGAGTCTACATATTTAGTTCGATATTAAACGACCCTTTATCATCACAAAACGAGCTGGACACTGAGGAGATTTTCCTTTTGTTCACATATGAAATTGAAAAAACAGCGGTATTGCATGTCGTTTCAGTAAACAAAATTCAATCAATGAAAATACGAAATTCAGTTGACCCTTTTAATATTGAGGTCGAAACAATTATTAGGGTTGATTCTATGGTACGCGTTGGCGTTTATAATTCCTGCAAAAATGAAAATACAAATAATCCATCAGGACAGTTGGAGAAATTTGTGGAAAACATCAGTTTTGACATTGATTGATCCATTAAACCGTTGAAGGATGATGAAATTTGAAATTGAAAGCTTGTGGACGATTCATTTGAATTTTTTCCTAAATGTCATGGATGATCAAGGTCAATGAAATAAATTCCTGATCGATCACTCTTTAGTCAATGTGACTACTGCCACGATGGATGTGTATAATGGAAATTGGCCTCGTACGGAAATCTCGATACGCAATAACTGCTTATTCGGAGATTATATGCAAGATGAATTGATAAATGAAGGCGCAGGTAATTCTTTGAACACCTAGAAACACTCGTTGAATCATAATGATGCAGTTTGCTCAAATAGATGTCTCGTCAATTAAAAAATTATGTGGACCTAGAAAATGACCACAAAAAAACTAAATTTGTATTCATTTCTGACTCCACAAAATCAACCCTTCAAACGGCTTGACTTTCGTACATTTTCATACATGTTGACATGATTTTCAATGATGTTTTCAACGGTGTCAAAAAATGTGCCAGTCCATATTGTTTCTTTAGCATTCATGTAGTCTATTTTTCATTTATATTTCATTACATGTAAGTGATTTTTTTCCAAAAAGTTGCAAGTGCGATTATGTTGCGTGTGTTATGTGATGTGATTTTTGTTTCGAAATTCGGTCTGTTTTTATGTGTTATTGACTCTGTTTCATTTATATGAAATGAGGTGATCGTCAAGATTTTATATCTTACATAATTTTGCTTGATAGAGATATCTATTTTGCAAGATAAAGACAGAAAGCGTCAAAGTTCAATACTGCTGACCCCCCAGAATTGTATACTATACTTTAGCTGGGATTCGATGAGCTCATGGTAAACATTTTTCATGCGGTGGAACTCGAGTTCTTTAATGATATTTCTGGTAACTTTTTATTCAGGTAGTTATGCTTGATGCATTTATCGAATTTTGGATATTCACCAAAATGGACACCTTTGTACCATGATGCTTTATAACATTGTTTTTTATTGTTGAGTGTTCAGAATTGAAGCACCACTAACGTTTCACGAGTACATTTTTCTGTAATTGGTAGATCAGTACTATTGTTGAGTTTTTTACTATTGCTTTTCTCACGAAATAATGTATGTCCCATTACTTGTGTTAGAAAAATCGTAATTCTTGAAGTCATAAAATGATTTTCGCATCACGGAAATAATTTCAGAAAACCCGCCAATATTTCACTGGAATAGAAATTTCACTACGTGAATTTTCTCAGATACGAGTTCTATTTTTGAATTTTCAAAGTACATTTTCAGTGCTTGTTTTGAAATTCGAAGCAAATCGTTTTGTTTAAATGACTCCGCCACGTAAACTGATTTATCAAGGAGGAATTGAAGTGCTGTGGTATTAATTAAAGATACAATGTGAAAATTTAATGAATTCTATTAATTTTTTTGAAGAAAAATTACTTTGGTGATACATTTTTTGTACGGTGACCGTTTTTCTAATTTGTCGAAAACGCATGGAGGCAATAATGTGAAAATGGTGGTGAGTGGGTCTGTCTGTTCGTGTTGGTAAGATATTTGAAGATGCATCTAACCTACTAAATTATTCAAGTAATTATTAAGTAATTATTAAAGAATCTCATTGATTCTAAACTTTAATCTGTACAAAAAGTTACTTTTCTGTTCTTGTGCTATTAATTAGCATAGTTTTTGATTTAAAGATTGCGGATATAACCTACCCAATAATGATAAACTATGAGTTAACCAAAAGTAAAATAATCTGCTGATAAAAATATGAGAATTCTCTTTCAAAATCGGAAGTGAACAATAACACCAATAAATTAATATCGCATTTTTTCTTTTAAAACAAACAAGTGTAAAATAATCTGCCAACAGCGAAATTCCCTTTCAAAATCAGTGGAAATCGCCAAATGCAATAATATTTAGTACATGTGATACGTGATTGATAATTTTTAAAATTGGTGTCTGTTATAAAGTCAAATAACAATAATAACACTTGAACTTGATCGTGAACTTGAAGAGTCAAATCAAATTGAATATTATATTAGCCGATCGTCTGGAGCTGGAATTCCTAATCCAGCAGATATTTTTGGAAGTACGAGTGAAACTTGTGCTGAATTCCCTAATTACTTGAGTAGACTCGACTATGATCACGAGCCTTGGCCGTGCGATCGATCAGAACAAAAATTCTAATTTATATTCTGATCGCCCACGAATTACATGCCAACCATTTATGCAAAATATAAGAACCGCCTGAAAACAATCTTATTGTTAACTGTTTTTCATTTGGACGTTATTGTTGAGAGGAATTTACGCTTCCTGTTAAACCCATGAACTTACTTGGTGGACTTTTTTCATAAATGGTCTTGGAAAATATTTTTCCTTATAGAAACCGAAGAAACATTGTACGGGGCATAGTTGAGAATATAAGGCTTTGTTCGAAGATGTTTTTTATCGTGAACACTTTGATAGTCATGCTGCCCCCCACAGGAAAAAACGGTAGGTGTTGAAAAACCGAAAATTCTGTTTTTTGTTCGGTTGAACTTCTGATGGAATTAATTATCTTCCTTCAAATTGTAAATGCGGTATCTGCATCCTAAATAAAGTATTTACGAACTTTCAATCTGCTCTATTTTATTTGCGAAAATCGTTTGATTTCTCATGGATATTGCAGTACATATAAAATATTATCACAAAATCAGGCCATTTCCATTCATTATTATGTCATGCTTATCAGAAGGGAACCAAGTGACATCTGCATAGATTTGAGAAAATACCGTCTAAAGGTGCAACATTGCTGAGACACACTCAATTACCTTCAAATTACATTGAAAAATGAAAGATATCATAAATGAATTATGTCATTCGAATGCAATAGTGTCTCCTCAACTATAGATGGTGTTTTCTCGAAACTGCGCAGTTGTCGCTTGGTTCCCTTCTGATCAGCGTTAACCAAATTTTATAAGGAACAGATCTGACCTGTCATGGAGTACTGTTCCCATATATGAAGTGCATCCCCTAAAAACACACTGAAACTTTTAGATTCTGTGCAAAAAAGAGCCATTCGTTCTTACAACGAACGGCAAAGCTTTGGAACTCACTACTTCGGGAGGCGTTCCCTGAGGCATACTGCAGAAATTCAAGAAGAACACCAATTCTTACCTACTTTCACTCGGCTCTCACAATGTTCTCAGAACATTACAGGATTTTTTATTTCGTGAAACCTTAACATAAAAAGAGTACGTAGAAGGACAATTATAGATTCTAAAGTTTTTGAGCCAGTGAGTAATTCAGGCCTCTTTTCGCGTTTCACCAATTGTATTCCCTATATATTTCCAATTAAAAATTATAAAATTTCCCATGTGTCCATGTGAAGCCATGCATTGGTTTTGTAAAGTCAATTTTCAGATGATCGATTATATAGAAAATGTAAGTTTCCATTCACTCCAAAATTACCATCAGCAGTTCTATATTTAACGAAGTAACAACCTAATTAATGTGGGCAAACAGTAACTAATATGTAATTGAAAATCGATAATCCGATGTTTTCTTACGCATACGTATTTGATCGTTAAAATTTGTTTATGAAACTTTGAATATCATTTGCTAGTTTTATAATACAGTCAAAATATTAAAATTTACTCCAAAATGATACAATATTATAAAAATGAATACAAAATGTCACCGAAAAAAATGTTATATTTTGACTCACCCAGTAAAAAATTTTAAATTTGACAATTTTGACACAATCGAATGAAAAACAATTTAGTATAATACTTGGTTTGGTCAAACCTTCAATTTATAGGGCAATTAAGAATTTCATTTCGAATAATGCTTACGCATCTTATCAAAAACCATTCTAAAATAAACGCCTTGTGGGTGACCAAAATCTGTCGCGCTGAACATTTACAGTTAAATGTTTTTCTAAGAGCAATATTTCTTCACAAAAATTACCACTTTCCAACTTCAATAACCTGTATCTCGAAAACTAGTCAGAGGATTGAGTTGTACTCATGGACACTTTTGTTCAGGAACTCAACATACCAAAACTTCAGAAAACCGGTGACAATTCTTCCATAAGGCCACTGCAGGTCCTTTGAAAAATCCAAATAGCTTTAATTATTCAGACTATCTTACTGCAATAAGGAAATTTTCATTCTGAAAAAATTGTTTTGCAAAATATGTAAGGTGAGAATCTAGCTATATTGTGAAATTATTGTTGGTACCCTAATAAAATATCATTTGTGGTGGGCATTTATAAATAAATTAGTCTGACAAATGTGGTAGCACGAGATAAACGACTTATGATTAGTGTGAGTGATTCCATACTACGTTTTATTTGTTTTGGAAAAGTGCTCCTTGCTTTGCTTACGAGAAGGAGCGAGGAATATTCATACTAGTCTAATGCTGGGCTCATGGTGAATTTGGAGGAGACAGAGGGGCTTTAATGTCAACTGTGTGTTCCACCCCAGCACTGAAAACTGTCACCTCGTCCAAATTATACAATGTCTGCGAGAAACACTTGCAATATGGCCCTCCTTTGATTTAATATTCTCCTACTTATATTTATGTATGCTCATTATCGCACATTAAACGATAAGGATTACGCGTAAGTGTCCAGCCGATTGACGGAAAGCACAAACCCATTTAAAAAAATATTAAAGAAATTCAAAATGTAAAAAAACTATCTGGCAAAATGTCAAAAGAATTGCTCAAATCGTATCAATTTCAGAGTGTCATTTTGGAAGAATAATATTGTTGAAATAATAATTATATTATATTAGTTTTGATATATTTCACACATACTAGGCAAGCTGGGAATGGAAACATATAAACCAGAGAGGAAAGAAGAACGTCATCTGATGATTCCTATTCCTGCAGAAACTGTTTTAGAGACGTCGTTTGTGGTGTTCCCCAAGGTTCAATACTTAGTCCCGTGCTGTTTTTATTGTATATCAATGACATGGTCAGTTTAAACATATCAAGCAGTTTTACTCAATTTGCCGAATGGCATAAGCATGAGGCTACTCTATTTCAAAGCATTTCTAGAGATATTGACCTCATTAAAGGATGGTTTGATTCAAATTTACTAACATTGAATGTCTTAAAAACCAATATATCTAATATTCCTTCATTGCAATATACCTGTACTGCTACTAGGCGATGATACTATAGAAAGTAAGGAAACTACAAAATTTCTTGGAAATCAGATTGATACTACACTGAAATTCGATGCTCACTTCGGGTTTCAGGACAATTTGAGATATACTGCTACGAAGTCAGAGTTCTATGCTCTTATAACATGCAAGCTATTCTATTGCTTTCTATGCAGTCTACATCCAATAATTTCCGTTTGAATTCAGAGCTTATAGATTATTTGCCACGGGAGGTTTTTATAACAACCACAAATCTCCAAACTTTGCAATAAAATATCAATGGATACTTATTTTTCCTAGTCTTTTCTGTCTCTAAAAAACTTCATAGTTATACAGTTAGCTTTTTTCATTCCCTCTGGCGCTTACGACAGTCCTTAATGATCAAAATATTATTTCCCTCTTGGCTTATAGAGTTTCGTTTTTTTAGTAACCCCCCCCCTGTTAACTTTTGAACGGTTTGACGTACAATCATAGAACAAAAACATTTTGAATAGTATCCGGATACTACTTTTTGAAAAGAAAGATATTGTGATTGATGATAGATGGGGCAGGGGGCACATCAATTCAAAAATTGGGAGTCAAGTGAAACATTGTTGAAAAAAGAATTGAATTCTATTTCAACCATCTACATTTTTTCGGATTTCGTTTATATTTTTTCACTATATGCACTCGAAATATCAAGTATTAAATGCTGATCTGATGGTAACCTTAGCTCGAGAAAAAAGCGAAAGAGTCGCAAAATTACGAAATCAAAGAAAATATCATCCCTTATCGTTCCCCAATTTTATGACCATTTCCAAGTGTGGCATTAGAGTAAGTAAGTAAGTATTGATTTATACTTTTGTTGTTTATACTTTTGTTAAATACTCGACCAAAAAAATCTAAAAGAGTGGCAAACGCAAATAAACATTTCTCTCTAAGTCATAAGTCTACCCAAAACTTTGCAACCTCCGCCAATGACGGCAACATTTTTTTTTACTTTTCACTAAAATATTTTGTTTGCAACCTGAATTAATTATGGAAACAATGCAAAAGTTTTTTGAATTGGTTGGAAACGTAGGGAGTAATTTCCCAGAAAACATATGAAATTTGACACCACCATATATTTCGGGAACTTTGTCAAATTTGAATACAATGTAAAAAAATGCAAAATTGTTATTTTTTTCATTTGACAAATTTCCCGATATCTGTGGTGGTGGCAAATTTTTTATGTTTTCTAGGAAACTACTGCCTAATTTTCCGACCAACTCAAAAATCTTATGCATTATTTCCATAATCAATTTAGGTTGGAAACAATGATTTTGTAAAATAAACAAAAAAAAGTTGCTGTTATCGGCGAAGGTGGCAAAGTTTCGGCGAGACTTATGTCATAGAGAGAAACTGTTTTTTTTGCGGTTGCCACTTTGATTTTATTCGGACGAGTTATTGACAAAAGTATATACAATATAGCTTGGAACTATTTCAAAATAAAGTAATTGGGCGTAAAATAGAACAACCCGTGCCACCCAGCTCGCCAGATTTTACCCTACTAGATTTCAACTTTTGTGGATATTTGAAACAAAAAATCTACAAGCATATACCATTCGAAGTGTCAACCACCCGTAGACAGTTATTGTGTATTAATTAGGTCTCCTCAGTTTTCAACAAACGCTGTCAACAGTTTCCAGGAGAACCATTATTTGCATAGAGCGTGATGGAAAACATACCGAAACGTTATAATTAATATCCAACCCACAGTGCATACAGTTCTTATCTTTTGAATCGCCTTAGAATTAATAAATGTTTATTAAGAAATAAATTTTACCTTTCGCAATTACTACAATTCTACCTAGAGCATCTTAAATAATTTATAACTATTACTTCGGAGAATAATTTTCGAAGATTGAATTAGCAAGAATTTTGTCTATTGATTTTGAAAATGGATCCGAAAATCACGTACTAGAGCCACTTTGCATCAAGTATGAAAAAATGTTAAACTTGACAGGTGTACTTCATTTTGCATTTTATTCAAAGCTCAAACTGTTCATGAATTCTGAATTTGCTATAACTGAATGATAAAAAAATCCCATTCGATGTGTAAGTACGTTAACAGTGACACTGAATGTCTTCGAAATACTGCTACAATAAATGTATATCAATGAATTCACTAAAGTAAACACCATTCACTATTACCTCATATTTTTGTACTTTTCCGGTCTGATTTATTGAAATTCCTTTTTGATACAGAAAGTGATTTGTCCCTGCCAATACATTATCTTGAGAAAATTTTAAAAATTATCCTTAACACACAGGGTTGGGAGCTTCACTCATACGACCCCCCAAAACACAAAACCGCCGTGCACTTTATAGAAAAAAACAACACATAATTGTTCAAGCAGAACTTACTTATTTTGTTGAATCGAACGGGGCAGACTACTGGAATGATGCACTTCAATCACCTCAATGTGGGAACGAATTGATAGACTTTCCTCCGATCCAGTAAAATCTTCCGTGAGGATTGGAGGTGACAACGCATTTAAGTAGAGACACGCGTATAATCTGAAGTGAGCGAAATTATTGTTTATACATCCTGCCCATGATGGAGAGGAAAAAACATTAAAACAATCATCAATTGCTAATTCGGCTATTTGAAATGCATGAAACGTTTTGTAAGCCACTTAGGGGCACCACACACATGGAGGGCAGACTCGAGAGTTTATTGTCTCGAATGGGCGCGCGAAACAATCAAAACTTCCTTTCAAAATATACATGGAAAGGCATTCGGATATGTCAAATACCGCTAAATATTTTGAATGTTTTCATAGGCAATGTTTTTTACTCGAATGAAAACATTGGGATATGGATATTGAGATTCAAGAGTCGATTTGATCGCCCAGCGTCTTTTTTATGTGTTATACCAGATGCTCCAATTCATAGAGAATATCTTGTGAGTTCTAAATGTTGCTTTCAATGGACAGTATTCCAGATGAGGTAACATGCATATTAAAAGGATTGTAGAAGACCCAATTCTTTAAAAGATACGAAACCTCAGTACTCTTTCGAGATACCATAGCAAATTGTGGACAACGGAAAGGTAGAATACCACAACACAGTCTCAGACGATTGACCTGGAGCATAGACATGTCAAGGAATGGCAATAACTGAAAAGAATCTGAAGTGGAAGTCCCAAAGTAAGCCTCAGCTTCATCTACGGTTAATATTATAATTATATTGCTCGGTGGGACTGGCTATTAGCTGAAGTACAGGTAGTTCTGACCAGAATATTTCTGCTCTCCGCTGTCAGGTATATTTCGTGAGTTCTCCGGGCCTTCTGATGTATTCCTGGAGATTCCTCACGTGGTTTCCCTGTGGGGAGATATCTTCTGCACTGTACTGTCCAGAGATATCCATCCTCATACGAGCCAGTGCTTCGCATTCCAACATTATATGGGAGGCTGTTTCTTCTTCCTCATCACAGAACCTGCATAGTGTGGAGTCTTAGTATATCCCTAGCATTTGCAGGTGTTTTCTCAGGTGGCAGTGCCCTGTTAGGAGTCCTACCACCTTTCTGAGAGAGTTCCGACTCAGATCGAGAAGATGCCATAACCAGATTACTTATAATAATAAATAAGTATAAATGCTTCACTGATCAAATGGATAAAATCAAAGCTGAAGAGCAGAATCATTGTGGCGACTATTGGAGGGAACAATCAAAATGGCAGCAGGAAAAGGTTGTCCCCAAGGGGGAGTTCTATCGCCTTTGCTGTGATCAGTGTCTTCAGACTGAGTGAGACAGTACACTCAAAATCAGGAAATGTAATCGGACATCTGACGATTTTGGAAAACATTTCCCTAGAAGCCATATCTAAACCTACAAATGACATGTCAGTTGAGTACAAGTTCAATTTGCAGTTTGAAGTGGTTATTAACACCACCAAATTTGCACAGAGAATGGACTTCAACTGGGAAGATGTTCATCAGTATGGTACACTGATCGATCCAACAGGGATGAAAGGGCGGGTGTGGGCGATATAGGGCCAAGTTTCAGTCTCTCAAAACTTCTTGGTAACACCCCAACCATCTTCCAAGCAGAAGTTCATGCTATAGAGATATGTGCCCAGGATTGCTTAGAAAGAGACACCTTGGGGAAAAAATCTATTTAGTCCGATAGCCAAGCAGCACTGAAATCTCTGAAGTCATTCACGAGTCCAAGCTGCGAACAATCTCTGAGACAATTAGTAGAAAACAACCAAGTCACTTTGATGTGGGTGCCAAGTCACATAGGTGTTAGATGCAAAGAGGACGCATACTGTCTTGTTAGCTCTGAGCAGAAGCCCTCTCTAAGAAGGGGCTATTTTGAGACAACTCGCTGTGCAGAGACTGTTTTAGGTTGCCAGAACAACATAATGTAAGTGGATCAAATAAAAAATATTTTTTTCTGATCCAGTCCTCAGGAGAAACTTAAGGAAAGCCTGTTGTGCAAAAAACAATATCAATCTGAGAAAAATCTGACCCAGATCCAGACCAGGACACCATCTACGTGGAAAATGATCTCAGGGAAGTTATTGAGGCAATGATCGATCCACATGAATTGGGCTGCAACAAAAGAAGTAGGGATGCACCTTGGTGGAACAATCATCTGTCAGTATTAAGATTTGAGACACTGAGACTCTTCCTTAGAGCCAAGTACAACATATACTGACAGAGTTACACTGCAGCAAACTGGTGAAGAAAGCTAAAGAAATAGATTGAGAGGGTTATGCGGAAAATGAGGAGGAAAGAGCACTACCTGCTTTTGTAATGAACTCACTTCCATACCGTGGTATGTGCCTCACTGGACATAGACGGCGTTTTTGAAAACACTCCACATGAGACTAAGGAGAGCATTATATAACAAAGTACTTCTAGGTGGATATCAAAATTGCTTTCTACCAGGATAGAAAGAATTAATACAACCAAGAGGGTTTTCTCTCTTGTAGAACCTAGTGGTAGATGAAACCCTCTGGGAGATGAAGAAGATTCAACTAATAAAGTCAAGAATGTCCTAATGTGTTTGCAAAAATTCTGCTGTGAAAAATTAGGGTTGTTTCCCAAAAACTATGCAGTGGATGTACATTGCAATATTGAGACCAGCAAATATTTTTGGGGTAGTGGTTTGGGTAGATGACCATGAGGTTCAGCATCTCGAAGATATAAAAATCTGGCTGTGAATGCATGAAGAGTACAATGAGAACGTTTCATATGCACTCTATAGAGGTTATCCTACTTCTCTGCATTTTGGTGGAGAGTGTGGCCGAAAGACTAGACAAAGAATAACCAGAGAGGAAATCATTAGGCACAAGACTAGACTTCTTCCCGGGAACTATTGAATCAGGCACATTTCCCAGTACGCTATGACGAAAAAGTTCAGCTTTGTAAATGAATTCACCATGAAATTGAGCTACAAAAGTAAGTGGGATCGAGACACTATTTTGAAGCTAGACAGAAACGCCATCAAATGGTACAGATGGCTCTGAATCAACAATAGATGGATTTGAACTCAGAACCAAACACTCAGTATACCCAAAGACTATTGCTGACAGAAAGGACAACTGAAGAAAGTGGGATTATGCCAGGAGGAGGTCGAAACAGCTTCCCAGTTTGTTAAAAGGTAAAGGAGTGTTCGGATGGTCCTCAGGCTGATGATGAGAGATGGAAGGACTGACCTAGAAAGAAATGGATGACCAATTTGCTTGCAGTGTTTCAGAAAAGTAAGCGAGTTTGTGACTGATATACCAGTTAAACCAATTGATGTTTTTAAATGGACTCTAGACAAAGTCCAGTTCAATTATTACAAACTTCTCTTAAGCATTCAAAACACATACATGACAAATCAATTATGTGCCTGTGGTTCCTGTGGTACTTTAAATAAAATTGAATATGTCGAAGCTTCTCGCGATAGCTTGAACCATTTCAAACAAGAATAGGAAATGAGTGAAATGAGTTTATAATTGAAAATGTGGTCTCTGCACAAGTCTAATTTTTCCATTATAATACTATCATTGAATCCGATAACAGTTATTTTATTTATCAAATATAGTATACCTACATTGCATGTAACTACTTGTTCTGACTAAGCTTATAATTATCGGTTCACTATTCAGTCATTGTGATTTAAAGTCAGTTTATAGCATGATTGATTCAAAAATACTTCACCTGTTGAAATATCAAGGACATATTTTTGTATGGATAGGATGTGTTTTTTACCGTCCCAATCTTTATTTTGCAATAGACGCGAAGTAATTTTTTTGTCAAATTAATTCGCTAGTTCTTTGTCTATACTGTCGTCATAAGACATTTGTATTCAAAGATGTACATCAATCTGTTTCTCCAAAGTTTTCACTACAAGGTCGATCTTTTCGACGAATTATGATTGTACGTAAATAAAATTTATACTAATTCAATTTCGAAGTACTTGTGAATGGAAGACAATATTGATTTCATTGTGGCAGAAGTGACAATAAAAAATTAATGATTTTTTTTATCAATTCAAGAAAGAACAAAAATACCTTGTTATAAGGTTTTTTGGAATGATCATTATTATTATTGACATTCATGTGGGTTGAATACAAATCAAAAGCAAACACCAACAAGGCGCCGAGGAACGTTTTGCCAACAAAATTCGCATCATCAGGAGCAATTTAAAAATTGTCATGTTCGAGAGTTGTTGTTCATTGTATTTCCTCGAAAAGGCCAATGTATGAACTAAGGGTTTCTACCTAGCAAGTTAATCCGTAAAGAATTTGACTCTCCATGGGGAGGGAAATATACAGAACTTGTATATGGTGTAGCAACACGGTATTGCGGAGTGACGGTATTTTTCAAGAATTTAAACTTGTACAGAATACATCGTAACTTGTAAAAAACATAGCTTACGTGTTAGTTCAATTTTTTTCCGGAAGGGTGTGAAGCTGTTCTATTTTCATATTATTGAAAGCTCATTCTTGCAACCGAATGGTGACATGTTACTTGGCTTCAACAGCACCTCATTCCGTTTTGGAAAGCTCATTTTATAATCTCAAATTCACACTAACATTTGGGTTACTTGATTTTTGGTTTTTGTTGTGAATTTGGTTTAAAGAACGTTTTATCATTATTACATATGTATGACAAATATAATTCAATATATGTCAAGGTATTAGTCAGGGAAATAGTTTTTTTCTGTTTGACAAATGCATGAACATTTTAAATACGTAAAATCTATATTATGAACTGATCAGTAATAATTGAAATAATAATACCCCAGGAATCTACGAAATTTGAAATAAATAAAGTCGATATTTATGAACTCCTAGCGATTATCAGTAGCAATAAAAATAATAAATAAATTGGAAAATGTATGCGTTGCAGATATATATATGCCTAGGTACGTTATAAGTAAGTTTATTATATGGCATTTCTCTGACTTTTTGAAAACGTTTGTGGTTATCCCGCTAAAAAGGGTAGTGTCATGAAAGAGCAAAAATTCTTGAAATATCAATACAAAAGCGTCCAACTGAATTAATAAAATTGAATAAATGTAAGTAAATCATATTTTGAATTACAACCAAAGAAAAATACCCATGATTCGATTTTATCATTTCTGTATTAACGGACGTGAAATGGTCGCAGCGGTGACTTATCTTAAACCTTCGACTACTACCGCGGAAAATGTCTCACCATGGCATAAATAGAACTTTACTTAAATGGCTACAATCTCACTTGACATGAAGAAAACAAACTGTTAACAGAGGCTTATTCATCTATAGCCAATGTAAACTGCAGAGTTCCACAGGGATCGCAACTTGGCCCATTACTCTTTCTTCTTTACATAAACATATGTTTACATTGAAGGGGGGATCATCTAACTCGCAGTCGAAACTATAATATTACGGCGCAGCAAAAATTAAAAACTGGTCGTTCTCTAATGAATTATCCATCCACATTCCGAAGACTAGTACCTATACTTAGTTTTCGATATGATCTTGATTGAAAATAAGATAATTAATAATAATAATAAATGCTTTTATTGGTAGTAATAACATACATCCAAAAGGTAGAGTTAGAATTAAGTATGAACCACAATCCGAGTTTCTCGGGGTGATTAATTGTAAATTTAGATTCGAGGATCACATAAAAAATGACAGCATAAAAATAGCCTTCTAGAGATATTTTGCTCTGCCAAAACGAGTAATACGATACCTGTGCAAAGAATATCTTGAAAAAAAATTTTTAAAATCTCTCCTTTGCAACTAAGGAACTTTTGAGCAGTTATCTGTTGTCAAAGGTCGAAGAAACAACTAAGTGTTGCTGTTTATGATTTTCAATGAACGAAAACAAACCAATTCAGTAATGGAAACTTTTCAATTGTTTTTGAAAAAAGAATCCCCCTGTTAGTTCATCAAATGAAAATGGATCATTAACACAACGAATGTTTATCAATGGAAACTTTTTAATTGTTTTTCAAAAAAGAATCTCGCTTATATTTTATAAAATAAAATTGGATTATAAATAAAACCATTGTTTAGCAATGAAAAGTTTAACAGTTTTTCGAAAAATAATTTCCCTTATATTTCATAAAATGAAATTGAATTATAAATAAAACGAATCTAAAACAATGGAAACTTTTTAATCGATTTTCAAAAAATATATATCATCAAATGTAAATGGATTATTGATAATACAGCATATCACAGGAAAGCACTTCAAAGTGTGTTTTTGTAGAAAAACTTTGCAAGGTGTTGGCTTATTTTTAGCTATATGTTCGCAAACGTTGAAATACCCCTTTCTCCACACATTTCCTAAAATTGTTAAATATAAGGCATTTATCTGACTGAAGATGACTACTTCCCTGGCTTAGGTATACCACGACGGATTTTGGTCCAACTTTGTACGAAATCACTGCAACAACTTAAGAATCAACTATTGAAGAAAAAGTTCAACTCAGTGCCAGCAAGAAAGCAAAGGCAGCAAGAAAACTGAAGATGAACAGTTTTAGTAAAACATCAGCTAACTCCCATACCATTTTAATCCACTTTTTCTGAGACACTCGGTATTAAAGGGTGTACTCGGCTATAATACCAAAAGTTTTCATCAATAGCCATGTTTGTTTATATATTTTTTTCCTTTAGAGATTTTTGGACACGAAACTTCTTAGGTCTTGGAGAACCGGAGTGTCGCCATTCCATCGACCGTTGCTTTGTTTCTGGATCGTAGAAATGTACCCAAGTCTCATCCATAGTAACAATTCGGTTTAAGAAGTCTACATCGTTTTCAAATCGAGCACAGATCGAACGCGATGCTACTACCCTTGCACGCTTTTGGTCAACATTCAAACATTTGGGGATCCATTTTGCAGCAATTTTTCTCATTTCCAAATTGACGTGAACTATATGATGAACGCGTTCGTATGAAATATTCAGTGCTTCAGATAACCGTTTTAGCCCAATTCGACGATCTATTAAAATCATGTCATGAACTGCATCGATATTTTCGGGGACTGACACAGAAACTGGCCTTCCCGATCGGTCATCATCTTCAATTGAAAATTTACCTATGTTGAAGCTTGTAGTCCAATTTTTCACGGTCGCATACGAAGGACATTGATCACCAAGGGTATTGAGCATATCTTCGTAAATCTGCTTACCTCTTAACCCTTTTAAATACAGGTTGATGATGGCTCGATACTCCAATTTTTTGATTTTCACAATTTCGGTGGACATATTTTTTCTTTTAATTTATTGCGTAACTCTGGTTTACTATTTTGACGTCAAACTTTACACTGACACTTCTAATAAGTTATTGTTCGTCGCTATGGTAACGCAATATTTTGTTTATGCAGGGAACTGTTCTAGGCTAACTAGATATCAATACATCCTCGTAAGTATGAAAATTTCAACCCTAGTGTAGATTCTTTTTGATTGCCTCCTATCTGAATATTTTTCAACTTTGACTACCCTAATGAACATTATCAATTATTATAATTCTTGTGATAAATTGCTTTCAGTTTGAAAGTTAATTTGTTATGCCAAATCAATATCTTCATTTCAATCAATATCAACATATTTACCTGTATTACACCTGGCTAGTCGGAACACAACTAGTACTAAATACACAATAACAAATCTATCATACTTCTGCGCTTGTTCATCAGTGATCAATGCTGAGTAATCAAAACGAATGTTACTATTATCAACATCGTAAATGTTATAGTAGGTACTTATCACAGAAATTCTTGTGGAAAATTGGTTAGGAATCGGACTTCCAGTTAGATAATATACAGAACATGAATATGCAGAACAAACGTAATTTTTTATAAAACATGAAAATTGGTGCGCTAAGAGATAATGTTTCGAGTCTAAAAAAATGTACTGAGTTTAAGAGACGTCGAAGAATTTGAAATTTTGTACTCAGAATTCAAGTCTATATATAAATATATATGAAAGGATTCTATCAAGTACAAGAGAAAAGTGGTGACTTGAACCAAAAAATGTTTGTTATTTGCAGGTAGCTATTGTGGGCATTATGGGCACAGCCAGGGGGCTTTGGGGCTGCAGCCCCCTTAAGCCTACATACTGCTATCTATATCAAATATTATCATATCTGGGCAAATGTAACATCGTGATAGCTGCTTATATATGAGTTATAAAATACAAGCTGAACTACTGCTAGTTGAAGAAGCTTTATAGACCCTTGGTATTCAGATAAATGTTGATCTTAAATATGAAATACATATCAATAGACTCCTACAGAGAGTTTACGCACCACTGAAAATTATATATGGTAGCAGCACACCCCATTTAATTATGGGGATTCTCTTTATGGTCCATGTTTGACATCTCAGTACAAAAACAAATTTCAAAAAATACGGAAAATAGTCAGAGCTAGATGGTTGAATATGACCAACACGAGGGAACTCCATTCTGCAAACCTGTTTCACAAAATAGGGCTTTCCCAAACTCCGCCTTATTTACATAGGAAAATAACTTTCTGCTCGGACGTACACAATTTGAATATGAGATAAGGGAACTTTATCACCTCCCTCGTTCAAAACAGAAACATTCAAGCGTTATTTCTCATTTCAAATCACGAGAATTTATAATGGCACTACAAAATTCATGAAATCTGAAACTCATTTGAAATCACGAATGTTCTGAAATCAATCCGAAATATCATCATTATGATCTGATCGACATGAATTTCTATCCACACTGCTACCAGTGTGAAAACAACCTTTTTAATACTGCTATTTCAATACATTTTTCTTCGATTTTACTTTTTTTTGTCACACTTTATACTATATGGAATAAGTCACAAATTCAGCGATCTTGTAGGGTAGGGTAGAGGACAAAAATTGATCTCCTTCTTTCATTTTAGGTTATTTTCTCAAATGAAAAAAAATTGTTTGTTACCATACTGCCCACTTCCGGGGGGTAAGTGACTACTGGGTCCGAGAAACATGTACCCTGAGCAGACAGAGTGATTCAATGATATCGGTCTTCTGCATTCATCTAGCTAAGATTTCTGTCATATTCGGCAAGCCGGTTAGATTGTCATTTTCGAGAGCAGTGTGTCCACCAAGAACCACTATGATCAGAACCACCATTTTTACAGAGTGGTTTGGGTAAAGCCCGCTGAGAGAGAGGGCATTATCATTGTGAAGAAAACAGAGTTCTTTGGGAGATCGTTTAATAACGAACAGTCGTTGCCGACCGATGATGAATCCTTTACATATACACCTACTACGTAGGCTTATTATTGCAAGTACCTGTTAGAAAACAACTACTCCCCTGGCTAAGACCACGACGGGCATTGAATTAAATCCAACAGATACTTGTGTAACGTTCCTCAAAGCATCAGAGGACGCATTATTATTATTACCTACACCCTTTTTCTCCTTATTATGGCAGATACTAAGATTGGCAGTGGTGCCCGGCTGGTAGAGCGTTCGCCTCTCAAGCGTAGGGTCGTCGGTTCGATTCCCAGCATGGTCACTGGTCTCCTGCATGACATCACACGTTAAAGGGTAAGGGCTGCGTTTTCCCTAGCTCTCACAAGTCTCTCAAGTACTTCTGAGGGTTGCACGTAGGGGTGCAACAGGTAGTTGGAAATAACAATTTTAACAACTTTTTTCCTGGCCAATGCCTTGACGAATATTAAATAACAGCTTGCGTATGTGCAACGTTTTCCAAAGGTACCTGATTCATTTCCAGAGCATTCAGAATCAAACCGCAGAGCCTCGTATGGCATGGGCCGGTCGTAATGACCACCTGCAGACAAGTTTCGAGATACTTGCCCCTCATCAGTACAAGGTGGTCGTACGACACTTGACACCCGTTCATGCCTTGGCCACATCATTCATTTAATTTTGTCTCGCTTTATAAGCTTTCCACCTTTTTCTGAATCAGACAAGAAATGACTACTTAGTTCAACTTGTTTAACTCAATTTTTACTCAATTTTTACTCAACATCTGTCTTTGGAATGATGATTAAACGCACGTATAGTCTGTTCAGAATTATCCTATCCTCATTTATCGACTTGGCGGTAGAAATAAGTCGTAAACAAAGCAGGTACCCATTACATGTCCGTCATTAGGTGTATTGTTTCAGATTTTGGTAATTTGATGAATATTGAGGAAGGCTTTTTTCAAATTTTTATTCAAAACATTTATTCATCACCACGTTTTTATACTCATCAGTACTGATATTCGTTAATTTCTGTAAATAAAGTTCATTTATTGAAAAAAAAATTTTTAGCATGTTTTAGAGATTATGAATTACATTATTCGAATTTAAAAAACTGACAAAGCTAAAATCACCAAGTAGAAAATACACGAAATATTTCCATAACAAATAATTGAAGCTCTTTAGAGAAAATGTCAACATATTGTACAATGGGGTAGACTATACCTAGTAGAAAAAAAGTAAAACACACAGGAAATGTATAAACGACTAATGCTTAGAGATCTGGAGAGGGAAATGGTAAAATATTGTGCATGTATTCTTGTTTGGTAGATAGATAGATAGATAGATAGATAGATAGATAGATAGATATTTATTTCAGTAGAGTAGTCTACATACAACATACACAAAGCACATTCTATATACACATAGTCTAAGAAATACGTCAAGTAAAAACAGTAAAAACATTTCGATAAAAATCAATATATATATATATATATATATATATATATATATATATATATATATATATATATATATATATATATATATATATATATATATATATACATATATACATAGATACACATATACATATACATGAAATACATCAATAATAGACACAATGGATCCAAAGTCAAGTATTACTCCTGCAGAAATTCTTCCAGCGTATAAGGCTCTGAGTTGCATAAAAAGGTTTTACAAGATTTCAGGAAGGCACCCGCAGCTTCAATGCTCTTCACTTCATATGGAAGTTTATTATAGAATTTCATTGCTTTATAGTGTGTGTTCTTTTCATAAAGTGCTTTTTTGTGTAGCGGATAATTAAAATCGTCTTTATGTCTGGTTTCGTATGTGTGATTTTTTTTAAAAGCTTCGAAAATCTTTGGTTGTTTAGTTAAAAATTGTATACATTCATAGATATAAATTCCAGGCACTGTCAGTAATTTATTAGCTCTAAAGACTCCTCTGCATGTGTCTGTCATTTTCATGTTGAAAATTATTTTAATAGATTTTTTTTGACATAAAAAAACTCTCTTTAAGTCCGAGCTGGAACCCCAAATGGATATTCCAAACTTAACGGCGGAGTAAAAGCTTCCATAATAAACCATCATAAGTGCATCATGGTAAATATGATTTTTCAGAACTCTCAGTGCATATATTATTGATGACAATCTCTTACACAAATTGTCTATGTGTCCTGCCCAGTTCATCGTTTCGTTTACGTGTACTCCTAAAAATTTAACTGTGGATTCGCAGGCTATTTTGCTGTTACCGAAGTGTATGTTGTTGGGGGTCTCAATGCTATTATTTACCTTGAATAGTATACAATTTGTTTTGTCGTTGTTCAGAACAAGCTTATTTTCCTCAAAATAATTTTTTGTTCTTTCCAGCATTTGACTGCCTAATTCCATAATATCTTTAAAATCTGGGCCTGATATTAAAAAATTTTAATCATCCGCATAATTTATCAAATGAGTGGTAGTTTTATCAGTTACTGTGTTCTGTATATCATTCACAAATATAATGAAGAGTATGGGGCCAAGAATACTCCCCTGTGGAACCCCCACAGAAGTCTCCAAGACCTCCGACCTCACCGTACCATACTCATGCTTGAGTTCCACGAGTTGATGCCTTTTTTTCAAATATGACTCTAATCAGTCACATCCCTTGCCTCGTACTCCATATTTATAGAGTTTATGTAATAGCAAATCATGATCAATGCAGTCAAAGGCCTTGGATAGGTCCAGAAACACTCCACATGACAAGTCTCCGGTCTCCAAAGCTTCTAGAACTAAGCTGTTGAAGTGAACCAGAGCTGTTTCAACTGATCTTTTTTTCATATGTTGATAAGCAGAAAACATGCTGAAGTTCTCGAAGGATACTATCCTCCGAGCCATTGCAATTTCAAATATTTTTGAGAAGCATGTTAATAGGCTTATGGGTCTGAAGTTTCCAAAGTCTACGAAGTTTCCTTTTTTGTGTAAAGGTTTAATCACGGCTAATTTAAGTTCATTTGGAAATGTTCCCTCTTCAAAGGACTTATTTATTAGGAAAGTCAAGATGCTAGCTACTTCATGGACACATGTTTTGAGCAATTTAATTGGAATTTCATCTATAACAGTGCTTCTTTTATTTTTCATACTTAATATGATAGAAATGATCTCTACTTCTGTTACAGGCGTTAAGAATAGGGTATGTTCGTGATATTCTATCAGTCTGTCATAATTATTTGTTTTTTTGATGTTCTGCTGTGTTGATAGAAGTTTTAGTGCACAGTTAGTGAAGTGTTCGTTAAAATTATTTGCTTTTTCAAGTGGTTTATCTGTTAAGATTGTTTGGTTTCGAGTAGGCCCTGTAACTTCTTTCACCACATGCCACATTGTTTTTGTTTTATTATCTGACTGCAAGATTTTATTTCTATAGTGCTCCTTTTTTGTTTCATTAAGAAGATCCTTATATCTATTTTTATATTCGTTATACGCTTTTTTGTAGTCTGAGTTATTTTTTGATAAATTTTGAAGTAGTACCAGCTGTTCTTTCATTTGTGTTATTTTAGGTGAATTGAAGAGACTTGTATGAGTTTTTTTATTTGACTTAACTTCTGGAAAATGTAGGTTGAAAAAGTATCTAAAAGTGTCAGCGAAGTGATTAAAGGCTTCATTTAGGCCGCTCGTCCACGGAGCAACTGGTTTCTGACTGTTTTAATACGTGCGTCACTTGCCAGTTTCTTGTGCGTCCCTGCATGTTGATTCAAATTGTATGTCGTACACGGACGTACCAGTCACGGATCGGTAGCGTACTTGCAAGTGATTAGTCGCCAAGAGACTAGCACTGTCGGTCGCCGAGGGATAGTTTGTTTAGATATTTCACACAAAAATATGAATGAACAAAAGTTGAACGTAAAATTTGTGCAGGAAATGGAAAAATTTCCTTGTTTGTACAATTATAAATTGTCTCAATCTATCAATCAATCAAGATATCAAGATATCAATCAAGATATAACAGAATCGGCATGGAATAAAATAGGAAAAGAAATGAATATGACGGGTACGTATATATTATATTAATTCACATCTGCTTTGTATTTTTGTTAGTTGATTAATTGAAAGACATTTCAGAGACCCAAAGCAAAAGGATTAACACTCAAATTTTGCTTTTGTTTGAAGAAAAAAACACACACAAGTTTTATTTTTGGCTTAATAAGTAACAAACAAGTATGGATGAACCCATAATCGCCTTCTTCTGCGTCTATATCTTCGATTGTAATAGTACAATACAGCCATCTCGTCCAAATCATCCATAATTTATCACAACACACCGCCAAAAAGTAAAAGTACTTCGCCTTTCAATAAACTATCGGATACTGATATTTTTTCTAATAACGTTTGCGTCGCTACGTGTACGAGAAATGAGTACCCAACTGGTTTGTTACTACGGTATTAAAACAGTTTCATCAGAAACCAGTTGCTCCGTGGACGAGGGGCCTTAATCCTTTTGCACTATATGTCTCTAACCAGTCTTCTTTTTGCAGTTGTTTGCAGAAATTGGTCATATTATAACTATTGAATATTCTCTTTCGTGACATTGGAGAGATTATACAGGCTATACAGCCTCACAAGCACTTCGAACTATGAGATCCCAGCGAGCACAAAAACATCTCAGAGATGTTAAAAGTAAGAGTTTTTGAGACATCAAACCTCCACTGCGATGTTCTGTTCATACATGAATAGAACGTGTATGTATGTGCAAATGTCCGCCGCACGCGGCTATTTTTAGGATGTTCCTGGGACATCACAAAAAGCATTTCTTTCATGTTTTTTTCAAAGCCTTTTTTAAGACACAACATAACATTTTTAAAGCTTTTCACCTACATTAAATCACTGTATATAAAACATTGTTTGAGATGTTCCTGAGACATACAAAATGCACTTTTATCTCGTTTTTGTCATTGATTGTACAATTCGACTATAGTCAAAATATTAAGAGATTAAAAAAAAACGATATAACTTATTTTAATAGGATCAAAGGAACACACATACAAATTTAAACCTAAAATATTTTCTGTTTATACAAATTAAACAACTTTCCAAAAATGAAAATATCACTGTAACACTGGTTGTTGTCTGGTTCAACTGAATTTAAATAAAACTGTGAATACACTCTCAATAATACAGTATCCTTGACTAATCACTTTACATAGATAAGGTATACATAATGATTATGAGGATGATTTTACAAGTCAGAACCGGTATATGTTTTTGAGGTTATTTATTTTCTGAATATCGACAATTCATTCCTTACTTTGCAGACCGTGATCAACTTGATTACTAAATATAATATTTTGTCTTGACAAAACGCTTCACTTCACTCTAAAACGACTACTTTTACGGAAAACAAAATGGGGTAAATTAAGTCGAAACTAGAAACGATACTCTCCGTCAACTCAAACATCACTGAGATCACATAACCACATTTGCGATTGCGCGAACGCTAGATATACATTCTCGGTGAACATCTCAAAGGTGAACTATGTTACGCCAAGTGAAAATATCCCCAAGATAACATTTTGTGCACATCTCCGATACATTCCTATAGGCATTTAAAAAAAAACGCCACAAAAGAACAAAAACAGAACATTGAATATCCTTCAGGGACCTCTTTGGGAAGTACATATTACGTCTCAAAGAAACATCGCCGTGACTACATTTTTGAAACATCTCAAAACATCCCAGAGATGTTTGTGCTCGCTGGGATCTCTTGTTAATTTCTTGTATTGTAATTTTGAAATCGTTTGAACAAAGGAACTTTATTTAATTGTCTATCTTGATTTCTTGCGTTGCCCATTATAATCACACTATTATTAGTACCTGATATTTAAACCAATCTTCTTAAATTTCAGCTATAGTGTCTTCGTGGTAATCAACGTAAGAATCTTTAATGTTCTTTGCAGATGAAGAAAGTTCATTTGGAATCCATCGATTTTTATTTCCGCTGTGTGATCTGGTAATTATTTTACTTTTGTTTGCAAGGACTTTTGTTACGCATTCATTTCTAGAATCAACCCAACCCCTGAAAGTTTCGTCTGATAAACAATAAATTTATTTTGATTTCTGTATTCTTTAACTTTCGTTAAATATTCTGACCGTAACATTTGTATTATTGATATTCTAATATCTGAAACCTAAATTGTACGTCGAATAAGATCTTCATCAACTTGATCTAATTTCCTAGATGAGCCAGTATCACGCCTAGGCTTCCTTGAAGATGTTGGATTATTAACAATACTTTTCACGGTTGACAATGTTGTTCTATTTAAAATAGCTGTTACCATTATGTCACACTGTTTTTATCCATCCCTCCTCTTACGATGATTACATAAAAACGTTTTTAATTATTTGTTTCGCTTCTGTAGACAAATGAATATTTTTTGTACATACGCTGATGGGGTATAGATTCACTTAATTCCACGGCAACATCAACAGCTTCATTCAATACCACATTATCAATTGGTTCCAAATATATTATCACTTGTACTGATCGACAAGCGTAAGGATGCCTCCGAGAATTGGTTGCGCACCAGACAAAACCCTGGAGTGGGGCAGGAGCTCAATCGCTCTGCCTTATTAAACAGTAGTCGATCTTTGTCGCACATCTATTCCCGTTTTCTACCGTTTGCGCATCTCAGAGGCATCCTTACGCTTGTCGATCTGTATCTTGACACTGTCGCCACATTTTTATAAACGTTTTACTACTGTTCACGCTCACTTTTAATAGTAACTAATAGAAACCCTAATACCCTAATACCCTAATAGAAGCCCTGCTTTATACTTGAATTGTGGATTCATAAATAATCTCTTAACAATAGGGTGTTTACAAGTGGTTATTATCTTAATTGGAGATAATAAAATGAGGATAGTATATTTCCGAACAAACTTTACCTGCTAAATCCCATTGCCAGACAGACACTGAAAATTTTTTGAAGTTCCCTTGCTGTGATATGTTAGTTCGCATGTCACAGCAAGGGATGGAATTTTGATGTTTTCTGATGGTTACTACAAAAAGCTGAACACTTGTCATATTCCGAACCAACCTGGGTAGTTATAGGTACATCAAATATATTTATTGCGTTCTGTAAGCAATTGGCGGGAAATATTCAAACTTATTGTTTCGGTTACTTGGAGATGGTGGGTCCCATTCTAATCTTAGCAACGAATTCCAAAAATAAATATCAGATGCATGATACTTCAGTTATTATGTCGGTTCTATAAAATAACTGTATCGAATTTTGAAACAATAGTTGCACGCTGTAGTAGTTTAATAAATAGTATATGATATTCATGGTGAGTTTTCAGAATGAGTGCGTATCTCGGTCTTGTATGAATGACTTCATTCATTTCGTTTAATATCGGGCTAGGCACACGTGATTTCACGACAAACTAAGTTAACCCACGAGTCAAATTCATCCATCAATGGGTGTCACATATTAATATAGGTATAAGTAATATTATTAACGATTCTTCTGATTCAAATTATTTGAACTCCTACCTATATTTCACAATATTCATAGCTAGGTATGGGTATATGTCTTCTCTACCAAACTGTTTTCTAGTGACATGTCATTTCTAAAGCACAAATGTCAATACTATTGTATATTTTTTCTTTTTGCTAAGTGGAAAAAGAGCAAATGATTGTTTATTAATTCATTAACTTTGAAACGAAACGAAGAAACTGAAGAAATACCTACCAACCCACGTGGATCTAGGGGTAGATAATACAACTAGGTAGGAAGTAAATGTTCAGTTTTTTTAAGCAGGTATTTAATGAACATACAATGGAGTATCTATAATTTTAGTGTTTGTTCAATAACGATTCGTTCAGATTCGTTGCCATCACAACAATGCCCTCACAAAGATATTCTACAGTTGGAGAAATCGAATAGGTAATTGTATCCCACATAGATGTCGCTAGAACATTTTCTGAACCCTTCTGCCTGGCTATAGTGTATCGACTCTTATTTCTGAACTGAACGTTACTAATGATAATTTCAACTTGAACACTTTCCTGCATTCTGTTATATCCTGTTTATATATATTCCTGTATTCTGTTTATATCATGGGTTTAGGGGAAATGAAATTTTGAATCCCGCCTTTATGAAGAAAACGATCACCACAGGTACTGTAAAAGTCTACATTACCGACCCGAATACAGAAATTGCGCAAGCGCAACGTTGTATCCATTTTTTGAAAACAAACTCTTCACAAACCCTTGAAAATAGTGCAAATTGTTGTTAAAGTATTGTGAAAACTGAAATTTTATTCCATTTCAAGTGCTAACAGTACAATGTAGGGTATTTTCATGTGACGCTACTTTTTTCTCTCAATTTTAATTCATAAATATGTTCATGTTGTAGTTGTAGATATTCCAAGAAATTGGAAGTCATAAGATATAGTTTCATTTGAAGCATAAATCCGAGCCAGAGCAGTGTTTGAAAAACAATAATACAATATTCAAGTTGGTACATTAAAACTTTTCTTATAATTTTCATAAAGCGTTTCAATATTTTAGGTTATGATGGAGAATAAGGTAAATAGCGAACCGGTACCCGGATCTAGTAATAATACTGGAGTAATCAAGAAGAAAAAGGATGAAAAACGGAGTAAAAGAGACCAGCGATCTTGGGAAAATCTGATGAAAAATACTAGTTCGCTTTCTGAAGCTGAAAAACTGGATGTGATCAAAGAAAAGTATTTCGAGTTGTATAATGATTACAAGACGACCATCTCCACTTTGAAGACAACCGAGAAACAAATGATTATGTTACAGAAGGAGAAGGAGCATGTTCAAGCAGACCTCACAAAAAATATTCTGAGTAGGTCAAAAATGGAAAGTCTTGCCCGTGAGCTGCAGAGGCAAAACAAGGAAATCAAGGTATTTTCATAACTTTATTCACAACTTCCTTGCCAATTACTCTAGCCACTGGTACTAAACATATTCCTAGCTTTTTCCTAGTTCTGCTTTGATTTTTTCCCTCTTCAGAGACTGACAATCTTCGACTTTATTTAAACCCTAAATGTATATTTAGGATGAAAATTATAACCGCTTGAAAGAGGAAGAAGAGAAGCGCAAGGAAGTAGCAACTAGTTTTACCGAAAAACTCAATAGTCTCACACAGTTGATGGACGAAAACAAAGACAAGTCCCTACGTTTGCGGGAGGAGAATATGAACATGACCACAAAACTAACAGAACTCTATAATCAGTTTCAGGAACGTGAGACCCATTTAGCAAACATGAATCGTCAAATGGAATTACAGAAAAAACTCTCCGAGACTCAACTGAAAAAACTGGAGGTCGAGTTTGAAACTGAAAGGAAAATTTGGCAGAAAGAAAGAAGCATTCTTGTTGCGAATTTGGAGAGGAGCGACGAGACCAATATGGCGCTTCAAGAAAATGTCAAAGGCTTACAAGAACACTTGGACTCCTATCAGAAGCAGTATAGTGATTTTGAAACCACTATGAGACGAAGCAATAAGGTATGTTATGCTGTTTGTTTGTCTTCATATTTTCCAGTTAATTTGTACATGTGGCAGGATGAATAGAGATGATAAGATATGAATAAAATCATTAGGAAAATGGGAATGGAACTAGATAATCACAAAAACAGGCTATTGGATGATCAGGGAAATTGAAAAAAAAAATGAGAAATCATAAGAGAAGTCTTTTAAAAACTCATCAATAGTACTGTAACATTCAATCAAGAAGGGGAGGTAATAAATGATAATTAGAAGAAATACTATTGTTCAGAAATTATTTTATCAGTATTAGAGATTCAGTAGATATCAATGAGCCAGAACTTCTACTTAGTAATTAGCAAGAAAACAGAATGGTACTATCTTCCATCTATGTAGATAAAGTTAAAAAAAAAAAAAAGGGAAATAATAATGGAAATCTCCATATTGACAAAATAATGCTTTCTGGTAATTCATGGGACAGTATGCTAAGGCAAAAAGTGACCTGAGGAAAAAATATCTGGTTGAATTTTAAGCCATTTAGTTTCAATATAACTGAAAAAATTACTTAAATAACTTTTTCCATGTTGTCTTTCCGTAAATTTACAATTTCTGTATTCACAATAAAAACTGTCCTCTACCTCAGGCAAATTTAGTTGTCCCATCGTTGAAAAAAATAAGAATACTGAAATATTTGGGATGGGAAGATGGGAAGATTATACAAATCCAGTGCCGACGAATCCATTAGGCGAGTCAGGCGGCCGCCTAGGGCGGCAACTTTTTAAAACTTAAGGTCGATTATTTTTTAAAAACAGAAAACTCGAAAGCATTAAGGCGGGAGAAATAAAAATTTCTCTCCAGAACTGAGTGACTCTCATATACTATAGATGATACACCATCGTGTTTCTATTCCATAGTTAATCATGATCACCAAAAATATTACTGGTAATGAAAATGATTATTATATTTGATACAATCCATTATTTCATTTGTATCTACATTTATTTAGCTGTTTATTCAATATACGCTACAGTTGTCTTCTGGATATTATCTGGCTTTTTTTTATAGTAGAAGGGGCGGCAAATGTAACCTTTTGCCTAGGGCGGTAGACCTGGTTGCGCCAGCCCTGTACAAATCATGTCATCAGTAGAATGAGACAACTGATTCATATTTTCTATAAAATTAGACGCATACTCTCCAACAATCTTATAAGAACTATACATTTCTCCCGTGCTCAAATCGTTGTCAGATCCTGTAAATGTTAATCAGACAATTACAGAAAATATTCAAAAATTGTATTTCAAAAAGAAATACGTTTGTTCACAAATTCATTACTTATGTAAAACAACAGAATTTTTAATATTACAAATATCTTCGTTTATTATACCCATCTTTGGATGTTTGAAGAAAAAACAAATATGAACCAACACCATATAGAGAGCAAAACATTCACCGAACCTCAATAAGATAGTCCACCGATGTTTACAAGAATATCACCCAATGCACTATTTTTGTTTTTTTTTTCGGGTTCAATATCGAACTTCCACCATATAATTCAGCATTCGTAGGGGGCAGCAGTTGTTTTCTGTTGAAGATTTGCCGACGAATGCACATATTGCATAGGCGTATTGTCTTTTCACAACATTTTAAATTCAATTAAATTTATTCTCAGTGCTTTGGAACAATTGATTTTTCTACTTGCATCTCATTTTCATCATGTAAAATGATGAGAAATTTTAATCACATTCTTTGATGAATCCACGAATCAGTACAATTATTATACAAAGACAAACACAGAGTATACAAGTGGAGTATCACTGAGCAATACTGGCTAGTGTTTAGTGAAATATTCAAACATAGTTTCATCAATGAACGGGCACACGAAAAAAGTACTGTTTTTTTCCTTAATAAATTTTTTTTAACTGAGGAAAGCCTCGCTGAGGCTTTCTTTTCTTATGGCAGTATTTTCTTATTGCTTATTGTATGTACTAGTGCATTTTAGTGTTATTATTATTATTATATGTTCAAAAAGAGCTGTATGATGGATAATGGAGAGTTTGTTGTGTTACTTACTTAGCATTTGAGGCGATTTTCACAGTTGATCTGGTATACTGTATTGGACTGCATGTCAAGAGGGGTTTCTGTATGGATTTTTTTCATTATTTGCCAACACTACGTTGACTTAATCATTAATCAATCAATTAATCAAAAAGGGTGTAAAGGACCCCGCAAACTCCTTATGGAATTTGGATCCCGGTGGATTTTTTTGAATTTTTGCTATGATGTAGTCCATGTAATTCTCAACCAATGTTACCATTGCGCCAACCCAATAAAATGAAGTTTTGCTGCTAGAGGGCGTTGAAATCGCCCCTTGCGCAGATTACACTATTTATTTTTGAACCCGGTAACAATATTTTCACTTGTTTCATTGTTGCCAATGTTGCACAATATTGTGCTGTTTTATAAAAAAAATTCTTACCCCCTCCCCTTTTTCTCCCAACTCCTATTACGAAACGCAAAAAAAAATATTTCTCGAGTGACTTCAAATGAATCGTCGAATGTTTGAATATGCCTAAATAAGGGAAATAGCACTTTTCAAGTTCAAGTTATTTCGAATAGAAATTAATTGGGTGACAAACCACAAAAATGAATAGTTTTGATGCTAGGAGGCGTTGAAATCATACCTTGCTCAGAAAAGACTATTCATTATTATAGGCGGAAATAATAGCTCTACTTATTTTAGTTTAGATTATGCTGAACAATTGTGTAATTTTTTATAAATTGAAAATCTAAAACCTCCCCCCACCCCTATTTTAAAACACGAAAAAAATTAATTCTCGATTACTTGTTAATGCTTTATCAAAATAAATGTTTTCAGCTCAAATTGAGGAAATCGTACAGATGTTTAATTTCACCTTTCCCACCCTTAAGAAAAATATTGGTGGAGTTCGCTGACTTCTTAGTAGGGCGTAGTTCTTGTTTTTTTGAATATCAATTAATTGGGCGAATATCTTGAAAATAAATAAAAATTAGACATCTATAATTTCAATTTGAGGTGGTGCCTGAATTAATTTTTTGGAATAGGGGTAAGGGGTAAGGGGGAGGTTTTAAATTTTCAATTTATAAAAATTTACACAATTGTTCGGCATAAAATAAAACAAAAATACGTGGAGATATTGTTTCCGCCTATAATAATGAATAGTCTATTCTGAGTAAGGTATAATTTCGACGCCCTCTAGCATCAAAACTATTAATTTTTGGGGTTTGTCACCCAATTTATTTCTATTCAAAATAACTTGAACTGCATCATATCAAAAATTCAGAAAAATCCACCGACATTTTTTCGTTTTGTGACATTTGGGGGGTGGGGAAATAATCATAAAAAACAGCTATTTTCCTTATTTAGGAATATTGAAACATTCGACGATACATTTGAAGGCACTCGAGAAATATATTTTTTGCGTTTCGTAATAGGAGTTGGGGGGAAAAAGGGAGGGGGTAAGAATTTTTTTTATAAAACAGCACAATATTGTGCAACATTGGCAACAATGAAACAAGTGAAAATATTGTTACCCTGTTCAAAAATAAATAGTCATATCTGCGCAAGTGGTGATTTCTACGCCCCCTAGCAGCAAAACTGTTCATTTTTTTAGGTTGGCGCAATGGTAACATTGGTTGAGAATTACATGGACTACATCATACCAAAAATTCAAAAAAATCCACCGGGACCCAAATTCCATAAGGAGTTTGCAGGGTCCTTTATCAACATGATACAAGTTCAGCTCTTTTTTTTGATTCACTATATTTTTAGTGCATACAAAATACTTTTCTACGACAGTGTCTAAACTAAGGTTCTACTCTCTGTTCACGGTGCGTAAAGTGATCATTTTTAGTGCGTAAAAACATCAACTGTGCGTAAAGCTATGTTTTATGCTCTGTTTATACATTTTTCAAAAAGGCAGTATTTTGCTTCAGATTTTAGTCAGAAGTCATCATTTAATAATATGACGAAAATTGAAAACTTCACATTGCTGTGCTAGAACAATTCTAGGACAACTTGAAAAACATAGTTTCGAGACAGTTGAGTTTTAATGTTATAATTGTAGCTGAAATTCACATTTCTCAAACTGACTGTCATTTTATGGTGTTTGGTGTTTAAGGTATATGGAAACCTAATGCTAATATCATTATTGTTATGAGTCAATTTTGTTTTATAATTTTTTTTTAGATGTCTTTGTATCACACTGGGGAAAAAAATATTTCGAAGATGTTTCGGTTTTTGGTCGAAGTTATCCCAGTATTGAAATAACTTTTTTTTCTTTGTATACGTTATTCCTGCTTTTGTTGAATAAGTCCTTGTATTGGTCTATATTTTTTTGAACATCACTAAACTTAACGTCATTTTGCAGTTTTGACAATAACCTTGTATTGCACGAATAAATTGATTTCTTTTCTAAAGTTGTCCTTCGAATGCCGAGCTAGTAAATTCGTCTATAGGAAGAAAAAAACATTTATTTTCACTAATAAAACGAATACAAACTCTTAACAATAAAAAAAACTAACTATTAAGTATTATTCCATGGCTTAAAAAATGAAATTTCAAGGACGGAAAGTATAAAAACGAGGGTATCAATTACTTGAAGGTTACTCACTCTCCTCATGCTCTACCTTTTGCCCGTTTTTAAAGGCTTTCAAATTTTTCAAGAAATCTTGATGTTCTACAGGGATTTGTTTCGGTAAGCTCAAAAATCTTTGTTTTTTTATACGATATTTTTGGACTATCAATATACGCTGCACTAGGTCTATTATTTTCTTCGTAGTTTTTTTGGGTGAACATTACTTTTTTGAAAGATTCTGTACAGACAGTATCTTTATAATAAATTGTAGGTATTTGGAACCTCAGTGGTGACAAGCAATACTTTTGTTACATTTATCAGGTACAAAACAAAGACACTTCCAAGATATCTGAAATATTTTTAGGGTATTGAATATCAACGTGGCTCAATACAAAGATATTTAAAAAAAGCAGTGCTATTGAATTGAATATTATTATTTCGTAGTGAGATAATGAGGCATATTCGATGATGCAATACTGAGATAACTTCAAAAATGAAGATATCTTTCAGAAAATATTCTTACACCTGGGGAAAAATTAAGACAACTCAAAATATCCTACTATTTCACCAAAAAAAAAATTGAATATGAGTCGCATGTTAAACAGTAAAAACAAACTTCTGAACATGTCTCATTATTGAACCATAAATAAAAAAAATATATATTGCAATAGTGAGATATCGGTTATCTCATACTGAAACTTTTATATCTCACTATAGGACCAGAAAGAGCATTTTCTCAGCATTATTTTGTACCAGATTTATTAAATTGACCATTTTTCAAGTTGTTCTAGCTTCACCTCATTCAACAAACTAAGCTCATACAAAAATGACATACTTTATGAACTTGTATCATGAATAACTATTGTGTCACACAGTATAGAATTATAGCAAGAAATTTGCAAAACTAGATGTCCAAACTGAATTTAACATTTTTTCTAACTTTTCTACAGGTGTTTGATTCTTTCAAAGAGGAAATGACCAAAATGCAAAAAGCAAACTCTACGTTGGAGAAAGATAGAAATGAATGGCACACCAAATGGCAAAGCAATACTAAAACTTTGGTGAAAATGTCTGAAACACAGCAGAAATGCATAACAGAACTACGAAACGCTGAACGTAAAATAATTATGCTGGACAAACTATGCAGAAAATTGCAAGTGGAGCGTGCAGCTTACATAGCCCAGTTGAAACAAAACAATTTAGATCCAGTCACTCCCACTCCACAGCCTGAAGATGAGGCAACTGTGGTTCCTGGACCTAGTTCAGAGAATGGGAAATCCAGTAAAGAACGAGAACTTCTTGCTTTGAAGAAAGAGCTGAAGAATATGGTCGGCCAGATTAAGGAGTTCACCGAAAAGGTTTTTTGGAAATTTAATTTTTCGTTGAAACTTTGATAAAATACATTGAGACTGGATTTTTTATGCAGTGAATAAGTTTTTTTTCATTTTTCACAGTTATGTGTAATATGAATGTCAATGGTATTTGAATGAAATCCCCGAATACACAAATCATTGTAGAAATTGTTTAAAATCAAAATAAAAAATATTTTCTCCAAAAAAGAACTTGACATTGAATGGATTGTTTCTTTATTTTGATGTTTTTTGTTTCTTTGTAATTCTATAAGTTTCATTTTAAGAAATATGTAAATGCGAAAAGGTTCATGCTCAGTCTCATACCTGTTTGATACTGGTCATGATATTCTATCATAGAAATCATAGTAATCGACTAAATATACCCTTTCATAAGTTTACAATTGTTTCTTTAAAAAAAACATTGTACACTTTGATAACAATATTTATTGAGAAATGGATATACATTTATTTTATACTTGTATCATTGAATTATGAACATTATTGTTAATGTTAAATTCATTATTGCAGTCTAAAATTATTTTCAATCATTAGAATTATATTAATATTTCTCTTCTTATTTATTTTTTTTCTCAGTTGTGACGATGACTTTCAAACATCTTTTGAATCTGTAGGTACCCCAAGCTGATGGTGAAAAGTTGCAGGATGTATTACAGGAACATCCCAGAATAGCATGTGACAATGAGACCAAGCCAGAAAAAGACACCACCAGCATCACACCATCCAGTTCCTGTGAAAGCTCTGAGCCCACCAACTCGACAGACCAAACTCTTGACAAAAAAGGTAACTAAACGAATCTCTGGTTTTGGTGAGTCTACATTATAGCAACTCTATAATCAGATCTTCATGTGTCCGAGTGTTAAAAGCCAACAAACCACTTTAATTGTAGAGCGATTGTGTAGAATGTTATCTGTTGTTCCTCATCATAATTTTCGGCAGAGTATTTTGAATTACTTCTAGGTTCTGTAATGAAGACTTGAATGCTCCACCCAACACTACAATACAATAACTCATCATAAACTTAACCTGACAACAGTGCAATCAATATAATTGTTCCATCAGAGGAATTGATCCACAAGTACACCCAAGTATCTTATTGCTTTTGTTATATTTATGGAAGAACAGCTACAATGGAGAATATTTTCACATGATGATTTATGTACTTGTTGGTCTATTTGTTTGCGAAAATGTAATCTTTTAATTTTTCAATGTTGACACTCTGTAAGTCGTCACTTGACCAGCTGAAAACCATTTTGGTTCCTCATCCCACGTGTTTCCATCAAATGTAATAGCTGTGTTGTCAGCGAATGATGGTTTTTTACGAGTGAAATCGGCAATTCCAAAAATACTGATATACAACAAAAACAGTATTGGCCCCAAAACTATTCCCTGCGGCACACCTTTTATTACTTCCAACGGGTTACTGAATGAGTCATTGATTTTCACAACTTGCAGTGTGATTCTTAAGTAATTCTCATAAATATCCGAGCAATGGATCTTATACCAGTGTCAGATAGTTGCTGAAAAAGAATGTCTTGATTTATATTGATTGCTTTGGCCTTGTCGAAAATTACAGTTATGCATTTTTCTTGGTTTTTTAAATCAATTGTTGTTTATCTGATATACTGCTTTTGGGGTAGATCTGTCTGAATCCAAATTGTGAATCCGAAAAAATTGTATTTTCATTGCAGAAGTGTGCTGCCATATTTTTAATACAGTTTTCAAATATTTTTGGGAAGTTATCCATTAGTGTAATAGATCTGTAATTTGTCACATTCTATTTATCACCCGTTTCGAAAATCGGTATAGTAATCAGCTGTCGAATGAAGAGGATATTCTTCCAGTGGAAAATATAAACTTTAAGATATGACGATGCAGGAGTGGATTTTTTTCATTAAAAAAAACCAATCCCAAATTATTTTTTTAGACCTGAGATCAAAATAATTTTTTTGTTACTGGGTATTTCTGCGATTTTTTGTAACAATTGTTTTTAGTTTTTCTCGCCATTTCTTCCCCAATACTAATGAAGAATTGGTAGAAGTAATTTGACTTGTCTATATCAATCAAGAAATTTATTTCCATGGTGTCCCACAATTTCAAAATTTGTTAAATTTTATTTTTGGACTTTTACTGTTTTCAGCATTTTGAATTCTATTTTCGTAAGAAGTAATTTTTATTTCTCTTGAAAAATTCGTTAAAAAGTTTGTATAATTTTTGTAATCAGGTTCGTTTTCAATAGAGTGTGTCGGTAAGATCTTTTTTAAGTTTATCGTGCTTTATAGAAGTGAGAAATCCGTCTGTAACTTTTTTAGATTCTGTACAATTCTCAATTTGGTTGAGTGGCCTACCTATTAGGTCATTGAATGCAACTTCAGAGTAGATCACAAATGAGGTATATAAACGAAATTGTTATAAAATTGTTATTTCCGTCAACCGATTGCACCCCTACGCGCAACCCTCGGAAGTCTTCGAGAGACTTATGTGAGTTAGGGAAGACGCGGCCCTTACCTTTTAACGTGTGATGCCATGCACGAGACCGATGACCATGCGAGGCTTTGAACCCTCGACCCTTCGCTCCAAAGGCGAACGCTCTACCACCACGGTCCATATACATGAAAATAATGAATAATATGTAAACTGCAATAAATAGTTTTTTTTTTCTTTCGGTTGCTGGTTCTTTCACCAGCTGCACCTCAGCCTCTTGGGCTTTTTGTGCATTCCAATTGGTTCACAGCACCCACTTCGTAACTCTAGTCCCCTGTACCAGTCTGTACAGGTTCTTCACCAGTTGACTGTTGTGTTCTTCGGGAGTTTGCCTGGGTTTCCCGAAAATTGCCTGTCTCTTGCGGTCTAATGCCTCGCATTCTGACAGTATATGTTTGGCTGTTTCTGTCCCTTTACCACATTGTCTGCAGGAAAGTTCTCCGTTGTGCAGCCCCATTTTGTGGAGGTGTTTTCTCATTGGGCTGTGACCACTGAGAAGGCCCGTTATCGTTCTAACTTGATTCCTGCTCAGCTTGAGTAGTTCTTTAGTTTTGTGTTTTGACGGTTCTTCAATGTATGTTTTCCCGTGGTGCATGAGAGGGGCTTCGTTCCACCTCTCCCTTTGTTTTCGTTTGATCCAGTCCCGAATGCATCCTCGAATGTAGGATTTAGTAAACCCGAGTGCGGGTTCTGGGCCAATATATGGAGTTGATGAATCGTTTCTGGCTAGTTCATCAGCTTTTTCATTGCCCTCGATGCCACAGTGTCCTGGAACCACATCATAGTTGTTTTGTTGTGTTCTGAGAGGACACTGAGTTCTTCTCGGCATTCCCATACTAGTCTTGATGTCACCTTCGGGTTCATAAGTGCCTTCAGTGACACCTGGCTGTCTGAGCATATTTTGATCCTTGCATTACGCATTTCCCTCATGTTGATTTCTCTTGCGCATTGAAAAATAGCATACATCTCTGCCTGGAATACGGAGGTGTTTGTTCCTAGTGAGGCGCTTATTGGGAAGTTTCTCCCCTCACTGTATCTTCCAGCACCAGTTCCTTCCCTGGTTTTGGATCCGTCCGTATACCAGATCCTCTGTCCAGGTTTGCCCCTGATGTTGTCATTTGACCATTCCCTTCGATCTTGTATGATAACCTTGAAGTTAATGTTGAAGAAGTATCTAGGAGTCATGTGGTCCGTTGGTTCCATTTCAAGAATGTTGTCTCCCACTATATCCTTTATCTTGTTGTGATCCAATCTATTGCTCGATTTTTGTTGAAGTCCCATTCTTGCCTCTCCCATAATTGTTATATCAATCGGTGGGAGGTCCAACAGTGCTTCCATAGCTAATGTTGGTGATATTTTCATAGCTCCTGTTATGCTAAGTCTTTGTACCTTGCTCAACTCAGCCGCTGCTATTTTTCATGTTGTCTTTGTCCACCATACCAAACATGCATATGTGATCATGGGTTTTACCACAATGATATCCATTACATCATTTTGGGATTTAGCCCCCATGTTTTCCTGTGTGCCCGTCTTTCTTCTTTACTTTTGCCAGCGTTGGTTCCATGTGAGCTTCGAGTCTAAAATCACCCCGAGACATTTGGCTTCCCACAACAGCTGTATGAGGGTACCTTGGAGGGTCAGAGGTCCTAAGCTCTCTAACTTCCTTCTTCGGGTAAACGCTACAATGGTTGATTTGGAGGGACTGACCAGATTTAGGGCCATAAATAGTTATAGTTTAAACATTAGTAATAACAGTGCTGAGTTTTGTTCGATTTGATTAAAAAAAACTGTTGAAGACCAGACGTCCATCAGATAACAACTACTTTTAGGGCTATTGTAATTCAGTGATCAAGAACACATTGGAAAGTACTTCCCACAAATATTCCTAAACTGTAAAAGAAGGTGAAATTTCATGAAAACCATTTCGTGATAATTGAGAAGTTAGAACTGCAGCATCATTACTTTTGAAGTATTTGCACCCTACCTCTAACCTCGAAAGTTTCTAATTACATATATACTATGGAATATACATCAAAAGAGCATTAAAGTGTATATTTGTGAAATACCCACCTCGAATCCAAACGATCCAATGTTATCCGAGTTATGTAGAAAACCACAAGATAGATGGATAATTTTACTTCAATAGAAAGAGAAAACTTCATTCATACAAAATTACAAGAATTTCACTGTTCAAGATTCAACATTTTTATAATTAGGGGCATTTCATTTACCTCCGTAACTACATCAATTTCACTCGACGTGCGTTTTGCCACAAAGTTTGCATCATCAGGAGTTGTAAGCTTTCTGATAGAAAGTGACATCTCATGAGGATATGATGCTTTATGAAAATGGGTCATCAAGATTCTCTCATTTTCGCCTTACACGAATACTGATTGGCCCTCTTTTGTAGCATTTGTTTATTGAGAACTCTCCAGGAAACTGAATCCATATCTTATATGTGCATCAATAAAAGAAAGATAGACAGTTCTTGCAATTTTCTATTTCTTGTCCTGATGACGTAATACAGGTATAGATTTCCTTGAATTTAGATTTTTTTCATTTTCAGACTTTGGACGATTGAACACCAAAAAGACCATATCACAATCGAATTTCCTTCACAAAATCAAACTTTAAATTAAAACCCAGTTCCGACTTTCTTAGTTAGAAGGAAAAACTTTTCTTTCAAATTGAGTTCATTGTTTATATGTAGCCTCCAAAAATGTTGTGATCGGTTTTGTTACAAGTTCATTATCATTTCATGTTATGACTTGCATAAATAAAAGAAACATTTTATATTTGGTATTAGTAGAATTTTATAGTATCGTCCCTAAATTTTACCTTACATAAGTATCTTGGAGTTATTTTTGCAAAACAGATTGATTCAATATAAATTTCATAAACCCCAGAAGAAAATGTGATTCCACTATGAATCTGTCTGAGGATATACACTCATTTACAATTTGAAATTGCTTGAACTCTCTAGCAGTTTTTGGATAATTCTTTTTTCCATCAGCTCTCAGTTTATTTCAAGTTTATGAAATTTTTTAATTGGTTTGAAAACTAGAAAATCCTGCAGTAGGGCTGTGATTGTTTTTAGATGAGACGGAAGAGATCCGGACTTAATGATTTGTTAAGTTTTAGGCAATCTTTACAAGCATTTCATCGTCATCACGTCTTCACAATAATTGAAATCAATAAAAACATATGACAGAATTGTTTTCGTAGACAGTTGAGTGATTCAGTGAAATCTTTCAATTACACCCATTTTTTGTTAGATTGATAACTCTCATATTTAAAAATTCAAAGTAAGACAATAGGATCAGTTGTTGAAATTGTTTTAGGAGTTCATTTCAGAGCTATTATGATAAAAACATTATTCATCCTATTATGCCAATGAAAAAAATTCACGATATTGAAAATATGCCATACAATTTGAAAACGGTTTAACGTCTCTATTGTTTGTGAATATTAGTAGTTCTATTATTGAATTGTATGTAAAGATTTTTTTTTTATACAGATGGAAGAGCAGCTAAATGTGCTACTGTGTCTTCTCTGGATACTATAGAGGAGGGGTCCTTGTCAGATCAACTCGACTAAGAAGACTGAAGAAAAAGAAGACGATTAATGAATAATTCAACCTTCTTTGAGTACTTCATTTGATGTTTTGTGTTAATTTATTTTGAATCTGTTGTATTTTTTCATTCATTGTAAAAACGTTTCATTGATTTCAAATAGATGTTATTTATTCGAACCCGAGGTTGTGTACCATTTTGATGACAATAAAAGTCATTCCAGTATTTCTTTATATTTGTGATATTATTTTTTGTTTTGTTTTTTAATCGCCTTTAGTATGAGGAATCTGTAATTAAATCAGAGGACTCCTTCTCTTTCGGCTACCGTCTGCGAGGTAGCGCGCAAACTCAATTTGACAGTTTTTCAAAAATTCCCAGCAAAATTCCGATTATGATAAATCCCTCCAAATGGTTCATTACTGACTTCTGCATTCCATGATACTAATAACTTTTCTACACATTGCAAACTTTTCTGAGCAGTGAAATTTTCTTAGGTTAAACAGATAATGGATTTACTAATGGTTTAGAATGTGAATGAAACTAATTTAATGATGTTAACACATTCTAACGTTTAATCTATGCGGAGTTCAAACTGAGCGTATAAGACTGGCCCTTAGCGCCGTCCTATTCGCCATGAAGCAAATTTCTCTAAAAAACCGAGTATTTGAAAAATCGATTACTCTTTCTCAAAATTCTCGACGATTCAAATACAATCAGAAATAGAGCGAAACGGATTACATTTCTAAGTCCTGCGTGCCAACATCATCCTACATTGTAAATTTTCCAGCAATTCCCAGATTAAAATTGCGAGGAAATTATATCAAATTCGTTTAAACTCCCTACTGGCTTCTTATAAAGGAAGGCTCAACCATTGTTTATATAGAAGGAAGATAGTCAATGCCTGAGGAAAAGTCATTGGACTCCAAACGCTAGTGTCATCTAGCGTGATTAGTTATAAACTTGAATATTTGACGTCATTTGAAGCCAATCTGAGCTATGAAATTCCTTGAAAAAAGTTCCAGGGTGTTTACCTTGTTTTTTTTAAAGGCCTAATATTCAACTATTCCCTAGAGCCTCCACATTCGCTATGGATGATCTAGGAACGATGCTGAACTGCGGAATAGTGAAATTTCTTTCAAAAAACAAGATTTAAAAAAATCGACTTTTTTTTCACGAAAATCGGGATTATTAAAAAATTATGTTGAATTGAGTGAAACTGATTACAATTATGACATCTGCACTACAAGCTGCTTCTGTATGGCAAATTTGAAGCCAATCTGAGGTATACAATTTCTTGAAAAAAGTTCAAAGTTGAAGGCACAAAAATCAACTTTTTCCTAGAGCCTCCATATTCGCTATGGATGATCTAGGAACGATGCTAAACTGCGGAATAGTGAAATTCCTTTCAAAAAACGAGTTTCTAAAAAATCGACTTTTTTTCACGTAAAACAGGATTTTTCAAAAACTGTGTTGAGTTGAGTGAAACTGATTAAATTTATGATATCTGCAGTAGAACCTGCTCCTGTATGGCAAATTTGAAGCAAATCTGAGGTATAAAATTTCTTGAAAAAAGTTCAAAGGGGTTAACCTTGTGTTTTTTGAAGGCACAAAAATCAACTTTTTCCTAGAGCCTCCATATTCGCTATGGATGATCTAGGAACGATGCTAAACTGCGGAATAGTGAAATTCCTTTCAAAAAACAAGATTTAAAAAAATCGACTTTTTTTTCACGAAAATCGGGATTATTAAAAAATTATGTTGAATTGAGTGAAACTGATTACAATTATGACATCTGCACTACAAGCTGCTTCTGTATGGCAAATTTGAAGCCAATCTGAGGTATACAATTTCTTGAAAAAAGTTGTGTTTTTTGAAGGCACAAAAATCAACTTTTTCCTAGAGCCTCCATATTCGCTATGGATGATCTAGGAACGATGCTAAACTGCGGAATAGTGAAATTCCTTTCAAAAAAAGACTTTTGAAAAAATTGACTGTTTTTTCACGAAAAACGGGATAATTTAAAAAGTGTGTTGAATTGAGTTAAACTGGCTACATTTATACATCTGCAGTATAAGCTGCTCTTGTATGCCAAATTTGAATTACTATGACAGATAGAGCGACACGGGTAGTATTTCTGACATGTGCAGAATAAGATCATTCTCGAGAGGAATCCTTTGCAGCAATTCCCAGCTTGAAAACGTTTCCAAGTGTGAAAATCAACTAGAATAAATGCCCTCCTGCCATCTTCTAGAGGAGGGAGCAAGTTGTGATGGACTGAACGCGCTGCAAGTTAGATAGCTGTAATTGTAACGGCCACTGAGTTTTGTCTACCGTCTGTGAGATGGCGCGCAAAATTAATTTTCCATTTTTTAGAAAATCTGATTATTCAAAATCTAAGTTGAATTGATTGAAACTGATTACATTTCTGGTTTCTGCAGTAAAAGCTCCATCCATGAGATACATTTTTGAAAAAAGTTTAAAGGTGGTTAAATTCTTGAAGAGACCTAAAAATCAACTTCCTCCTAGAGCCACCATATTCAATAGAGATGATCTAGAAACGATTCTGAACAGCGGAATAGTAAAACTAGTTTCAAATTTTTTTTTTTAAATTCGTAATTTTTTTCACAAAAAACACAATTATTCAAAAACTACGCAAAATAAGAACAAAACTGATTACATTTTTCTGACTTCTGCAGTACAAGTGTGTACAAGCTCCTCCTTGAAGTCTATTTTATCCATAATTCTCATCAAAAACCTTATTACTCAAAAACTTTGATAAATACAAGGAAACGAATTGTACCTTCCAATATAAAAAATATTCTATGAAAATCCCTATTATTAAAAATTGTGATCAATTGAGTGAAATAGATCTCAGTTCCGATTTGTGCATGTTATAACCCTGCTGTAGAGGTTAGAAGTAATTCTGATGTTTCAGGATTTTCCTAAAGCATTCAAATTTTGAGATGATATAGAAGCAATGTTCAACTGTGGAACTGTCTGACTGTTCATTGAATTCAAACTCAATGAATATATAAATGAAGTTTAACTTAAACTTAAAATTTAGACAAACATATGACTTAAAACTGACAATAGGCATTCACAATCGTTTATATTTGTTGACTAGGCCATAACTGCAACATGATCCTTATCTTTGGTTTTCTTTTCCTTCCTATCAGCTTTGGCACTTTCTTTTTCCTCAACTTGGGGAACTGGTTCTGGTTCCTCTGAAGGTACCTCAGGCAATTGTTCACTAATTATAGCTGCTAATTCTTCTTCAACAGCTGCTTCATCTTCATCTGTCAGTTTACCACTCAATAGTTCACTGATTTCATTCTGTTTTTCAACACCTTCTCTCGTTTCTTCTAGAATACTTTCAATATCTTCAATATTGAGAGCATCATTAACTTTTTTCAGTGCCTCATTTCCTACTTTGAGTCCTTCTACAACTTCTAATTCTACTTGGGCAAATTCTATGTCATGAGTCAATTTTTCTAAGTTATCTAACTGGCAGTCAGTTTTTGACAGAAGCTGCTCTTGATACCGTTTCTTGCGAAGTAGCAACTTGGCTCGATCTTTTTGACCACTAGTCAGAAGTATTTTAGCGATTTCTCTATCTTTGCCCAATGATGTCTCGATTCTCTTTTGGTACAGTTTCAGTTTATCCCTCTGTTGCTTCAGCTGCAGAACTGCTTTATCTTGTTCAGTTACTCGACTAACTTTCTTTTTCTTGCCAAATATAATCCCCATGGTGAACGGGAGCTGAAACAAAACAAAAACAACATTACAAATACTATCTATGCTGCAAGAGAATGAATCAACACCTTTGTTCACAATTCGTCGAAAATTGCACAGAAAAAAGATAAGTTTTCAGGACCTAGTAGCAGATATAAATCATTTGGAATATTCTCGCAGGAACATAATAATGATGAAAAGACCCTGTATGACGAACTTACCAAGATTAGGCTGGAATGATGACGTTTTGAGATAACTACTTAAGTTTACATCGAAATAAACACCAAAAACAATTACAAATAAAAATATCATAACCACAAAAATTAATACACATATAGAACATAGAACGTAATGAAAATCACAGAACTGTGTGTGTTTTCTGTGATGAAAATAGTGACATATCATGTCACAGACTACAAATCACAGAACATAAATGACAATTGACCACCACAGAACATAAATAAACAGATACCCTTACGACTATTCGCAATTTTATTGCGATTCAACCATAGAAATCATAATATATAAGTATATATAATATATAACTATGGATTCAACACATACGGCGAAAAAATTTCGGTGAATGATTAATCATCATCTAATTTTTCGGTTATGTACTAATATATAACCCCAAGTACTGAAAAATGACGTGTTATGATTCATCAAGCACCGCGAATGTTTCGCTGCATTACGTTCAATCCATGCGTTTCAATGCCATTTGAACGATCAATATAAGAAAAATACATCGAAATAATAATGTCCCAGTTGACACCGTGATGAACTATAAATTGCAGACCGAAAACACAGTTGTAAGGTGACTTTGTGCCTGGAACCACGATCAGTCATACTTTACTTTGCTTATTTTTACTTTGTTAGACATTGAACATTGAACATCGGAAAATCATTTGTTCTTTCTAAAAATATGTCTGAGAAGGCAATCAAATCCTCGACAGAGGCTTACAACGCCAAGATACGTTCCAAAAACTTGTTGAGTGTCCTTACGGACCCTTCTCGTTTCGGTCGTTTGCCAAAGCAGTGGAAAAAAACTTCACTACCGGCTCATTTCCACTCCTAACCAAGGAAGATCGAACACCTGCAAACGAACGCCCAGGAAGAAGGCAATATTTTTGCTTCCATCTTATGGCTTGCCACCATAGTTATGTTCTTTGCTATCTAGCTCTCAATCAGATATATTAACGTAAATATGTCTGGAGTATCTATACCAATTAGTACTCCAGCTCGATGCTCGGTATTGGTATCAGATCCGATCTGTTCCAGAATACTGTTTTCGTATATGGAATGCAGCCCCTAAACACACACTGAAAGTTTTAGATTCTGTCAAAAAAGAACCATACTTCTCGTCTGTGATTCTGCGCTCCACTTATATCGAGCGTAATAGTCGATCAACTCCTCTGAGGTTTGACTGAGATCTATATCGTACTAAGGCTATGCAGATGGCGTAGTCATAATAGCGAGAGGCAAATTCGAGAGTATTCTCTCTGTGATATAGTTCATCAGAGAGGTCTAGACTACACTAAAGAATGGTGACTTCGTCAACCCCACCAAGACTACCCTAGTTGCCTTTAAAAGGGAAAGAAACATCAACCGGATCAGACGGGAAAGTTATTGAATGGATATCAGAGCTCAAATATCTGGGACCATAATACTAAATAATAAACTCATCTGGAATAAGCACGAAAGGGAAGTATAACCAACAAAGCCACGAAAGCCCTAATAGTGTGCAAAAAGTTTGCGGGAAAGATCTGGGGATGTAACCCAAAGACCATGCATTGGATGTACACGTCTATAGTGAAACCTATCGTCACTTACGAGGCAGTGGTCTTGGGAAGCAGAACTAAGCTAGATAGTATATATGAGGGCAAATCTATCGAAAATCCAAAGACTATAGCCTGTGTATGCATAACAGGTGCAATGAGAACGTGCCCAACGGCCGCTTTGGAAGTAATCCTAATCCTCCACATAGCGACGAGGACAACATACAGAATGACTAGACAAGGAACCACCAAACACAGTTTCGACTCCTCCCTGGAAATCACTAAATCTAGGATATTCCCCAAGATGAGATGACAAAAAAGGTTAGCTTTGTGAAAGAATTCAGCACAAAACTAGCAAAAGTGAATGGAACAGACACCATCCCAAGACTCAAGAGAAGTACTATTAAATGATACACAGATGGATCCAGATCAACAGAAGAAACTGGAATAGGATGATATGGGCCTGGAACCAAATATTCCGAAAGTCTAGGCAAATCCTCCAGCATTTTCTAAGCAGAAATCTACATCGGAAAAACGTTCAGTTCAATATAGAAAGAGATTATCATCATGTGAGATAGCGTAGCAGCCATTAAAGCCCTGAACTCTAATGTAATCAAGTGAGAGTGCCTAGAGAAACCTAATGAACTAGGTAAGAACACTGCGATACTTGCCTATGGGTTCTGGGACACACTGGAGTGGAGGGTAATGAAATAGCAAACCAACTGGCAAAATAGGAAATGAAACACTATTTCGGGGACCTGAACCCTTCTGAGGACTAAGTACAAACACAATACTTTATGAACTCGAAAAAGAAATACATAGCAGAATATACAAATACTGGATAGAATCAAAAGGAATGAGGCAGAGGTCAAGATACTACTGGGAAACTACAACCAGAAGAGATCAAAATGCTGCACCAGCAAGAGTAAAAACAAACTTAGAATACCAGCGAGGTCCCTATCAGGGCACTGTCGGTTAAGAGAACACCTTAAGAAACTCGGATAAGTCGAAGAGGAAGATTGCAGATTTTGCGAGGAAAATGGCAAAACCTGTATCTACATTATCTGCATTACCTGCAAAATCCGACAATAAGATACCTCGGAGAATACCAAATAACCTAACCTGAAGCCATCCGATATTCTGAACTTCTTGAAAGCCATTGGACTGGAGGAACTGCTCTAGTCGTTGAGACAACATAAACGGCTAGGCAGCAGAAGGGGACATACTAGATACTAGATAGGTTGCAGTGTATTGACACCCCCACTGAACAGAACTGCGTACTGTCCTGCAAGATAGCGCAGCTCATCCAGTCGAATCAATCTACCAATATGTTATATATGATACACGAAGGACTTTGTTCTGTGTTATGTATGGTGTTATTTGTGGGTGTAGTCTCGTGACTGGTGTCCTCTTTGGGATGTAGAATAAAAGAAGCAATAGCAACTCAGATTGTTTGCGGTTTTAACAAGAGTTTAATTTGCGTTGCTCCACTATTGATTTTTCTACTAATTATTATCTGGGAATGGGAAAGGAAGAGAAACTAAAATTATTTGTAAGATACGTACACTGGACGTCTTTTTATTAAATATTTGAAATAAATCTGCATCATATGTGATTTCCTTCAATAATACTCATATCTCACCGGTACAATAAAAATAAATAACAAAAACAATACAGTTTAAAACTCAATGTTTGACACAATTTGTAAACAAAACGTCGTTTTTTAAAACAATATAGACTAGAAGCTGGTTACACTAACTTATGTTCAGACTTGACAACGTCTCAAAACTTACAGTAGCGTCTTAATGCGATCTCCGAGAATGCCTTTGGCAAAAGAGATACTTAAACGAAACAAATTACAGTAGGTAAACATACCATTGCTTATAAGTAATAAATCACGAATGATCAGAATGTACGAGGTTTACAATTCCTTCTCAATTTTGATGAGCTCTGCTATGCCATCATACATCTCCTTGACGGCATCGAACTCGGTGAGCCCCATGCGCCTCTTGTTGGAAATGTCGTAGATGCCTCCCTCAGCCTCGGTGTGCTCCCCTCGAGTACCGCGGACCTGGAGGTTGTACTTGGAGGCGATCTCCTCCAGCTTGGCTTTGTTAGCAGCCAACTTCGGGACCTTGATATGGACTGAAGCGCGAACCGTGGTGCCCAAGTTGGTTGGGCAGAAGGTGAGGAAACCGAGCCTGTCGTTGTGGGAGAAAGGAATACGTTTTTCAATGTCGTTGACGGCCGTGACGAGACGCCTGTAGACGGTGCCCAAGTCACCGCCCATCTGCATGGAGATGATGCGGAGATGGTCCTCTTCGTTGCACCACACCAAGAAGGTCTTGTCGTCGTTGTGGAAGATGCCTCTGCCGCTGGGCCAGAAACGGCAAGCGTTGGCTGCCTGCAAGAAACGATCGCCCTCTTTGAACAAGAAGTGATCGTCAATGAGTTTCTGCTGGACTTCTTTGCTCATGCCGGTCAAGGGGTAGAAGGTGCCCTTCAGTTCACCTGACGAAAAACAGAAATGTTGAGTTGCATGTCCAGTCGTCACCGTTTGGAAAATATGAATATAACAAAAATTAGTGCCTTACTCTTGAAACATCCCACTCAATATTTTGCAGGTGGCAAGTTATTCAAGTGTTATCACTGAAAATGATTTTTGGCATTATAACCCCATTTGGAACTACCATTTCATATATGGAAGTTTGGCCATTGAAATTTAATTAACTTTAATAACTAATAAGCACTTTTATTGGTAGAGGGGAAAATTACATTGACAATAATTGAAAAAAAAAATCACTAAAAGGCAGAGTTAGCTTTTGTCTGCGCAACAAGGAATCAGCATTCAACCTTACACAAAGAAGATGAAAATACTGTAAAAAATGCATTACAGTTAAACTTACAGTTGGCAAGATTAATTATAGAAAATGTGTCCATTATGGAAAATAGAGTTGATGATAATCATAGATTGTTAGGGATTGTTCATGTAAGGACTTGGTGGAAGACTTGTCAAAAGCTCCAATCACAAGTTCGAGGAATTTAGTTAAAATATTTTTTGAAACCCCACATGTTCAATCCCTTCGGGGCTTCCGAAATCCGTTTATGAAGTTTTGCAACAATGTTCTAACAAGAGGATCAATATTGAGCAGAGATGTGAGATGGACGTTGACATTGTGAATGTCTGTGAGGAAGGCGATCTTGTGCTAGATATAGGGTGTTTTTTCAGTTGTAACTTCCGTTTCATCATATGTATATTGCTCAAGGCTACAACTGACATATCAAGTTGGTGTTTTTTCAATAGAATACCCTGTATTTTGAATAGGTCAGGAAAAATTAATATGATTTCATATAAGGTATACTATGTACCCAACTCTAACCGTTCTCGAGTTATTGATTTTTCTATGAAAATTCTAGGTTCAATTGGAAACTAAATAATATCGAAATGTATCGAAATCATCCCTTCGAAATCAGACCATGCAGAGGTTTAAGGCTATTGACTTCGAGACAACCCGTTTCTCAAAATGATACGGAATGTTCAAAAATCATTGTTGCTTTTTATAATTTCGAACAAAGATAAGTTTGTCTTTTCACATAGAACCCTTATATTTTTTTTTGATCTGAGTAATAGAAAATTCAATTATCTTCCATTTCATATTGGGATTCCCTATACCTAACCTTAACAGTTTTTCTGATTTTAGCTTCTTCAAAAAGTAGTTCTTATCTTATATAATGTGGTCTTTGTGAGACTGATGAGGTTATTTACACCACAAATTGCAAATGAAAGGGACTCCAGATATTTAGGAGCACACATCCTGATACAGAATTTCCTAAAGTCGTAAATTTTGTCAATGACAAATTTGACTTTGTAGGGACATCGTTATGACTTCCAATAATAATTGGCGTCATGACGTCCTGAAATATGACGTAATTTGTAGGACTCATTTTAGTCGCGGACATCATGGGGCCAGGTAGCCGAGTGGTTAAAGCGACATTGTTTCAATCACTTTTGGCTGCCAGTCAAAGGTTCAAACCCTAGCGACTGCAGAACTTTTTCTGATGGCCCGAGAAAGTGCTAGGAATCGCACGTAAAAAGGTAAGACCTCGTTAATCCTTAGCTCGCACAAGTTTCGACTTCTGAGGGCTGCCGTTCGTAAGGGGATGACAGCTGATGGTTAACGGAAAAAAACAATCATGGACTCATGACTCAAATAAGACGTCATTACGACGTTATTAAAGTTACCTGTGCTACCTGGGAATCTATGCTGGTTTCAAGTCCTAGCAAAATGCCTCTGATAGTTCGTTGACGAATGATGTTCTCAGGCATATGACTATCAATGGGAGTGATTTTCTGGGGTTGTTTTCCCAAGGAATCCAGAGTAGAATTTGCAGCAAACATGTTGGCAAAAATGTTGCTTTGGTGAGAGGAATAAAATGAGTTGGATTTGAAATTGCTTTCCTTAGCTTTAGCAAAAGACTAAAGCGAAGTTTTGATCGTGTTTTGGCGTTGTGAGCCTCAATCAATCAATCAAATTATACTTTATTACACAAAGAATTACATTCTCATTGGCAAAGCGTAGTGTTAGGTTAGGTTACAATTGGTAGCATAGTCATAATTAGATAGTGTAGACCCATCCGTAAAATATATATAGAGATTGCCTCTTCCAAGTATTCGATTGCCTCATTGCACACGTTAATACCATCGATGGTATGCTGCCTGCCTGGAAGCCACAGTTCAGTTGCAGTTTCTGCTTAACCAGGGTTTGAAAAATGATGTTGTTTTCGACCTGTTTGGTATATATGTTAGCATCCCCAGAGTTATGATCTCGGAAACTGTCTCTGCGTATTGTGTTGGATCTCCAAAAGATAAACATACTCTTTCTCATAGAAATGCTGAGATAAACATGCGAATACTACCCCAGTCTGCTGAATTGTAGTGCATATGAGACATATCAATTTCAACTTGGAGAAAGCTCCTGTTTCTACTAAGTTGGCGTGTCTGGTGAAATTTACAGGAGAGTCGAAGATAAACCCTTCAGAATATTCTCACTAGTAAAAATTTACATGTCCTTGATTTTGATATGAAAGTCATTAGAACAGCAGACAAGGGCCACTTTCCTGCGTAACATCATTGCCACAGATGTTTCAGGATTTATGTAGATACAAAACTCCTCTAGAATCGACAGAATTGAGTCTGAATCAGAGTTCAGTTGAGTATTGGCATCCACTAGATCAGTTTATGGAAAGAATCAATCAATCTGCTTGTCGTCGGCATAAAGGTGACACTTGCTGAAGTTCAAGTACTTATAGAATTCATGTCTGCACATAATGCAGAGTGAAGGGCCCAAAATTGAGCCCTGTGGAACACAATTCTCCACAGTCAAGTACTCCGAAATAACCGCTTCCGCCATAACCGTTTGGTTTTTGTCAGACAAGTATCTGTGTAGTAGTGATACTGCACCAATAAATCTAAAATTGTTAACAGAAATTGCCGTTTAATTTTGTCCAACATTTATAAACTGAAATGACATGTGATTGTGTGGACAAACAGCTCAGGTTCAAAAGCAACGAATTAGACCAAATTTAGAACATTTTCCTCCAAACAAACGGCAAATGAACCCATTCCAATTTCGGCCATACAAGCAGATAAACCGATCGAAGTTATCGTCAAAATAGGTGCAAAAGTTATTGCAAAGTGCAAAACCGTACCATGTGTGAAAAGTGTATTTATGGAAAAAATAATTGTTTTAGAAAGTTTCACCAGTAATATTCAATGAATTTTCTTATTTTTGTTATTTCTGAACAAAAATATTATCATTACCAAAAGTGCACAATGTTCCCAAACGAGAATAATATTTTTTGTTTTGTCGATTTAGTTCTCCAAAAAATAGTGTTCTGTCTTCTTCGAGACATGTTTGAGTCATTTCGCTTCAACACAAAAATAAAAAAAAAACATTACAGCACTCAAAAAAGTCGTGCAACAGGGACTTAAATTCATTGGCCTTCAATAAGATCAAAGTACCCATAAGGATGACTCAAAAATATAACCCCATTTACCTTCTAGTCCTGAAAGAGTGGTCGAAACTTTCTGTTCCATTTCTTTGTATTGTTCTTCAGTTAAACAGGGGTTGAATGGGTATCCCTCCAAAGAGCGACCGCACCTCACACGGGTGGAGACGACGAATTCGCCAGCAGGGTCGAGATTTCCAAAAACGCTGACGTCTCCCCAGTTCTTGGGAGGGTGCTTGTCGGTCTTCTTGAATCCTCCATGGTACTCTTCGATGATTGGGTCGAACAAGTCGGCGAAGACGGTGTAAGCCTCGGCATCGGGAGCGTAGATACCAACTCCGGAATCGTGGTTCTCCAAACCTTAAGACAAAAGCAGAATATTAGGAAACAAAACACCAATTATCCTTTATTTCTTGTCCACAGAAGTTCTTGGTCGATCTATATTGACTATTCATGTAACCCTACCAAAAAGTCAAATGGTGTTGAATCAGGTGATCGAGCAGGCCACAAATCGGCTCGAATTTTAATATAACATTGATTGGAAAATATGCCACCAAGATGTTCTGGAACCCCATTTTGTTGAAGGTGCTTCCAATAGAGCGTTCAACAAAAATAATCCCACTTTTTTCCTGGCTTATACCTCCGACGCATATTGAATTATTCTGTTGAATACGTTGGAGATCATCAGTACAGGTTCGGTTTCAAGAAAGATACTACTTTTAATCTCGAGTTCAACAAAACTAAAAAATATCTTTTAGCCCAAGAGAAAAATCGTATTCTTATGCAGGGCAGTATGACTTCCAAACTCGTTTATCCTTCCAGACCATTTATACCGTATTCCATTTGTATAATTCGAGAAAAATACTTCGAATATTCTCATATTTCAAATACCAATAGTATTCAGTGTCAGTCAAAGAGTTGGCATCATATGGGAAAAACTTTTATTATTAACAATTTACGTTGTAATTTGACTTGGGCGTCAAGTTGAGCTTTGAAAAATATTCAAAATGTAATATTTCTTCAAAATAATCGCTGAAAGTAGGCTTATTTGTTCGAAATTCGAAAAATAAAATATTAAAGATTTATTTCTATTTCGATTTTACACCTGTCTCGAATTTGAACGTTCTAATGCAACTTCCACTTTCTGCCAGTTTTTTGACGATAAATTAATTAAACTAATTGAAAAAAAACATATAATCCTCTGGAAAACATTGAGGAAGTGCAACGAAATATTTGTTTAGATGGTATATAGAACGGAAAGTCCAGTCATTTTAAATTAGCAGAAGAACGAATGAAAGCGAGAAAAAAAAAATAGATATAGGCCTTACATGCCGAAATTTATTAATACCTTGAAGGAACGGAACTTTGATTTCCGATTTGAGTTTTCAGCGTGGTATCAGAGAGAATATGACGAAGATCGCAGATTTCCATATGAAATATTGTGGTCCGATGAAGCTACGTTCACTTCAAACGGACACAAAATTGGATGAGGTGGCCTCAGGAATGCCCTAATTTTGCTGTTGCAACCAAAACTCGTTTAAAACGAACGTTTTTTGTGGTACATTGAACAATCAAGTTTAAGGACCATATTTTTTCAGAGGAAACTGAAACGCTGCACAATTCTTGAATTTTTCAAGAAATATACTGAGTGAAATTTTAGACAATATGCCCCTTCAAATCATTCGAGATTTGTGGTTTCAGTTGGTGAAACATTTAGTGATAAAAGAATTGGTAATAATTGGGAACATCATTGACCACCTCATTCTCCTGATTCAATTTCACTGGACTTTTCCATGTGAGGTTATCTAAAGGAGCAAGTATACAAGCCATTCAACGATATTGATCATTTGGAGCAGACCATTCGAGAATGTCTAGCGAATATACAGCCACAATTCATCAGAAATGCAATACTAGATGTACACAGAAGAACCATGTTATGTATTGAGAGAGAAGAAAGGCATACAGAAATGTAATTTGAGTTTGGCTCAGAAATTCCTTTCTCATAATATTATGTGTGTTGTTATCAAATAAATTTATAATTTTTTTCTTTGAATTTACAGTCTCAAATTCTTAATTGACTGTGGCTGACAAGATTTTTTTGTAAGTTTTTTGAAACATATTTAATTTCCATCATAGATTTTACAAAATTGATGAAAGTTTTATAGCCGGAATAGTAGGAATTGAATTTGAGATTTGTACCTAAAGAAGTTTTATGATGTGTGAATTATGACTTTGGTATCATTTTAATACTAAAAAAATCAACTCAAATGAATTTCTGTCCTGAATGATTGAAGATACATCAACTATATGCATCAAAAAGAAAAGAAAATTTCAGCAGTAATTCTCATTTTCTAGAGAAAAACATATTTTTGTTGATGACTCGTAATTGAAAGTTAGTCGCATAATTCAGCTACTGGTATGAAACAGTTTTATCGAGATTGTTCAATATTCCAGAAATTTCGTAATTATCAAAGATATGGCAAATGTGAAAGTTGCAATATAACGTTTAATTCTGAGATGTAGGTGTAAAATCGAAATAAAAAAAACTTTTTCTCTTCAAATTTTTTTGAAATTCGAATAAATAAGCCTATTTTCAGCGATTATTCTGACAAAATATTACTTTTGACAGGTTGCGAAAGTCAGATGACCACATCCGAGTAGGCTATTTTTCATATTCTTCAAAGCACAACTCAACGCCATAGACGAATTTCAAAATAAATTATTCATAAAAGTTTTTCCCATATGATGCCAATTCTTTGAAGAACACTGTATGTTGATCATTCAGTGGTTGAATTGGAGCATCTCATAATCATCAAAATAAGGTTATGTTCATGCCCTCTCTCACACTTACCAGACTGGATTACATCAAGAAGTGTAGATCCAAAACTGGGTGTTTTCTTGACCTTGAGTTGATCGAAGATTTCCTGTGTCAAGTGCTTCTTCAAGAGTGATTTTGAGTTGGAATCCCTCAGTTTCTTGAATCCAGTTTCAAGTTTTTCCAATACCTGAGCGTCGACCATGGTGGCTTTTCTGTAATCAGAAAAAGGAAAATATCAGTTTCGCTTTCGTCACAGACAAGACACATCAGAATAACGGGACACATCAACCCTTTAAGCAGAACAGAAAATAGCATTTTTTCTGGTCGGTTTGAAACCAAAGCTACCCATTCTATTTTTCGATATATTTTCATTTTTGTTTCCCAGTATGAAATCAGTCTACACACATAGCAGCAATGTTATACAAATAACAAATAAAAATGATTTGATACGAGGGACACTCAGTATGTGTACAAAACTGTTCTTCTAATTGATAAACCTGAGAAAATATTGGAAGTGGTGGTAAGGTTGAGCAGGCTAAAATTAATTTGTAGAATCATCATCTACCTGTACGTTACCAATCGAAGATTTCTCTGCTGTCACTGGAGGGATGAATTTCCATTAGAAATTATGAAGTTACTCATTGGACTACTACATTGCTATTGAATTTAATAACTTTAACGTTATCCAATTTTTCTGAACTTTACAAGCTGTGGTTTTTCTGTAATTTCTTTCTCAAGAACCTGGAACTTTTAATTCGTTGTTTTGTAGCCAATGCGTCATATTTGAAAATAAGAGTCTGGGATTCCAAATCTACAGTAATTGGTGAATGTGAAATAAATAAATGAATGAATAGAAGATTTCATCTTTTTCATATCATTTTGTGTTGTATAATTCTCTGCTTCCCAGATATAATTTACTTTGATTCACTATCATAGTTTCACGAGAGCCGTTTCTAAAGTCCCCTGATCTATTCAAACATTGCATTAGTAACCCCAGACTCTTAATTCATCTTATATACATCATAGTCCTACTATTCCAGAATTCTATCAAAGACTCTTCAGGTGAACAATTTCATCCACAGTGAGCAGAATTTCAGTCATAAAAAATTAAAGCTGAATTGAAATTGTGGATTGATCAGGATTCGAACCAGAGACACACAAGTGCGCTAAGCACTATACTATTGGGCCTTCAAGTTAAAATCCGCAAATATTCTCAATTCAGCTCTCAATGACAGTATGCAAAAACTTAAATATCTATTTGATGTTATCAACCACGTATGTACACCGCCTATTGATATAGACCGTCAGATAGTGACAGATTTAGGTGCCCCATTAATTAATACAAGCCTAGGGTTGAAAAATACATCGATGTTGACTAAAATGGAGGAATATTCACGAGTGGCTCCTGGGGAGAACATATGGAAAAATCAAAATGAATTTCCGTTAAATTTTCCGACGACAAAATCTACTTATCCATTCGCGCCACCATTATGTTTTCCAGTCTAGTGACGATGTAGGTTTTCATAGTTTCGAGTCTCTCGAAGACTTCCGAGGGTTGCGCGTAGGGGTGCAATCGGTTGACGGAAATAACAATTTTAACAACAAAAAAACAATAGTTTCGATTGGCTTGTGTGGGAAAATCTGTTAAAATCTCGATTTTTCCTTACAAGATTATGCCCTCATTTGAACCCTTTAGCCACCTGCAACACTCAATCCTTTGATATTCCGAAAACAGGTTCTATTAATTAATGATTAGGTGAACACGCCTCTCGTGAAAATGTGGGTATAACATACCCCTTTTATTTCTGTTCTGGAAAATCGAATTTTCGATATGTTCTCCCCAGGAGCCACTCGCAAATTTCCCTCCATTTTACTCAACATCGATGTACTTTTCAACCCTATTCGAGGCTTGTATGCGAAAATGGGGCACCTAAATTTGTCACTATCTGACGGCCTAATACTATTCGACGTCACTCCCATAATGAGCATGACATCAACAAAGAAAAGAAAGCAGATGGGGTTGATAACTTTGAACCAATGAAGGAAACGAATTGGCGGCGATGTAAACATGAATGTGAAAAATACTGAAAGAAAATTGTGCATCGAGCAGGATTTGAACCTGGACCTCCCGAAATCCCTATAATATACGATACTCACATCTTTAGGGTAACTCGTGGAAATCAGCCAATTCATTTCCTTGACCTGGTCCTCAATATTAGTATGCTATAATGTTTGATGACGATGAATAAATGCACAGTTCCAGCGAAACAAATGTTTTCTCACCAGGAGCCACTCTTCATCAAGAGCTCAATAAAAAACATCCAACCTATAATAACTAAGTATGTACTCGAAGTTTGGCTCTACCAGTTTGATATAACATAACACTGAACATATATTACAGAAACTGTTTCACAATTTTGAAAGGGTAACAATTTTCATTTTATAACACTGAAACGATTTCTTGTGAAAGAATTGACTGTCCCTTGTATACGTCGAAACATAACATGCAACAAGAAGGGGTAGTTACTAGGGATCAGTGTGAAAGGTTTGAAGGGGGAATCACATCAAATCACACCTCTGCACTTTTCATACAATCAATATGTCTGTATTCTCATACGGATTTTGATGTGTCCAGGGTTAAAAAAAATGAAAATTAAATATCGTACAAGTCCAGCTCAATTATTAGAGCATAACACAAGCTGAAAGAGTATTATCTGCTTCATGGTGTACAAAAGTGTTTAGGTAGTGATTACTTTTCACCAATCCATGAGATGAAAAGATTGAATTCATGATTTCTTTTTTGGAAAATCAATGAAAATACTCTTTTACTTTATTTTCATAAAAGGAACGCGTTTGGGGGTTCCAAAAATCACTCCAAAAGCAAACTGTTGGAGATTTTCTGGAAATATTCCATAAAATCAGAAGAAAAAGTGTTTTTTCCTCTATTTTTCATGAAATGATGTGTTGAGGTAAACTGTTTACTTTTGTTCATTCCATAAATACCATAAACAATCTACGTAGCTGTTCTGTTTTTCGCACACAACCGATATTAACAGCTGAAAAGAGACATGGTGTGAACATTAAGAAGATGCATTGAAACAGTATCGAAAAAAACCAAAGTGGCATTTTTATAACTGAACAACAAATGGAAACACCTATCAACATCGAACAAAAATTTACCTTTTAGCAATAGCTTTCGTTCGACCATATTTTTCCAATTTTTTGGGTTCGAATGTTTGGTAAGGTTCGTCTTGATCTTCTAGAAATCTATGGAAACCCATAAACGATTTAGAACAAAGTATAACTCAATACTTGGCAAGGCTCATTTACTACTCAGATTCAGATTGTTTATTTCCCATTTGATACAAGAAAAAGGGGATGAAGAAGCGTACAAGGACTTCTGAGTGACAATGAGCGAGAAACATTCATGGTTGAGGATTGCTTAATCAGTAGTCAAGAATGTGATTACATAGTTTATAATGAGTATCCATTACATTAATTTTCAAAAATTCATGCTTTTAATATAGGTATCATGTTGATGCCATGATTTTGAGAACATTTAGTAAAATAAGTGGATGAGGTTAACGAAATTTGGCAAAAATAATTCCCAGACTTTTATAGTAACAGCTACACAATGAGAAATTCTTGATATTTGCCCAGTTGCTTTTGAAGTTACGAAATTGAATCTTGGTTGGATCACTTTACGAAGTATTTCATACCAAAATAACATTCTTTCACTTCTTCCAGAATACTTTTATGAAACGTTTCAAACAAAAACTAGCCATGGTGGAGTTTCCAAGTCGGTAGAACTGAAAAGACTCGAAGCTAACACTCAGAAAACTAAGGTAATGGTATTCCCCAAAATAAAAACTAAAAATTTTTATTTATTCATGAGAGGATATCAGATTTATACATCCTGGAATGGGATCAGATTATAAGAACCACAATATTCTATCCAGAAAGTTTTCGAGATAACCATAGAGAATCATGGAGAATGAGAATGATGATTACTTGCTTCACAGATTGGGCAAGGACCGACAATGAAACAGGATCAGTATATACAGTGAAAGTCCCAGAGAGAGCTATGCTACTTTTTTGGTCTTAACAGTACATAATTCCAGACTAGAGGCTGTGATAGAACAATCCGATAAATATGAGAAAAAATTATGTAAATACACAAATAACTCCACTTGGAGGTCCTTAAACCAGTATCCACTATACCGAAATATACAGTAAAAGGGTCACAGAGCAAATGACACAGGAGCAACAAAACTGTTTGGACAACTCACTAGGACAAAAGCTAAATGTTGCAGAACGTTGCGACAGATCAACTCATCAGCTGCTGGCTTCAGACAGAACATTGTGGACGATCACAGTGATCTTGTTATATTTTTTTCTTGAAGAATAAAACATTTTATATTATTATTATATTACTGTTGCAAAAATTGGTCTTTTCGAATTCAACTAATAGTATGTAGAGTATGTGGGGCATTGTATCGTAGAAGTGATGATATATTCTGGGACAAAAATTAAGACCCTTCCTACCAACCAGACTTCCAATGGGGCTAATACACAACCCAGAAGATGGCACAGTAGCAAAGTTAACAAACTATCAGTAGAGCCTGAAGATTCACGACGACAAAGTCAAATATTTCAAAATATGTATACATGGAAACGGTCATTTGCTATCTTGTTTTCACCAAAAAAACTCTCAGGCTTATTTAATATTTGGTATATTTTCCACTGTGCCACTTCCATTTTCTGATTAACCTAATATTCAATGAGAGCTTTTTAAAAACGAAATCTTCATTCCTAAGTCAAGTAGTTACTTCTACCTTTAGTTCCATACGAAAAGAAAAATAACGCATATTTGGAGAACATCGTGAAATCAACAATAAGTGGTGAGAGGAGAAAAAATTTGTTTGGAATATTTGATTTCTGAAGCTTTGCTCTCAACAACTCATTCAGAAGAAAAAATGACTACGTAGCAACTTTAGAATCATGAGGAACGTTCGTTTCCATTATCATTATCAAACCGATAATAACTGGATTGTATTTTTTTGTGAAATGTTATTTCATATGGTGCTATATTCATAATTAATTTTTCTTCCTAGGAATTACTATCTTGAACTAAAGGTATTTTTCAATACTATTGCATGCACTGATATTGGCAATAACCAAGACACCTTCTGGAATGCAATATAAACAAAACATAAACATATATTTTTCATTGAACAGCCAATACCATAATGCTCAGCAAAATTATGTCAGTAAATTACCATCAACACTACTTTTTTTTTGAAAAACAAATCAGTCACATTCCGTCTACTCTTTTCAACCGAAGATCCGACCTGACCTAAAATGCAGTTCCTATATTTGGAGACATACTCCAAAACACACACTTGGACTTTTCAATTTCTTTCAAATAGGAAAAATTCAGCTCAAAGAAATTGAAAAATGGATTTGAAATCCATTCTTCTGCAGCATCCTATGCAATAACAATTTCATCAGCAAACATCCAACAGAGTACTGCCCTTACGACCATAAAATTATACTTGTTGGCCCTTATGAAGAAATTCTATAACAACTTTGCAAGTCTCACAAGAACGAAGAGCATAAATTTCGCTATGAAGGCTTTCCAAACCCGAATTTGAAGTAGAGTTATTTTTCCTTCCGGTTGAAGACTATATTTATACTTGGGTGGTGGTGGGGTTTTTGTGGGACCTGGTGTGCAAGCAAATTAAATATAAGATGAACCCTTTGAATATGTTGGCAGAAACTCCATTTTTGGGACCTAAACCATTCTGCAACAGTTATCCGATATTAAAAAACTAGAGAGACGAGACCAAAAAAAATCCTGGGAACCCACAATAAGAAGAGATCTACCTAATGTGTCAAGCTAAGCAAAAACAAACTCCCCATGGTAATAAGAAACCGAAGAGTGAATTGCCGAGTGAAATGAAACATTAAGAAACTGGGATAAAAAGAAGAAGTGAATTCATATTCTGCCATGAGGAGGACGCGCGCAGCATTATGCAACTCTAGGATACTACATCTAGGGGCATATTAAATGGAAGATGGAGATTTACGCAACATGAAGCCAACCCATATCCTAAACTTCCTAAAGAAAATATAACTATGAGATAAGCAATACACAATTGCAAAGCAAGAAAAGAGGATCCCAGAGTGCGTTTCTTCAAACAGAAATTCAGGGCTGTCACCTATATCGAAGCTATTGGCGATCTCAGTCCGAATCCACCTGAGGATTATTGCAGATGTAAGCCATTGAAATTTCTTGAAAACCCTTCAACCAATGAAAACGATGGATACATTCAAGCAACAACTAAATGAGACCAAAAAAATGCCATTTATTATGAAAACCACTAGCAGAGTTGTTCCCTCAGAATCTTTCCATGGGGGTCTATCAGATATAATTCGATTGTCGTAAGGGTCAGTAGTTGTTTTTGTTGGATGCTTCCTGTTAAAATTCGTATCGTAGATGACGTTGGGAAACGTTTGATTTCATCGATAATTTTTGGGTCTTCCGTCACTACAAATCCTGTTACAAAATTTTGCTTTCCGTTTGGGAAAAGTGCAGCATGTATACACAATGATGGGGAAACTAAACTCATTGAGGTGATTCCAGTAGAAGAAACCATAAACGATAGAAGAGAAAGTGAAAATTAGAAGATTGTTCAAATAAATAGACTATAACATTCAGAAAATTACTATGGGTTTATATAAAGGAAGTTCTTCATTATACCACCTAAGATTCATTCTCGCACCTCCAAAAGCGCCCAGTGCAGATTATCTCACAGGTTGTAATAATATTCAAAACAGCATCAAATAATTAGGTTGAAGGAAGACGCATAATCATAAAAAGCACTCTTTATAGACTGAGATCACTTATAATAATAGGGAATAATAATTTATGATTGGTTCTGAAGTGCAAATAACCATAAACAATTTGTTAAATATTGAAATAAATGCATTGCTTCTGATAATGAAGAATGTGTTGTTCGGCATGTTTTATAGAGTGCGTACGTATATCGAAAGTAATTACAGCCTTTTATCAAGACTTGCTGATTTTCATTTTCCCTTATTTTTCAGAAGTCAAATATCGTCCGTTAGAATATAACCAGAAGTCATTAAGAAGGCAGCTTTCCATTTCCACAATAATGTGTTGCCTGTTGTTGAGCACTCGTTAACAAGGAAAATAGAAAACTCCTTTTCTACAGAAAAATACAAGTATATGCATTCAGGCTCTCCTTGTTTTTAGAAAAGGATACATCAGTAAACAACAATAACTAGTCAATTCTACCTTATTTGCCGATCATATCCCATCAGATAAAAATTCATTTACCCTTCTCACTCATTGCAAAATATCCATTTTTAACATCCATCTCTTAACAAATACAGAGATAATGTTTCTTGAGTCAAAGATACAACAAAGAACAAGTAACGTTTAAGAAAAAACAGACAGAGTACACGTAAACATAACAAAAAACAAACGCAGTGCTTTGAACAGGTACATTAAGTAGTGAACAACATACAGACAAAAATGAGTATGCACTTACACAAGGTATTTGTTTTGTGGCATCACAACTTGAAGGAGTTTCAGCAACATTGTTACGCACCTTGACTCGAGAGTCATCCATTCAGTAATTATTGAAGGCTAGTAAAGTTACTCTAAATTTGATAATTGCACAAGAGACTCATTTTGATACGTGCAATTATCAATATCTTTGTATATTGAGTGGTGAACTTCTGAATGCAGCTTTACCGCCCTTTTCTCTATGTCCGACTCCTCCCAGTCAAATATTATTCAATTATTAGACGAAAATTCATAGAATGGCGTAAGAAAAGTGAAACTATAATATATAGCAAATAAATGACAAATAATGCGTACTTGACAGAGTAGAGTAGAGTAATGAGACAAAAAGCGTCGACACAAATCCAGGCTCGCCCCATAGCGTGCTATTGACCCATGCATAGACATCAACAGGATTACAGGATACGAATACGAATAGTACAAACCCCGTATCATCGTCCTGTGAGTGTTTTTTATTATTCTCCTTAGATGCACAACCTCCCATTTTTCAATCTACTGTCTGGCTAAATAAAAAAACACTTTAGCACTACAACTAAATGGATGGAAAGACTTTTCGGCATGAGTGTGTCAGGCGACGCCCTTTTCAGTGAGTCGTTCGTTTTCAGCCGTCTTCAGACCTTCGTTATCGCCAGCCCTCGAACTCCCGGTTTTGAAACACCCTACCTACAGACTATCGCTCCACAGCTCTCAAGTACGGAGCGCAGTTTTACAAAAATCGATAGGCGACGCATTCTACACGCATCTTACGCCAATCGAAGTGCGTGTCTCTACCAATAGCGCATCCGGCAGAATCTTCAATAGGCCAACTCGGATTACATTGGTTTGAGGTTTCGCTAAGTAATTACCTTCTTTCACATGTTTTAAAAAAGCCTGGCGATACACGGGACTCTGGATGGCACGTGTTATTTTCCACAAATAGTATTGAGAGAAATACATCAATGATAATATTTCTGCACCACAGAAAATTGGTTTGTAGTTTTAGAGATGGAAAATCAATTATAACAGGGCATACACTGGGTATACCACGATGAGGGCATATGTATATGGGAAACTACTGGGAATATTTTTCTGAAAATTTCTATACGGGAGTTTTCCGATGGACTCATTTCAATTAAAATATTTTCAGTTGTCTACGACTTCCAGTAATACCGGATGTGGCCAATTTACTTTTTTTATCAATGGAACAACCTGTTTTTCTCCCGTATACAAATTTTTAGAAAAATACTCTCATTAATTTCCCAAATACATGTCGGCTCAGTCTCACCCTTAGAGAAAGAGAAGAAAATGCAAATTTTTCTTGTCAAATTTTATGGGCAGACGAGGCGATCTTTACTTCAAATGGGGTAGTCAATTCACAAAACTGTAGGTGGTGGGCACAAAAAAACCCAAAATATGTAACAAAATGCCGAGATCAATATTCGTTTTAGATAATAGTGTGGCGCAGTGTGTTAAAGAACATATTTCTTCTGGGAAACTTCAACTTCACAGACTTTTTTATAGCCTATAGACGTCGAGTTTTAGATGAAATGTCCCTTAGTGAAAAATAAAACGTATGGTTTCAATGTGTTGGAGCGCCAATTCATAATCCGGCAGGCGTTAAACAATGTGGTAACACGACTAAATATCCCGTCCAAAAATATGCTGCCAACAATATTCTGGCAAAAATCCCCAGTCCAATAATATCATTAGACATTAATATCCTGACCGATATGTCTTCCAAAGGTGAGTGCATTCTGATTAGATCAGAATAAAAAATACCACCCACAAAATGTATGTTTGATTTCCAAGCGCCCAAGGGTCTACGTAAGTTAGTTCGTTATGGTAAGATCAGACCAAAAAATTACTCCTCCCAAAATGTTAGGTTATTATTGGTCACTATATTATTGTTAAGGATATTATTGCACTGGGGATTTTTGGCAGAATATTTTTGAAAGGATATTTTTAGACGGGATCTTCAGTCGTAGACCCAAAAATAATATCTTGGAACTATTTCGAAGTGAGGTAATTGGTCGTAATATGGAACAACCATGGCCACCTAAATCGCCAGACCTTACTCCACTAGATTATTCTTCAGGTGACCCCATATGACAAAATCCAGTGACGTGAGGTCGGGTGACCTCGGACGCCATCTCGTATAGGACAATTCGTGCTTATCTATCGATTTGGGAATTGTTCATTAAGGTGATTGGTCACTACTCGGGAATTAGGAGGAGGTGCATCATTCTGCTGGAAATATGTGTTTTGGTGGATTTCGAGAGTTATAATTTTTCATGAAACTTGCTTTTTCGTTCTGTGAAAATCACAAACAGCGTCAATAATTCAATTTCAATTTTTGATAATTGTTCAAAAATACGGGAGGTGCAATTCCATGAAGACCTTTCGTTGTGATTGCTTGAAAGTTCTAGACCTAATTCTAAGATCGGCAAAATCTGGACAAGTTTGGGAGTTTGCTATTTAAAAATACGAAGGTGGTTTTGATGTACGTTTCGTGAACAAAAAAACAAATCCAACTTGACCCATGTATTAACAGAAAAACATATTTTTGACCATGATTAGGAAATCTTTCATGTCGAAAACAAAGGATGAAACGGAATTAGAACGTAAATCAAAGAATACTTAGAATTTGAATAATGACCAAAATGAATTTAATGGCTCATCATTGTTAAAAGAGTTTTCAGGAAATGAACGAGATAAATAATGTAATTGAAAGGGAAGTGTACAAACTGAACCTTAATTAGAGAGTGAGTCGAATGCACTACAATGCCAGAGGTACTTTGAATTCGTGAAAAATAAATTTCGCGCTATCAAGTTTCCTCCTGATTACAAACTATCGATTCAGTTTTTCTGGCCGTGGTAACAACAATTTCCCATTGTATTAAAATACTGTATCTGTCATGAAACGATATAAATGATTTAGTTATGGGAACTGTTCTAATCATTTTCGAATGAAAAAGTGGACAACAGCGGTTGACGGTCCCATTTACCACCCATCCGGAGGAGGAACATGACGATTTAAATATGGACAAAAATTCTGGAAAGGCGGTCCAATAATGCAATGCGAACAAACCCAAAGCACTTATTTTCTCTGGAAAGGCTAATCTCACAGTGGCAAGCGTGGGAACCAGAATATAAAAAAATAGGAGGATTTACTGATACTTTTTTGAGCCTTTACGTATCTAGATTTTTCACAGAACTATTCCATCACCCCTTCGACAACCCTCAGAAGTCTTCCAAAGACTTGTGCGAGCTAGGGAAGACATGTGATGTGAGGCACGGGACCGCTGACTGTTCTGGAAATCGTACCCATGCACCCATGGTTGTGAATCGAACCAATACAACCACGGCCCACCACTAACCAGTTTTCTTCTGGTTCATTGGTGGTCTCATTATTAGCATAGTGTGAACAATCAAAACAAAGGAGAACAGTTGAATTTATTTATTTTGGTATCTCCATTCTGCTCCATTTCCTTCCCAGATCATCTAGTGGTGGTAATAACAGACTTTAGGTGCCAACTAAGTAATCAACGCTTGCATAATTACAGAGAGATAATTCTAGTATCACTGTTTTCATCAACGTTCTAAAATTAGACCAGCTCTTTCATTTGCGGCAGGATTTTGGCGAAGTTAAAATTATAATTAGTCCTATTCTCGACGACTTACCGAACCGAATCGAATTTCACATTTCCAATTGATGCAAAATTAATAACCAGCCCTAATAGTTTCGTAGAACAGAAACAAAATTGGGAAAGCCAGTAGAGATTTCGAGAAAACGTTTCCACATCCAGCAATTCCTCCCTAATTGATACTCCTCTACATTTTGGATTTATTTCAGTGGATTCAGAGAATGACACAAAGGCAGGCAGATTGGGGTAGTGGAAATTAGCATTATTTTTGAGTCACGTCAAGCACCACGTGGAGAGATCTATCATAAATATAACTGGAGGGCCTAACATTGATAAGTACGTGGATAATTCAAATAGCACACTTTCACTCATGAGTGATGCATCAAATGAAATGCATTTATGTGTTCAATATAAAGGTGAAGGAAGAGTCTCAAATGAATATTTACACAGATATGATGAAAAACGTAAGAAATACGTGTATTTCACATCCATACATGAATAACAAATTTTATGGAAAATGGCTAGATATAATTGGCTGAAACTTCAGGATATTGTAGATATCGATATCCTGTTTATATACCTCCATGGGCGCAAGGTCAAAAAATAGACAAGTTTTGAGATAATGAATGAGGTTTTCAGCTCCCAATATGAACCCCAAAAAATATCCAATTTTCGAAATTCCCGAATCTTGATGAAAACTTGGCCCAAGGGTTGCTGATAACGATTCAAAACTATAAAATTCACTGGGTCGGATTCGGTTGTCACCTTAAAACCACCTAGAGTATGCCGATTTTTATTAAGGGAAATTTGAAATTTTGAAATTCTGTTTTTTCAGATTAGTGTTAAGTGACCCCGAAAGGACAAGAGTTCATCCAATTTTGGTAATATAAAAAAATAGACTAATTGGGGTATGTCATATTTGGACCAATGAAGACGTGTATTTTCAAACTCTGATCCCAGATTCAGGATAAGGGATCCAAAATCTTTTGAATCACGTGTCCCTTTGAAAATATTTTCAAAATATACTTTAGGAGTAGCATCAACCCCTTACGAGAGGGTTAAACTACCAGCATTCAATCATGACGCCTAAAAGGGGTAAAGGGGTAGGCTTTACCCTTGTCCATGATGGGGGATGATGGGGTGCGAGTAGCCTACTACTTTATGAAACTATTATTAGGTGGATAGGCACAAGTCTTAATGATATTGACAAAGAAAACACGTGATTTTGAGTCCCTGATCCCGAATTTGGGGTCAAAATTTGGTCCCAATATGCCTCCCCATCATATGGCCCATTTTCGATTTTCCCTAAAAAATCGGCATTCTCTAGGAGGATTCGAGGTGATAACCGACTCCGACTCAGTGAATTTTCCAATTTTTACCCCAGATTCATTATCAGCGACCGTGAAAACACCTTTGGACAAAATTTCATGGGGATTCGAGAATATCGAAAATTGGGGGCGATATTGGGACCACTGGCATGATATTTCCAGTTTTAACCCCAGATTATTATCAGCGACCCTGAAAACATCCTGAGCCATTCGATCTGTTCATGACGTACGTAATTAGTCCTGATAGCTGAAAACGTTAACTTGACAGCTTTTGACCATGATTATCTCAAGAACTGTCCATTTCTGGACCTAGTGCCATGGAGATATTTAATCAGGGCATCGGTATCTATAACATCTTAAACTTTCAGCCAATTTCACCTAGAGCCTCAACGCTACTTATACCGAATGGCAAGTTGCGAGAAATTTCTATTTTTGGTACCTACCCATAGTAATTGAATTAAGCTCTGAACTTCTGTTAAATTTGAAAGTCTCTACCTTCGGAAATAGAAATATCCTCCTACATTTTGTTTTCTTCTCAAAGAACACTTTGACATTTTTGACCTTAAATACAGTTCGTTCTATTATTTTGGGCTAACGAAGGTCTGAAGTGATGCCAAAACGAACTTCTTGAATCATGTGGGACTCACCATTAAAATTAATAAGGTTGGTTCTATAACTCTGCGGAAGAAAAATGTGGAATAAACCATTATAATTGAATTTTGAAACAATTTTGGAATAGAAGATGGATTTTTCAACCAATTTAATCAAATATTGTCGAATGAGTAGAAAATGCATTAGATATCGATGCTACGAAATTTACCCAAAATCTCAAAACAATTAGTTCATCATACTTCATCACATTTCATTTCAGAAATAATATCCAGTAGACTATAATCGTGAAAATTCCATTATTCCTATAATCACAACAAAAATATGTTTAACTTTCTTTCATGTTTTGAGGAAATTTTGTCTAAGAAAGTACGCAAAATTGGAAATGTATTGTTTATACTAATAATGATAAATAGTTGCCGAAGTACCTACATGGATGATATTGGTGGTGAACAGATAAGGTGAATTTCAATTTTTATAGTGCAGTAACGAATTGAAATGGTGATAAATTCAACTTGATGTTGTATCAAAATTTCTATGCGATTATAAATTCCTTCTCTTCGTGTTTTTATTTTCGATAAAATCCTTAGATTGATTTGTGGATGACAATGCAATAATATCCGAAATCTCGGAAGGAATTGTGCATTACAAACAATTTCGAGAAGAAAACGTTTCAGAGAAACATCAGTTATCGTACATCCAGTTGATCGTTTTCAGCTACTATCGATCAAAGCTTACCTCGAAAAAATAAAAAACCCTAAATAGACAGAAAAGCGGGCATACATTGACCATTTGAGGAAACACAATCAAGTATTTCTTGGCTGCAGAGCCCTCGAGGTCATTACGAAAGATGGACTGGAGAAAATAGAAGGATACACCCCAAAGACTGTGAACCCAAGGCTTCCCATAGAAAAACGGAAATTTCCGAAGAGATAAGGACGTGCAAATACCAGAAATATGACAAACAAATTACCCCATGAAACATATCACGTATACCATGTTATATGGTTTATGTCACTTTTCCAAGTATAATCAACATGTGTATTCTGTGTAAACTATTTATGCATATATCTAATTGAACAAAATTGCGTAAACTCCTAGATTGTTTACACTGAGATAAGTTTGTACCAACTGTTCCGTATTTTCATCAAGTTGCAAAATATGGTGCACTATGAAATACTGGGTGGAGCAAGTCTATTTGGACATGATGACAGACTGGACAAATACTGACTAATCAAATCTCTTTTGACTCGATTAAATGTACAGCAGAGTGGGCTGGATCTGAAGACCTTTGGAAATGAAAAAAATAATGAAAAATATATGGAAAAGCTTGAATGTCAAAAACAAAGTTGATTTTGGATATTACCTCATACAAGTATAACACCCATTTATAAACTCAGCAATCAACATTCAATAAAGGTATACCAAAAATTATATACAATCTACAATAACAGAGAAATCTTCTGATAAATTCGGATTTGAGACTTAACAGAAGTAAGACTAAAATTCGAGACACATACTAAATATGAATATATACGGCAAATATTTTGTGGTAATTCGACGCCACCGCCTTCGCCAAAAATTGTACAAATTCAATTTTAACCATTTCAGAGAATTTCGGGAATACAAAGTCTCAAAATGTAAAAAATACTATTTGTGATTTATGGAGTTTCTCTTAGTACTTAGTACTATCAACTGTTTCCAGAAAACTGTAAGCTGCTTATCTCGTGTGAACCGAAAAAAAAATCAATACGCACGTAATAAAATTTCAAATACGCAGTTGTTTTTTATTTTATTTAGTAGTTATATCAAACTGAAATTTAGTTTTTTAGAGGTTCAAGAGATCAAATATTCTATCCCGATAAATACTACAACAATCGTTCAATTCCTGTCAAAAATATTGTTTTTTTCAATTTTACATCATAAATCTGTTGATAATATTTTCGTAATAATTACTCATTCTATGTAAACATAAATTCATTGCGAAATGATTTCAGTGTTTGTGATCTTGTTCGATGAGATCCACGTGATATCGTTATTGATGACACCGCCGATAAGTATCTGTAAATTAAATTTTTTTCGTTATCTGCTGATTCGCATTATCAAAATCACTCACATTTTTATTATGATAAATATCAAGGACATGATTTCAGTCCCTAGCAACAATTCAGATTGCGAAATACAATACAGTTTAGAGTGAAGTGTACTGATATTCCAAACTCAAATGCCCTCTTTTTAGCTATTTGAGCATAGCCGCGACAACTATCCTTGAAAATTCAGTTATTTAGAGCCAGTAGATCTCAGTACAGCTTTCGGCTGTGTTTTACAACATATTTTATTTAAATGTTTTTTATGGTTCCAAAGACGTAACTATAGCCTCACTATCATCATGGAATGACACAATTTGAATAATCTACCATCCAACATGGATATGAATTTGATTTTATTTGCTGACGACACAAGCTTCTATTAAGGGTAACTGAAAACTTAGACGATGAAGCAGTCAAAAATATAACTGAATCAGCCCTCAATAGATTCAATGCCAACAGAAGAAAAATCCGCAAGATATTCTTCTCAGGAATCCACTTATACAGTAGTCTCTAAAATATCCAAGATAAGTGAAGATCAACATAGGTAGAGGAGCTGCAAAAATGACGTGCCATTTTCCATAACTTCCATAATTTCATGACTTATGGACTACTGAATTGGTAACACTTTTGCCACAATTGAACATTATTTTTATTTCGGAAGCTTGCTATCAGGGCTATTGTCGGATCAACTCTCCGAAAGGCTTGTTAACCTTCTTTTCTAGTTCTTGGCATTCTCATCCTATCATGGGCTATAATTACACATAAGGAAAAACATCCCCAACCTTACAAAATTTTCATTTGAATTGTAATAGGTAGGCAAAACATTCAGATTCCACTGAACAAATTAGCGAAGACTAGCTGATATCGTTTAGGAATGAAACCGTATAAAGGTTTTCCATTTTATTTCAGAGATATGAGTCTGAGCACTATTTAAAAGAAACTCCATTCGAACTTATTACAGGAAACGTACTATGTCAGAAAATTTCAAGCATGTTAGATGATGACATTTAAAATGTTTTCTATTTTTATTTTGCGAGAATCTGTTGTTGTATGATTATTATGATGATATTTTAATTTGTTTTACATCGGGAAACTCTATTTCAAACACAACAATTTCTTCTAATTGTTCCTACAATATCTGAGTATATGTATATTTGGAATTGTGAATAATTTGTATAATTGTGACTTTTCCAGTCACAACGGTGTATTTGCAATGAATACATGATTCAAAAGGAGTGACCTTTACTAACCAAAATTTATTCAAAAAAAACATTACAAGGTTTCTCAGATTGAAAAAGGGTCCGAATAATGTCCGCAAGTGACGATTGTGAGAAAGAGTCAACATACTCCTCTCTCTTAATACTAAAAGTAGCATATGAAGCAAAATTAACAGGAAACATTTTACTTTAATAACTTTAACCCCTTTTTTCACGAAATAATCAAAATAATTTTTTTTATACAAATCTCCCAGGTTTCCAAAGGAAAGCCTAAGAGCTTTTGAAAACAAGGGAGGTCCGAGACCCACAGAATTCGTGAGAGTGCATTCCGAACCACTCTTAGCAGACACTGGAATTTGAACCCGGTCTGACACCAGGGCCACTTGGTTTCAAGATTTTATATTTCACCTCTTCTCTTCCATTCAACAGATTTTACTGCAAATCTCCAAAGATATATTGAGTAATTTCACATTTTCCACCCAAACTATATCATTTATTGTTTCGTAGAATTGTGAAACAATAACTCAAATTATTATCGTTGCACCACTCAATTGCAAAATGCATTCCTGTTCTGTGTTTAATTATCAATTGATGTATTCTTGAAGGTTCATATTTACTGCCAGAATTTTTATATTGCAGCTTCATTCAACTGTTTCATGAAACCATGAAAACTAAACTATCGGTAAACAATTTTTACCAACCAATAAGTATTGTAGAAATTCCTGAAAAAAAATCAACTTCCTTGCGGAATTGACCAATTGCATGCAGTATAGTAGTTCATGCAATTATTGAAGGAAACAACTCCATTTCAATAAATCCATGACTAGTTCCTCAGAACTTCTTTGAATGTGTTCCTTTCTTTGACAGGTTGAATTCCAATTATTTCAGTTCCTGTCATCGTCCAAATCATTTCAAATGGACTAAAGTGATTACTGATTTGGAAAACTACTGATGCCGATATATTAATTATCAGTATTGATATGATGTGCTCAGCTATACAATTACTACATCACTCAATATGATGTTATTTTCGTCTGGTGTTAGCTTAGGTCAAATGGAACACTACGCTATTCTCGTGCCTGAAACGGCTAATCGATAGTGGTCACGATTACCCTGAAATCTGAAAACAGTGCAAATTAGACTGAGCACTGCTCTGTTAAAGGGGTTCATTAGTTGCTACTGTCGTTAATTATATAGCATATCCAACATTGTGCTCTGCGGTGTCAATTAATTATGGGTTGATTCCCCAATTAGGATGTTTGAAATGCAAAACGGTACAACAATAAAAGGCCAATAATATCGTTCCCCTCGAATAATTCCAGAATATACGACGAGTATCTGCCAGAAAACTACTACTTTCCTGGATAACACCCAGACGGGCATTGAATTATACCTGACATATACTTGAGCAATGATATGACTACCTACAGAAACGTCATCAGTATTGAACCGGCATCCATTATTGAATAGACACTCCTCCACCTCACGGGCAATGCAAAAGCCACACCAAAATTGGTGTGATCAATATTGAACATTCTTACGGATTGCTATATACAAATGCAGGAAAGTAGTTTGATTTCCAAGATTTTATTATTTCATGGATATTGATTGAAACATTTTCAAAAACGAAAGCTGTGCGCTGAACAAAAACGACCAATCACTTCTTGAAAGAATGATTTGGAATTTCACCTAGTAGTCTTAGGAAAGTCTTCTAATTTTGATGTGATAACAATACTCTCCCACATACCTATGCATCGAAGTATAGACAATGGATGACTATTATTATTATTAATCGTAGCCCCCTGATGCGACTCACTGATTTTTGGTGGCGTATTATTTTTATTAGTAGCAAGGAAATGGAAAACCTACCTTGAAAGTCATTGATAGACTGGTATCTAAGCAAACATCACTAATCCTGCTTTGTGCAAAGCATAGGAATCAATACATTACTTTGTCTCGGACTTCCTTATCAGGATTATTTTTGGTTAAACACAACATTTCAATCGGTACACAATCTCCGATCGTTTACAAGTGTATAATGTCCCTTCCTAATTTCACTTGTATCAGAAACTAATGCAAAATGTTTCAACTTTTCTCAGAAATGGTTGTGAAGAAAACACAGAATATCACCCAAACACAAAAATTATGTGTGTTTTCCACCAATAAAAGAATCATCCTCAGAAGCAGTAAGCTTATACATCTAGTGTTTGTTCAGTTTTCAAGTACATACGGAATAGAGAAAGACAAATAAGTTGGAGAGAAGATAATTGAATTGAGGGTAGTAGTTTAAGTAAAAACAGTCAAAAGGAATAAGAATCTCAAGAATGCGAAAAAGTAACGGTTCATAGACAAGTCTACCTGTTTTTCATGAAAATAAAAAAAAACTTGAAATAGCAAATATCGAACCCATCACTGAAAATTTTGAAGGAAATTATTTTAGTGTGATACCCAAAAACATTTTGAATTTATCAGCATTTATGCAAGAATCTCAAAACTCCGTGAATCTACGACCCCATGAGAAATGTTTAATGAAATTACTAAAACTAACATTCCCTCTTGTTAAAACGCTGTTCATTATGGCATACAGAGATGAATGACACTTCTATTTTGCGTTAAATAAAAAAACAAATTCATTCGATAACAAATCTTCCCATGCAAATATCAGTAAATAAGTGATTTACATATTACTAATCAGTTCCATAGTGCTCTAACGAAAGAGACTGTGATGTCCGTTCGAATAAAAAACAACTAGCTGCGGATGATAAAATTAAATGAAAATTTGCAAAGCATCTACAATTCGCCAAAAGCCTGCAACTCGTATGCACCGAACCTCTAAGGATACGTTATGTAACCGGTCAATTTTGTCACCTTTGAAGTCCTTCGTTATGTACCATAAGTATGATGATGAATATTTCGCAGAAAATTAGCAATAATTACCGAGTTATTTGTTTTTTACGACCACAATTCTATTGCTATTGTTTGCACCTGAGATCGTTATGAAAAAAATCAACTCAACTCACTTTTCTTCTGACCAAGCCAGCTACTTGAAACACACTAAGTGCAAATGGCTGTTAGACTCAATTGAGGTACTGAATCATCAATAAAAAGTCTCTATTAAATAATTGTATGCAGTTTCCGTGAAGTAAAGCTCGAGCGGAATTTACGATGGCCTTATATCATTGTTACGTAACGCGAGTTTTGACTGAAGAAATGAAATTACTGCTGAATCTTGAAGCTCATGCAAAGATTTGTTTAATTTTCCGATAGAAATGGTCAGGAGCAATAATTGGCCGGATTGAATATTTTTCAACCAAACGAAAGTTCTGTTATTTTTTTTTATAAATGGAATTGTATTAACGGATGCAGCTGTATAATAGTGGGGTTGACTCGGGGTTGAAAATAATATACTTGCATTATGGCCCAAGTCGTAAAATTTTTCCCAGGCAGCCTAAAATATTTTTTAAAAAGTTTCACAAGCATCGAATAACTGCTGAAAACACAATAACTGAAAGCTTCAGACTTCAATAAAAAAAAGTATCTACCTTAGGGCTGTTCTTATGATCTGGTACACACTTCGCACAGTATGAATCAACTATGAGTTTGAAAAGTCTGCTCCCTATGTAGAAGAGATCCTGCTATCAACCCCCACTTTCGTGACGTCACATTCAAAATACCCAATCGCATTATTGTACGTATCGCACAAAAATTGAAATTATGTATCGCTCCCGCTCTGGAAAATAGTTATTTTCGCAAAACCACTGCACCTCGATTTTTTCGTGCAACTGCACTTTCATTATTTAAAATAGATTTCGCGAAATGTCGAGCATGCGGCTAGGTGAACCATCTTTTTATTCTCGTGAGTTTATGTGATGACTGATTGAATATCGACTGTGATAAATGAATATGTCATTGTGTATTTCGATTGAATGAAGATTTCCTTCAGTACAGGGAGAGTATCGATTCGGCATCGGAATATTCGCACGACTCAAGAGTTGTAACTCTTTGACCTGGATAGTGAATTGATCGGGCGTTGGAAAGAGTTTCAGTTGTTTCAGGTTTCAGGATATCGACCAAATCAGAAGTTTTCTTCGAGGATAATTTACCAAGTGAAACAGTAATCCGCAAAGGCGTTAGGATTATTAGGAAAATGACAAAAAGAACTCTTCCACAAAATCGTTAGACTCGTTTTTGGGACACAGGATTTGGAAGTGAAAAATAATTTTAATTTTTGGGAGACTCTTCACTCATTGAGAAAAATCAAAACAAATTCAATTTCTAGAATTTTTTTTGGGTGTAATAGGAATATTCAGTACCATTTCCGTCAAGATTTTTTGTCATCTTGAAGTAAAATCTCAACTAAATATATCTTTCATTAAAATACGTACTAGAAGTTACCCCTATATCACAATAAAAACAAATACAAATATTCTTCAACTTTATATTTACCTATCGTATTGAAAGAATCGCCCAAAATATCTCATAATTAATTCTAAAGAAATACAAAGAATTCAAATAAGATACATTTCAACTTAACAATTTTTTTTATAGATTTTTGGAAAGAGAAGATTCTAAAAATGTCTTGAGTGGACGAATCTTTCGAAATTCTCGTGCCATCACGATTATTAGGAAAATTATAAAAAACAACTTTTCCACAAAATCATTGGACATGTTTTTGGGATAAGAATATTGAAGTGAAATATTTCTATAATTTTTGGGAGATTCATCTCACGTTGAGAAAAAGTAAAACAAATTTAATTTCCACGAAAGATTTTTTTTTTTGTGAAATATTCAGTAACATTTCCGTCCGTTTCTTTAAGATTTTCTGATCACTTGAAGTAAAATCTCAACCAGATAATTATGAAAGAACGTATTGATGAAATTACTTCTATATCACATTAGGAACAATTGAAAATAATCTTCAAGTCTACAGTTACCTATCATATTGAGAAAATCTCCCAAAATATCTCATAATTAATTCTAAAGAAATACGAAGAATACAATACCAATGAGTTATATTTCAAATCAACAATTTTTTATGGATCATTGGGAAAATTACAAAAAGAACTTTTCCACAAAATCGTAAGATAAGTTTTTGGGACAAAAGATGTTGAAGTGAAGAATTAGTATAATTTTCGGGGGATTCATCACACGTTGAGAAAAGGTAAAACAAATTTAGTTTCTTGAAAATATTTTTTTTTTGGTGACAATAAAAATATTCAGGGCCATTTCCGTCCATTTCTTTGAGATTTTCTGTTATCAAAAAACGTATTGACGATATTACCCCAATATCATATTAAAAATATTAAAATAATCTTCAACTTTATAGTTACCTATCGTATTAAATGAATCACCCAGAATATCTCATTTTTAATTGTAAAGAAATACGAAGAATACAATACCAACGAGTTATATTTCAGCTCAACAATTTTTTATGGATTTATGTATTGCACACTAATTTTTTGAAAGAGAAGATAATAAAAAACGTCTTGAGTGGACGATTCTTTCGAAATTTTCGTGTCATTAGGATTATTAGGAAAATAATAAAAAGGGCGTTGAAAAGAATATTTTGGGGTTAGGTCTCTCATAGAAAAACCAGTAGTTTTTAGTTAGCCAACGTTTTGACAATATATTTTGCCATCCTTCGGACTCTAAAATATAAAATATAAAATTTTTATAAAAGTAAAAAATAAAAACTTTTTTTGTGATAGCAGAAACATTCAGTTGCATTACGTCCATTTCTTTAAGATTTTCTGATCACTTGAAGTAAAATCACATTAGGAAGTACACTTTTACTGCCTAGGCAGAAAAAGTTCGTTCAATTTCTTTGAAAGATCGGAAAAATAGACAATCAGCACATTTTCAGAGAAAAATCCTATATTTTTCTTCTGTCTATATTCCATGAATCTGCTGTATGTGAGTTCATATACAGTTCTTGATTTTTCCGGTAAAAGGTTAAATTCCACATCTTGCGCCTGGTTTCTTATCTCAGGTGGTGTTAATTGCATCAATTCATCCTCACTTTGCAGTAAATCCATTTCTAACATGACAACTTTTCAAAATTGACAATGACAAAGTAAACAGTAAACAAACATATTCAACAAACGTCATCAGCGGTAAACGTAGTAACGCTGGGCCCAGTTACCTTTGATAAAATAATTTAGTTATTTGGATATTGATAATGAAACGCAGTTTTGCGTGGAATTGGAACAAATTTGAAGAAAAAATTATATGTTTCACACGGCAGAAAAGCAGATTTAATGCCTTGGCTGGTTTCATAGCATCGTTACGCTCGGCTATGAAACACCAGCCGCGGCATTAAATCTTGTTCTTTTATGCCTAGTAAAACAATTAACTGTTTTATAGATTTCTGTATTGCACACTTATTTTTTGAAAGGGACGATACTAAAAAACTTCTTAAGTGGATGATTCTTTCGAAATTCTCGTGCCATCAGGATCGTTGGGAAAATTATAAAAATAACTTTCTCACAAAATCGTTAGACACGATTTTGGGATAAGGATATCGAAGTGAAATATTAGTATCATTTTTGGAAGATTTTTCACACGTTGAGAAACAGTTGAATATATTTAATTTCTAGAAAATCTAATTCTTTGGTGATAGTAGAAATATTCAGTGCCAGTTCCGTCCATTTCTATAGGATTTTCTGTCCACTTGAAATGAAATCTCAACCAAATATATATGTTATGAAAGAACGTTTTGATGAAATTATTCTTATATCACATTAGAAACAAATAAAAATAATCTTCAACTTTACAGTCTACTATCGTATTGATAGAATCGACCAAAATGTCTTATAATTAATTCTAAAGAAATACAAAGAATACAGTACCAATAAGTTGTATATCAAATTAACAATTTTTCATGGATTTATGTATTGCACACTCATTTTGAAAGAAAATATAATAAAAAACGTCTTGAGTGGACGAATCTTTCGAAATTCTAGCAGTGCATTAGGAAAATGATAAGAAATACTTTTCCACAAAATCGTTAGACACGTTTTTGGGACACACGATAGTGTAGTAAGCAATTAGTATAATTTTTGGAAAATTCATCACACGTTGAGAAAAAGTAAAACAGATTTTATTTCTGGAAAAGAATTTTTTGGTGATAACAGAAATATTCAGTGCCATTTCTGTCCATTTCTTTACGATTTTTCGCCCGCTTGAAGTAATATCTCAACCAAATATATCTGTTGTGAAAAAACGTATTGATAAAATTACCCCAATATCACATTAAAAAAATAAAAATAATCTTCAATTTCACAGTTACCTATCGTATTGAATTAATCACCCAAAATATCTCATAATTAATTCTAAAGAAACACAAAGAATACAATACCAACGAGTTGTATTTCAACTTAACAATTTTTATGGATTTCTGTATTGCACACTAATTTTTTGAAAGAGAAGATAATAAAAAACGTCTTGAGTGGACGATTCTTTCGAAATTTTCTTGTCATTAGGATTATTAGGAAATTGATAAAAAGGACGTTGAAAAGAAGATTTTGGGGTTAGGTCTCTTATAGAAAATCCAGTAGCTTTTAGTTAGCCAACGTTTTGACAATATATTTTGCAATCCTTCGGCTCTAAAATATGAAATTATGGACAATTTCAAATGAAAAATTGCACGTAAAAAACAATTTTTATAAGAGTAAAAAATAAAAACGTGCAAACGTTTACAGTTAAAATTGTAATTTTCATTTTTTTTATACCAGCTCAAATTCCGAAACCAGTCTTGAGAAAGATTTTTTTTTAATTAAGAGACCCAACTTCTTTTCCACATAAATATAGAAGGTAGAAACATCATCATACAAATGAAATGAACTTTTCAACAAAATCAATGGACATGTTATTGGAATAAGGATATTGAACTGAAATACTATTATAATTATTGGGGGAGTCAGCACACGTTGAGGAAAGTTGAATACATTCAATTTTTAGAAATGAAATTTTTGATGATTGAAAGAATTTAAAGAAATACAAAATTTCGATCTTCAACAAAAAATACACTACCAATAAGTTACACTTCAACTCAACTCAACCATTTTTTTACCAATTTTTTTAAAGAGAACATAAAGAGAAAATATTGATATATTGAGAATATATTGAAAACCATCTTGAGTGGTGTATTCAACTTCAACCAACAAGAGAGTGTCAATCGAATGAATTTATAATTAAGTGAATCAAAGTAATTAGAAGCCATACTTTTCGAACATAATACTTCAGGGTATCGATTGTTTTCTAAAAATTGTATCACAAAAGCGAAAACTGAATCGAAGTTTTCAATGGCAAAGAACTCTCAAAAAAATGTAATATCCTCCAATAAATGCATAAAATAACTTCTAATTGGAAGTGGATCATATAATTGAGTAGTTTCTGAAAAATTATTTTTAACATTAAATAAAACAAAAACGTGACAATCATCATCAACCCTAAAAAAGTTTTGCTGTTATCTCGCAATGGAAAATTCAAAATAATAATTTTTTCATTGAAAATAATTACCTAGTGCAATACTTTACCATTTCAAACGAACGACTAACTGTGTTTATGATTATCTTCGAAATCAGAATACACGGAAGGAAAAATAATGGTGGTCTGTCATAGAAACCCATTTTCAGAAAAGTCTCCTCTTGGAGTTACACATTTTGATGGGGTAGGTGATATTTCTCAAATCTTAAACTTAAAAAAATATTATTTGGGATACATATAGCTAAATTTACTGTACCAAAGACTTTTCTACAACAATATTCACCTTGAAATTAAACCTCAATGTGTTTTTATTATATTTTTCTGGAGTTAAAAATTTGTGATTTAAAGAAGGTCAAATAAAAGCACAATTCAAGTAATGGAGAGATACTGAAACGATTTCAAAAAGCCATAGAAAAAACGTATGTTGCAATATTTATGTACCTAAACATTTCCAAAATTTTATGTGGAACTCGAGACGACAGGTTATTAAAAGAAGCACAGACTATGGAATAACAAACATATTTTCATCATAGCAATCCTACCGATGACGTTAACTTGGTTATCAAAATACGCATCTGGAAATGTGCGGAAGAATATATTATTAGTTCTAATTTTTACATACCACAAGTCTAAATTTTTCATATGCAATTTTCGCAAATCATCGATGAAGGAATTAAAGAATGTGGTAAAAAATTCAAAACCAAATTTTATAATACCATTCAGATAGCTTTTTCCTCAAGAACGAAAAACTGCCAGTGATAAAATTGTTTCGGAGTGAAGCTTTTATAGGATCTTTATAAATACGAAATTTTCAACTACACAAAAAACAAAAGTGGAAAATCAGTTGCAGATTATAGGTTTCAATCCATTCCGAAGGTAGCAGCGGATTAAAAACATTTGTGCATGTAGGAAATTCTTCTACTTATTTCCTTTACAGAGATTTGTATGACAAAATACTCTTAGGAAACAATCAAGTGAAATTAGATCGGGCGATCTAGGTGGCCATCCAATTTATCTGCTCCCACGACTTATTCAACAATAAGGGAAATTTTGATTTTGTCAATTTTTCACAGTGCTGGCATACAGATATACAGAGCAATCATTCAATTGAACATATGAATTACTTGTTTGTACAAGGAAACTTCATCAGTGGCATCCGACAATTCATTCCTTAAATATTGTCGAACATTTCCAGAAATGATGCCGTCAACAAATATAGCTCCAATTATTCTTTTATTCAGTGTTCCGCACCAATTGTTCACGTTTTCTAGACATTACCTTTTTCTAAATAATGCCCTTTGCAGGGAATCACAAAGCTGGTATTTTTTGTTACTAAATAGCGATCCATTTGTTGTAAAAGTAGCTTTATCCCTAGATACAATATATTTTAAATAATTTCTGTGATTAAGGGACCCTTGAACAAAATTCCATACATTGTTTTTGTCACTCTGTTGTTCTAGTGTTTGTAGAAATTGTGGTTTGACTGGCTTTAGCTGTTCTTCAGACGGCGCGTAATAAATATTCTCCCAAAGTTAAGTCTAAGCTGGCCTTTTTCAAACTCGCATTGGAGTATTTCTAAAGTGTTTTGATATAATCTAATCATTTCCATTTCTTCTTCTTCCTGAAGTATTTTTCAAGTTGTTGGTGGTTACTGCTCCAGTACTGTTGAATACTTTTATTGAAAAGTGCTATAATAGATGGCGGAACGATTTGGTGATCTTTCATCGAATATTCTAGTTACTTCTTTATTACTTTTCTTTAACTACTGGTTATCACTAAACTCAAAATTATATTTATTTTTTGTTCAGAGCCCTGGAAAATAAACGCACAGGGGTGTGAACACTAAACTCGACGAGTTAATCTCGATGAAATGCTAACGGTGGAATTAAAAAAGGTTTTTTGTTTTCGCCGTAATTTCACAATTTCGAAAGCTTCAAAAAATTTTCCGAATTCGTACGAATTTTCTATTAGGCATTCAGGGGGGCAAAGGGGGTACAAAATTCCTCAAATTATTGTATTGTCATCAGTTCTTGAGATCGGTTGTTTTTCACTTTTTCTATGGATTTTTCCGATTTTATTTTTGCGACTTCTTAAGTTTTTTTCAAAAAAGTGGTCCTAGGTTCCGGCCGACAAGATTTTTTCTCAGCCAATTTTTACGTTCTTCTCCTAGACGTTCTTTAACTTGCGTTCATGGACAAGGAAACTAAACATTTATTAAATTGTTTTATTATTATCGGTTCTTAAGGAGCGATGTTTTTAGGGATTTTTCCTGTTTAATGCTCACGAGTTCTCGCAATTTTTTTCGAGATGGAGAGGGATCCGAGCTCCCTACCAACATGTTTTTTTCACCATAATTTTCCACCTCAGAAATCATCGGAAATTTTTCCGAATTCATAAGCTCTCTCTATCTAGCCTTCAGGGGTGCTTGTGGTATTTTTTAAAAATTATTAATAAAACTTTTAGATCAATCGGATGAGAGCAAGTGCGTAAAAAATGTTTTGCAAGTTTTGAACCGGAAAGAGAGACAGACAGACGAACGGACGGACAGATAGAGACACACAGACATACAGACACAGGACCAAAGTAAGTTAAATAACACCTTATAAAAAGAAGACAATGTATTCTTTCCATTTGAATCATGTTTACTATGATATGCATGGTTAGGGGTATTTACAGAAATCCTTTGCTGCTTCCTATACGCGAGATCATCTTATATTCGTTGATATTGAGAAATAGAAATGAAACTGCGGTTGGTGTTATTTCGGAGTTTACATCTATGAATAATTTATGTTAATATTGCGGTATTCGTCATTGAATGCATTTCCAGGAGTAGATTCACCGTTCTAAAATTCATTTGAAAACTGCGGTAGAGGAAGCATCGGTCTGTTTTTCCACATTGTCATACCGTGCCAGGTATCACGTTCGCACGCAAATGCATCAAACAAATCACAAACGCAATATTAGGTTATAGGTATTGTCAAAGTATTTCGCGAAGTGATGTAAAATGATTTTTGTTTGAACACGACCAACTGCACAGAAATTAACACCACTTAGGATTCGCGATTTAAATTGTGAATGATTCGGCAACAACCACACAGCTTTGGTGATGAATTTAGAGACAATTTATGCGCTCATATATTGATCACTTTTTATACATGACTTTATAATAGATAGTACGGTTCTCCAGGGGAGAAATTATGTCGGTCTGTCTGACTGTCTGTAGCTCCGTCTGTCGTAAGCACTTCAAACTCTTATATTTTCCGAACCCTAGGAGATATCACTTTGAAATATGAATCATTTTAATAACTCGAGGACAATATTTGTCAGTTTTTTTTTTTGAGATCCAGAGCCGAAAAAAGTTTAAGGGGTTTTTCTGTTTTTCTTTTCGTTATTACTTCCCTCGATACAGGTTCAGGAATTGATTTGATCCAATACGTATTTTTTACAGATATATGACAGGGGTTTTCCGGCGATTTTCCGAAAAATTTCGATTAAAAAAAAATACGCCGAACCGTTCAGTTAAATTGAATTTAAAAAAGTGCGACAGGTACAGCTCGAATAGACGAAAAAATCCTACTCGATCTATTTTTCACGATAATAATCTGAAAACCGGGAAAACTTGAAAATCTAAAAGTTTGCATTTTGGAAAATACGAAATATCTTTTTACAATTTACCAGGACATATTTTCTGACCGTCTCCAAAAAATCTACAAAATCTACATCAGTAGCCCGGGAAATATTAAAAAAGTGGAAACTCCAGATATTGGCCGTACTAATGGAGTACATGAAAATCTTAAACTTGCTGCGTATACGTCTTCACAAGCCAAATCGATATTTCCAAACCGTTTTTCTGCAACTCTGGAAATATTTTGAAAATATCGAGAAAAAAAACTATAAAATTTGTAATTTTTCTCTAAAATCACCAAAAACTCGAAAACGAAACAAGATATCAAAAAATAATCCTAGGCAAGGGAGGAAAATCATGCTTTTCCTCCCGCGGATAGTTTGATGCCCGACTTTGAACAGTTACGAAAAGGTTACGTGAAGTTTCTTCATTACTTCAAAAACAAATGCAGTAACGTCGCTAAACCTAATGAAATTATCAATTAATGAGAAAAAAATTACGAAAACCCAATTTTTCGGGTGCTTCGCGCCCAGATTTTTCATTATTTACCCCCTATTTGTCCCCCTACACTTTCTCATTACTCAAAAAAAACATAACCAAAAGGAAAAATTATGAAATTTCATCATTTCTTACTAAAAACACCAAAAACTCGAAAACTAAACGTGATATCGAAAAAATGTAATCACACAGTTTAATTGTCCTCGAATAAATATACAAAAAATTACCTTGAAATTTTTTCATATCTTGGAAAATAAACAGACTATAAAAACACCAAACATACATTTTTTGATGACCTAAAAACCAACAAAAAATGTAAGTTCGGGAAATATTTCGAAGAAACGAAAAATTATGGACGAAAATTTTACCATTTTTTTTTCTAAAAACAACAAAAACTCGAAAACTATCGAATCGAAATCGAAAACACGAATATGAATAGTTCCATTGTCCTCGAACATGTCTACAAAAAGTTCCCATGAAATTTTTTCATACCTTGCCAAAAAAAAACGTACTCTTGTAGGATTTTTTTTCGAATTTTGATTTTTTAGGTTAGAGAAGGTTAGATTTGGTGATAATTTCATGATAGCGAATGCTTATTATTAAAAAAAATTCGTATCTCCTAAGCTTAGCCTTAAAAAATAGGTGTTTTAGGAAGTTTGTAGAATCGATAGAGGAGGTCCATAACGGTATTTTGGACACATTTAGAAAATGAGAAAATTTTCCAGTATCGTCCAGCAAGTGGCGTTTTTTGAAACCGGAGATCTAAAAAAAAAAGATTCGGTTCCTTCCGACTTTTTGAATGGATCAATTCACCTATCTATGTCGGTGACTCAATACGAACCCGACGGTACAGGTCCCATCATCCTAAGTCTCTCAGTTCTCAAGTTATCTCCAAAAAATTTAAAAAAAATCACATATAACTTCTTTCCTAATCGGTGAAACATGACCTTCGTACACTATCTTCAATGGAAACCCAACGGTAAAAACCCCATCCCTCTAGCTCTTACCGTTTTCGTGAGGCCATTGTTTTTGGTCCTTCGAGCCGGATTGTCATTTTTTAGAGTTTTAGTGGGTCGAGGAGGTGGGACAGGGTTGTTTGAGCGAGTAGGAGGAGCGGGAAAAGGAGGATGATGAGAAAATTAATTTTTTCCGTAAAATCAGTAGTCTGAGAAATGTTTAAAAAAAAGGAAACATTTTTTTCATTTACTTCTAAAAACAAGAAAAACTCGAAAACAAATTGAGGTATGGAAAAAATGTGAATGAATAGTTTTATTGTCTCAAAAAGGTCTACAAAAAGTTACCACGAAATTTTTTCATATCTTGGAAAATGAACTGAATATTGAATTTTTTTTATAAGACTACCAAAAACTCGAAGATGGCGACAGATTTTCAAATTTCACAGGATACCTTTTTGATCACCTCTTGAAATTCTACAAAAAAAAATAATGAATTTTTCCCGTAATCTCCATAGTTCGGGAAATATTTCGAAGAAACGAAAAATTATGGAGATAACCATCCGACGAATTCCTCTTAAAGTCGTGTATTCATATTATTGGTGTCCAATTATAGTCGTAGTATTAAAAAAGTCCCCACTACTCCTATACCCTTCAACTGCTGTGCTATTCGCGAATTGGAGTCGTAGTATTCAAATGCCTACAAATTCTAAGCCCTTCAACTTCCAAGCCCTTCAACTTCCGACCCCTAACTTGTTTGTACTAGAGCATTTCATATTTCCACCATTTCTGATGCTTTTTTCATCATTACTTTCAACAACGTCGTCACGCGACACCATTTTACCAAATGTAGCTTACTCGGAGCTCTTCGTCTGTTAATATCCACCCTGAAGAACTACTATGTGGAGGTTATCTGAAAACGCCTGCAGCAATAGTGTGGAATATCGACAGACATAATTATATTATACTAATGTTGCAGACCCCCAACACATATCAAGTCAAAGCCAAATTCCTGAAGCAAATGTTGAAAGCACAGAGACCGTTCATTAAGGAAATCAATAGATCCTTTCTACAAAAGATTAGAAGAGAGGGAGAGAAATATCGTTTGTTTAGCAAATACTAGCAAGAGGATACAATATAAATTTAAATTCACAAGAAGTTAAATAGCTTAATTAAGAATTACTTTGAATTACAGAAGCTTCCGCTTGATAGTGAATTACTTGAAAATAGAATATAGAAGAATCTTTGAAGCGTTTTGATAATATATTCAATTTTACAGTTGTTTGTTAGTGAAATCTAACGCGAAATGAAACTTCGTATACATGCTTCTATACCGCCAATTAAAATTCTGCCCCAATTAAATAACAACGCAGTTTCATGAACGATATCTAGTACAACGTCGTCTGCTTGAGAAACTTCAATGGATGATTTTCCTGGAGGGAAAAATATTAAATGATGGCTCTTTTCCTTCTTGAAAAACTAATGATAGGTTCTTTTTGACTTGTTGTGAAACTGACAGTTCAATATTAGTCGCTTCAATATTTGGTTCATATAAATACAAATCTCCATGAAATTATATTAAACTTATGAAAAAAAAATTCATAATTATATGCAAAGGCGTCGATATGGGGGTAATGGGGGTAATTACCCTCCCAAGAATAATTATAAAATTGATCTTTTAGTGGAAATTCTATATTACAGTATATTACAAGAAAAAAATTAGCGTCGCCATTGTTGAAAGGTTATTTCAAATTGTATCGGTAATATGTATCTATATATAATAATATACGACTACTTCAGTGAGGCTGGATTTCAGCAAGGCTTTCTATGGAATCAAGCCAGGTAGCCGAGTGGTGAAAGCGCCGATCTTTTCTATCTCTCTGGCTGCCAGTCGAAGGTTCAAACCCTAGCGACTGCAGACATTTTTCTGATGGCCAGAGAAAGTGCTAGGAATTGCACGTCAAAAGGCAAGACCTCGTTAATCCTTGGCTCGCACAAGTTTCGACTTCTAAGGGCTGCCGTTCGTAAGGGAACGACAGCTGGCTAACGGAAAAAACAATTTTAAACAATTTTTTTAAATAAAAAAACACCAGTTATTGTTGTCCATCCAACGGGATCATGACTGCTCTGACTTTCTATTCGTATAGAAAACAGAGTGTGGGGTACAACGTTAATCATTCTTTATATGCTAGACTTTCATTTTCACATAAAATTAGGTCTCTCTTTCTCTCTTTCACTCTGCATTCATCCCCTCAAACATTTACTGTGTCATCGAGATTTTTGCCATTTTTTTGGACACGGTCGCTTTCTTGAGCCTTCGAGCCTTGAATATTTTCGTTAAATCCCGCTTTTCTTTCTTTTTCTTCTTGTCAGTAGCTTGGCCTCGTCTCCTTTTATTACCTGTTTCGTGGCCTCTAACTGCCGAAGCTTATCCATTTCCAATTTACGGCGATTTTCTTGTTCTTCTTTTCTCATAGCCTCTTCCATCTCATTATTTTTTTCCAGACGACCGTCGTACACACTGTAGGTATCGCATGCCAAGGATCACCAGGATGCGCTTTCATTTAAAAAAAAACTGCATCGTTATTTTCCTTATAACTGTCAAAAGCAGAATTAAAGCACATAAGAATCAAGTAAAAACTAAAAGAGAAAAATGACCAAACCCTTGAAAAGAGACCGACTGGGAGCCTTGAATTGTGCGAGTCGCACAATATTCGGTTTCCCAATGCTAAAAAGGATTTTGAACTCTTATAACGAATTCAAAATTCATTCCTCAATTCAATTCAATGCCGGACAACCCGAAAAACCTACAGCACCTCCCCGAGTGGTCGTTGCACACTTCAAGCAAACACCTGACCACCTGACGTCGGGATTGGCATCCAGGCAACTCACATCGCATTTGCTTTACAAGGAATGCGGTCGCCTATCAATACCGATGCACTTTCTCTCATACTCCGGGATCGAACCGGGCCAGATGCTGGCACAGAAGCTTCAACGCCCGTCTCATCAAACAGCTGATCCATCGGCCACCACTGAATTCATTTATATAAATGATAAATATTATGGGGCCCAGTACAGACCCTTGGGGAACCCCTATTCTACTTGAAAGTGTTCTGTATTCACATTATCTCCTTGTGATTTATCTTGACCTGCTGAAGCCGTCCGTTCAGGTAAGAGGACAACCATTCATAGAGTTTTCCGCGAATCTCATATTGATAAAGTTTATCCATCAAGAGTTTATGCTGGACACAGTCAAAAGCCCGGCTGAAATCATAAAATATTTCAATATTTGGTAGAAATCATGAATTGCGGTGACTGTGAAACGACCAGAGGAAAACCATGCTGGTATTATAGAATTCATATCCAAAAACTTTAATAATTGGTCCAAAATCGCATGGGATTGTTATGGGACGGTAGCTTTCTAGGTTTTCAGAGTTTTCTTTCTTCAAAATACGAGATACTAGAGCAGTTTTCATTCTAATTAAATATTCCTACCTGTAGCGATAAGTTGATCAGGTACGTAAGTGGTTTGATGATCCAATGGGCTATTTTTTGTATAAGGAAGCCTGAAATACTATCTGGAGCATCGGTGTGTTTATTTTTCAGTTTATGCTTTATGATATACAGGACTTCTTCTTCAGATATGTGACAGATAAACATACTATTTACAACTGTTCTATTTGCCGAAATTGGTGTATCATTTACTAAATCAGGCTTTATTTTCTCAATAGTTTCATATGCAACATTAACAAAGAAATCACTGATTATCTCAGATATTTCCAAGGGATTATGTTTTATGAAAATATTTTTGTTCTTATTTTTATTTTGCTTGATTATTTTTGTACGAATGCGTAGAAGTGCCACATAATTTTTTTATATTTTGCACTAATTTTAGACTCTGAATTCGGAATTCACTAAAATTCCGAGTTTGAAGTCAGAATTCAATAAAATTCCGATTTGAAGTCAGAAATTAATAAAATTCCGAGTTTAAAGTCGGAATTTTAATTTAATTCCGAGTTTGAAGTCGGAATTTAATAAATGGTATTCTCATCGTGTGACAAAATTACGACTTATAATTAATTATATTAAATTCCGACTTTAAACTCGGAATTTTATTAAATTCTTGTTTTAAACTCGGAATTTTTCAAAATACCGACTCTAAACTCGGAATTTTATTAAATTCTGACTTCAAACTCGGAATTTCAAACAATTCCGAGGTCAAAGTTAGAAATAATTTTTTTGTAAAAATTTGTTTTTACGAAACTCCCAGGTTTTCGGAGAAAACCCTTCAAAAGCAGAGCTTGTGCGAGCAAGGGAGATACGGGACCTACAGTTTAAAGAAAAGTGGAATCCGAACCACTTCAGCTCAGTGACACGCGACCGGGGATCAAACCCGGCCTGGGTGGAAGCCGAGCGCTCTAACACCACGACCACTTCGCTGAAAAATGTTTATAAAATATCATGTGGCCCTTCTACGCCTTGAATTCCACGTAAGTTTATTCATATATTCGGATTCAGCTAGTTTTTCAGAATAAAAGTTGTGTTTGGTGGTTTTTACTAGAATATTGTGATTTTTCCGCTTGTTGGTTTTGTTGTTCGAGATAATGGTCAATTTTTTGAAGATTTTTCAGTTTTTCACTAGATTCTTGATAGAATCGTTCACCCATTTCCTATTAGTTGACTCAGAGATAATCACAGGCTTCTTTGGACAATTTTGATCACTATACCACAAAATCATATATCTGCTTCCTTGCACGAACATGGCTAGCATTATATCGAAAATAGAAGAATTCTACACGTATTTTTCTATACCACAAGATAATAACTTTGTAAAAATCTCCATAGTGGAATTTATTTCGCAAGGACATTCATCCTCTGAATATCCGTTGCAAATCCCGACTTATTCCACCTCTGCACACCACAGTCTTCAATCGTTATTTTCCAATAGTATTACCCCGGCTCGACAATAGGATTACAGAAGTATTAAAAACATTTACTGGTGCATGCCTTAAGTATAAGCTCAGAAAAAGTCTTTTGTCAGGTGAATTATTTCCTTGATGTTGCTGTTGCTGTTGTTTTTTTTTCTGTTTATCCCCGAGTCTTGCTTTTATATTGTTGAATTTCAAGTATGCTATTTCTGGATACATTATTTTCGTCGAAATATTTCAACTACTATTCAATATCATTCTTCGGAAAATAAAATGAAGTATGGAATATATTAATCTTTTCTGAATATGGGATATTTTCGAAAAGTCCTCGGATATGTCGTTTTTCCATTTCGAGGGGTCGTTTTTCAACACTGTCCAAAATATATAGATTGAGTAAAAATTACTTTGGTAATATTTTTTTTACCCAGTGTATTTTTCCATTTTTGGTTCGGGATCAATACAACATTTTTGAATAATACAACATTAGTTGGTGAATAAATTGAAAAAGCTCACGAAGCAGAAAGATTCTGCTTGTTTGTAAGCATACAATACAAATAAATACAATCTCTTATAATGAGATTGTGCAATTATATACACAGGGTGTTTCTTAAGTACGTGTAGAAAATTTAGGAGCGTGTTGCTGACATCAAAATAAGAAGAAAAGTTCTTATAAACATATGTCCGCAAGTTATTCGTTTCTGAGATACAGAGTGTCAAAATTGAATTCTTATTTTAACTTTTTGTGAATAATTTCAAAATAATTTTGATATTTGGGTAAAGTTTGGTATCTGGAAATATGTATTATTCAGTTTGTGTAAAAAATGTATTCTTGGTAGAGGTCACTGCGAGCAACTGTTTTCGAGTTATTGAGATTTGAAGTAATCGATGCAAGTGATTTTGAATGACAAGATTTTTAAATTTAAATTAAATTCAATTAGAAATTAGTTTTCTCACAATTAACATAAAATTTGATGTTGTCATTGAAAAATCATCCCAGAAACCAAACTTCAGCCGAATATCACAAATGTTTTGGAATTTATTCACAAAAAACAAATATAAGAATTAAACTTTGACACTCTGTATCTTAGAAACGAATAACCTGCGGACATGTGTTTATGGGAACTTTTTTCTTATTTCGACGTCAGAAACAAGCTCTTGAAGTTTCTACGCGTACTTACGAAACACCCTGTATACATATATATATAATAATTGAAAATATTAATAATTACAAATATACATACAATAGTAAAAACAATCGTTTATTTATTTGTGAACAAGAATTATGAAAAAGATTGAAAGCGCAAGAGACACTCTTAGCAAATAAATAGGTTTATTGCCCTTAAAAGGTAAAACCTTGTGGATGAGCAAGTTGGCTAATTAATAAATAAAATAATTTAGGAAATATAAACATATGAGGAAGTAAAAAGATAAAATGTAAAAACGTAAAAATGTAAAAGTGTAAAAATGTGAAAATGTTAAAATGAAAACATGTAAAAATGTAAAAATATAAAGATGTAAAAATATAAAAATGTAAAAATGTAAAAATGTACAAATGTAAAAATGTAAAAATGTAAAGACGTAAAAATGTAAAAATGTAAAAATGTAAAAATGTAAAAATGTAAAAATGTAAAAATGTAAAAATGTAAAAATGTAAAAATGTAAAAATGTAAAAATGTAAAAATGTAAAAATGTAAAAATGTAAAAATGTAAAAATGTAAAAATGTAAAAATGTAAAAATGTAAAAATGTAAAAATGTAAAAATGTAAAAATGTAAAAATGTAAAAATGTAAAAATGTAAAAATGTAAAAATGTAAAAATGTAAAAATGTAAAAATGTAAAAATGTAAAAATGTAAAAATGTAAAAATGTAAAAATGTAAAAATGTAAAAATGTAAAAATGTAAAAATGTAAAAATGTAAAAATGTAAAAATGTAAAAATGTAAAAATGTAAAAATGTAAAAATGTTAAATTGTAAAAATGTAAAAATGTAAAAATTTAAAAATGTAAAAATGTAAAAATGTAAAAATGTAAAAATGTAAAAATGTAAAAATGTAAAAATGTAAAAATGTAAAAATGTAAAAATGTAAAAATGTAAAAATGTAAAAATGTAAAAATGTAAAAATGTAAAAATGTAAAAATGTAAAAATGTAAAAATGTAAAAATGTAAAAATGTAAAAATGTAAAAATGTAAAAATGTAAAAATGTAAAAATGTAAAAATGTAAAAATGTAAAAATGTAAAAATGTAAAAATGTAAAAATGTAAAAATGTAAAAATGTAAAAATGTAAAAATGTAAAAATGTAAAAATGTAAAAATGTAAAAATGTAAAAATGTAAAAATGTAAAAATGTAAAAATGTAAAAATGTAAAAATGTAAAAATGTAAAAATGTAAAAATGTAAAAATGTAAAAATGTAAAAATGTAAAAATGTAAAAATGTAAAAATGTAAAAATGTAAAAATGTAAAAATGTAAAAATGTAAAAATGTAAAAATGTAAAAATGTAAAAATGTAAAAATGTAAAAATGTAAAAATGTAAAAATGTAAAAATGTAAAAATGTAAAAATGTAAAAATGTAAAAATGCAAAAATGTAAAAATGTAAAAATGTAAAAATGCATAAATGTAAAAAATGTAAAAATGTAAAAATGCAAAAATTCAAAAATGTGAACGGAAATACCTCCAAGTCATGAGAAAGGTAAAGATAAAATAAGATAATTTTATTGAACTAATGTTATATTTCAGGGTAAATGCTATAATTGAATAGGATATCATTCCACCTATCTTCTGAAGAAGTAGTATTGGTAGATTCAAGCAGCAAGTAGGTTCATAAAATTAAGTAAGTTATACCGTTATACCTGAAAATACCTATCCTAAAAATTGACAGTTTTATACACAGTAAGAAGAAAAGAAGAACTGAACATAAAAAGTGATTACATGTACGCATAATATACAATGTGAGTTGGTGATGAAGAAGATTGAAACAGGTTTTTTTTTGAAGTGCATGATAAATTGTTTTTATTTTTATCATGGTTAATATTTTCTCTATTATCGAATATACATTTTTTCAATTGATTGCAAAATAATTTTGAATTTCTCATACTCTTCAGGTTTGGGGGTAGACAAATGTAAATTTTTGTGCCTGTACATATGAATTTTTGCTTGAAACTTTAAAAATTTAAAATACTATTTAAGAAGGTCATACATTCTGAAAGTTCAAGCTGAGTAGATTAGATACTGTCTAGCCAGCATTTGATTTTGTATAGGCCCGATTCTGCCTGTTTTTTGTTGTTTCCCAAGTATGACTTGTAGAAGTAGCACAGTGTCATCGGTGTATGAAATAATATTTCCTGAAATGTCAACTTTCAACATGTCATTTATGTGAAGTAGGAATAACTGGGGACCAAGAACTGTACCTTGGGGGATATCACATTTTATTTCTTGAGTTTCACTGAGGTAGTCGTTTATTTTAACCTTCTGCGTACGATCACGATAGTCCTTAAAAAGCACATGTACAACTCCGCTGATGCCGTAAGATTCAAGATTTGGAAAAATCATTTCATGAGAAATGCTATGAATATTCCTATATCTTTTTTTAATGTCTTCCAGAATTTCATGGATTTTTCTTGTGAAATGCAAAGAACTGGTGATAGTTCGGGGGCACATTTATTGAGAATGATTAGCTGAATTCAATCAGATCCACTATCTTTGTTGGTGTTAGGACCCACCAAAATGTGTTTAATTGTTTGTTGGCGAAAGGAAATCTCAGTCAAATGGAGTAATGCTAGGGTCGTTTTTCCATGAATCCAGATAAGAATTTGCAGCAAACATGTTGACAAAAAAATTGTTTTTTCCTAGGCAATCGTAGCTAGTTTTCTATCTTTCTTGGTAATGGAAGAAAATGAGCTTAGAGAGAAGTACGGATCCCTGTTTTGGAATTCAGATTCTAGAAAAAGTTTGACCCTTCAGCGCTTCAACAGAATTGTTATGTAAATATTGTAAATAATCTCAATGATAAAGGCGTGGGTTCAAATCCCAGCACAGTCACCGGTCCCGTGCATGGTATCATACGTTGAAAGATAAGGACCTCGTCTTCCATAGCTCGCACAAGCTTCTCGAAGACTTTTGAGGGTTGGTCATGAAAGTGCAGCAGCGCGTTTGAAAGAAAGAGCAATTTGTAACAAATTTTGATATGATTAAAAATATTGAGATAAAGTCAGTCGATTGTCAGACAGATTATGTAACATGAAGCAATATATCCTTATCTCATCACAATGTATTTTTCATTCCACTGAATGAATTACATAAATTCGCAACTAGGAATGTATCTAATCTCCTGATATTTCTGAAAATATTTCACATCCACAATGATACTATCGTGATCTTATGAGGACACTGATAAAAAAAATTAATGACTCATTTCAGAGTGAATATTTTTCTTGAGTTCATACAGGGCTTGCTAACTGAGCCATTTCCTCCGAAGGAAAAAAATTAAACCTTGGTTGGTTGTCAGAAACTGTGTACATAATATAATAATAATAATATAAATTCATTGACAGAAAATAAAATCTAGATATAAGTTTGGGGAAAAATGAAAGCCTGCCAATAGAATACAAGATTGATATGAATCATTGTCATTCTTGCATTTCGCAAAGAACAAAGAAAATAATAACAATAAAAAAGAGAAAAAACAAGAAACATAAGTCGGAATTCCGAGTTGCAAGTCGGAATTCCGAGTTGCAAGTTGGAATTCCGAGTTGAAAGTCGGAATTCCGAGATACAAGTCGGAATTCCGAGATTCAAGTAGGAATTCCGAGATTCAAGTCGGAATTTATTTTGAAATGAAAATAAAATTTGTTGTGGCCCTTCTACGCTTTCGTAATTTTGTACTGTGAGGAAATATTATTTCTCAACAGTTATTTGTAAACCGAAAAAAAATTATTGCAACAAAGCAGTATTTACTGCCTCCGTGAGTTCTGGGGGTGTTCCAGAAATGGGACAGTCATCATCACTCATCACTTTACAAATTACTTTTGCTTTTCAGAACGTTCGAAACACTAACACGCGGGAAGCGCTACGGAATTATGCCAAAAAAATTACTTTTCAAGCGTCAAGTGTGACAGTTCATTATTACTATTTCCATAGTTACAAAATATGAGCTAATATGAAATATACTCACAAATGAGCTATAACAATTCGTTTGGGGCTAATCAACGGATATTTATAGAGTCGTCACTATGCAAAAAATTATAATAAGAATAATCTTCAACATGGGCTACAGAGATTTATAGAATAGTTTTGAAAAACAAACTCTCCTTAACGAGCATATTCAAAATATCATGTTATAATTTGTATATAAATAAAAATGACTTCCCTAAAAACAGCAACGTGCATAATTATAAAACTAAAAGAAAACTACATCCAACCAAGTGCAACTTAAATAAATCCAAAAATTCATCAAACTATACTGGTCCCGAAATATTCAATAAACTTACCGAGAATATGAAGAGCTTTAAATCTTATCAAGTATTTAGAATAGCTATTTATGTACCAAGTACGTTATATAGATCCTAACGCCCGGAGGGTAACATTCACCCGAGGGCCTTTGGCCCGAGGGATGAATGTTGCCCGATGGGCGTTAGGATCTAGTAACGCTCGTGGTGCATACAAGATTTTATTTTTCACGAAAAGATTATCTTCGACGTTGTTTACTTCATAAATTTCTTCTCATAGTATTTACTGCGTTCTGTTCGGCAACTGAGCACAAGTGAGCTTCTATGCAATTGCCATGGAAACATTGAAGGGTTGTTTATTTAATAAAATGACGCTGCATTTTTGTAAGAATTGACAAGCTTGTTAGTGGAGGAAACTAAAAACGGTTGTGTTCATAATAATTATGGAGATCCCACAGAATGTGACGCTCAAAGCTGAAAGAGCCTTAGGAAATTTACTGCCTGTGAAATCCAAATACTTATACGAGGAGTATGACCATTTTTTGAAATGGAAAGATGAAAACATAGTGAATACCGTAAAGGAAACTGTAATGGCATACTTCCAGGAACTGGTAAGTTAGTCTCATGAAAAATATTAATATTTTTTTTTCATTTACATTTTTCAGTCTGAAAAATATAGTGCAAATAGTCTATGGACCAAATACTCACAGCTGAAATCAACATTGATTGTTAAAGAAAACATTAATATATCAGCATTCAGTCAACTGATGGCCTTTCTGAAAGTTGAATCAAAATAAGGATACATTCCTAAGAAATCAAAGGTGTTGGAAGGTGGACAAGTATTAATTTTCATAAGAAAAGCTCCAGATGATACTTTTCTGCTACATAAAGTTGTTCTGGTAATGAGCGTATTTGGAGGCTTAAGACGTGATGAAATGATCAAGATGACAATTAATGACATTGAAGACAGATGAGCCGTTTTACTGATCAAGGTACCAGAAACCAAGAACTGTACCTCAAGAAGTTTCACCATTGTTGAAGAAAGCGAAATAGGAGCCTTGAACTTAGTTAAAAAGTACATTGCACAACGACCAAAGGAATGCAAACAACGTAGGTTTTTTTTAACCTATAGAAATATTAAATGCATTGAGTTACCTGTAGGTAAAAATACTATAGGAAGTGTTCCTTCTATCATAGCGAAATACCTTAATTTTAAAAACCCGAAAGGTTACACCGGACATTGTCTACGCCGAACGTCGTCAACGCTTCTTGTTCAAGGTGGTGCTTCCTTTGAAACACTAAAATTACATGGAAAATGGAAGAGAAGTACGGTAGCGGAGAGCCATATTGAAAAAAGTATCTCCTCGGAGAACAAAATTGCTACAATGATAGCCCATTCCGTTTCCGAAAAATAAAGTGTTAACGTTCCGAACGAAACCGAATGCACATTGAGGAGTTTATCATCGGTCACACATCGGTCACAGAACCTCAAACTTGGTTCTAATTTTTCAGGAACATTTGAAAATTGTAATTTCTATTTGAGAAAAAATAATTAGTCCCCTTTTTATGTACAGTTATAAATAAAACTTTTCTGAGTAATTAATTTATTGAACTACAGAAAAAAACATTTAGCGGACGTTATGATTCATAATGCCCTCCATAACGCCCCGGGCGTGATGGGTCTGATAATAGCAACCGATGCCAAGGTATTATAAAGCAGTAATGGACAAGTGAAAAATAAAAGCATTAAAAGAATACTTATTGGAATAGTGTTTCTATAACTGTGTAGATTTCATGCAATAAATAGCCACTAACTAAAGGTATGTATTATAATTTTCACCCAGAATTGAATAATAGGTTGCTTCACACTTTTATTGTTCCATGTGTATATGAAAAAACTTTGATTTATTTTGAGTTTTTCAATAATATTCTATATGTTTTTAATGTATAATTTTATATGTAAGTAAATAAAAACTTCAATTTATTCTGTAATTCTTTATATTACTATTTTTATTTATTATGTTTTTTATGTGTAATTTTTTTATGTAAGAACTTGTCAGTTTGTACTGACTTTGCCTTGACGAAACCTACTGAATGTGATTTTTGGTAAATAAAGAATTTTATTATTATTAAATTAAATAAATGTACCTATACCTCTTAGAAGCCACATTCCTGGACTAATAAATAAAGTTATATGGTAATACGTATTTATTATTTCAAGAATTGATTTCATACAGATTTAGGCAGTTATGTCTGTAAACATCAATAAATAAATTGATGAAAAACAAAATATTGTTTTCGTAATGCTATTCTGATCTGATTTGCGGTCTTTCCAGCTCGTTCGTCATGGGGTGTCAATTATTATATTTTTTCGATTATTAATTTCTTCCTCGGAATGATATATGTATATCGCTCCCAGCATACAGAAATAACTAGGAAGTTCACACAACAAAACACCTAGCCAAACCAAAAGGCACTTGAGTGTGACTGAATAGTGACTGGAGAAAATATCGGTCTGTGCACCGAGAAACTTAGATATTCATCCTAATACACGTGCCATTTTTTGTCATTTGGCATTTTTCCAATTGTTTTTCAATGTGGAGCTCTTATCTTCAGGTACGATATCGTAGGGGGCAGCAAGAACGTTTTCAAAAAGTTCGGGCGCCAGTTAGTTTACCGGTTCATTAAATCTTTTGAAAATAAACTTCGAAATGATTTATTTTGGAGGTTGAGGCAGCAGCTGTCTGCCATTTATGTTCTCTGAGAACTGTTGAATAATTAAAAACAACAATGTTGGCAAATAAATGATATGCTTATTTAAATATTCCGTAATTTTCAGCCAGTATCAATGAATATTCAATGGACTGAAAATTTTCACAGAATTTCGAAAACACACTTTATCAAATTTATATTTACTTCGACTGCCAGTTCAAACATCCATAAAAAGCCTACAATGATTGCAAATGCCGATTTCAACGTTTGTTCATGAATTGCGATATTATTATCAATTGAATCGCTTTTGAGACATCAAAGAACAGGGCACATACATACTTTTTCATATTCAATGAAGCATGGATATAGTTGGAACGAGCAATAGATGCGCTCTCCGTTGATTTTCCCGAGCCATTTTGTTGTTCTGTTATGACATTGTGCGGAATCGTGGAATGGCCAACTGTTTTAAAATTATATTATTTTTATATTTTAAAGAGAAACATTCTCAATTGAAAATTGAACCGATACATGACTTCTCTGGAAATGGATAAAACGCCTACGATAAAATTGAAGTTACTTTTTTGTAATATCTAACAGAAAACAACTACTTCCCCGGCTAAAGCCACGCTGGACATTGAACTACATCTGATAGATATTGAGAAAGACCCTATATAAGTTGAGAGAAGAAATCTGAAAGTGAAAATTTGCATTTTCATTCAGATAGTTGATTATTTATTAAATATCCAGTTTCCATTGGAGATTCTTATCTATAAATAAGATAAGGGAGAATGTTATTCAGAAATATCACTCACAGAAAATCGCTCATTTCATTGATGCGTGAATTGCATCTCTTTCGCTAGGCCTCCAATACATTTTGGTCGACAAAAATATATTTCACTCTTCTAAGATTTTGACGAAGAAATGCACCTTTCCGCAAAATCGATATTTTCTGAACGAATTAGCCTTCTAATCTAAAGAACAATAACATGTTCGGATTCAAAAAGAAATTTTCCATAGGATCAAATAATACTCACGGGAATTCCGCATTTTGAGATATTCCAAGGTGGTCAGAGTCGAAAAATGCAATATTCTATAGGTATAGAAGGAAATCGAATTTTGCGAACATTTTTATTTTAGATTTTTCCAAGAATCACCTCAAAAATTTAATTAAACTGAGGAGTAACCGAAAAAGTGCAAATTTTTTTACGAAGAAATGCACCTATCCGCGAAATCGACATTTTCTGAATGAACTCGTCTTTTAATCCAAAGAACAATAACATTTATGGAGTCAGAAGGAAATTTTCTATTGGATCGAGTAATATTCGCGGGAATTCTATATTTTTTAAATATTTCCAGTTGATCAAAGTGGAAAAATGCAATATTCGAAATAGGAGGAAATCGAATATTGCGAACATTTTCATTTTCCATTTTTCAAAAAATCGCAAACTATCTTCAAGTGTATCTTGACGAGCTGATTCCGACTATCACCTCAAAAACTGAATTTGACAAAGGGTTGACTAAAAGAAGGCAATTTTAAAACGTCAAAAAAATGCATCGACATCCATCCACATCAATTGAAAATTGAATCAATACATGACTCCTCTGGAAATGGAAAAAACCCCTACGATAAAACTGAAGTAACTTTTTTGTAATATCTAACAGAAAACAACTACTTCCCCGGCTAAAGCCACGCTGGACATTGAACTACATCTGATAGATATTGAGAAAGACCCTATTTAACTTGAGAGAAGAAATCTGAATGTGAAAATTTGCATTTTCATTCAGATAGTTGATTATTTATTAAATGTCCAGTTTCCATTGGAGATTCTTATCTATAAATAAGATAAGGGAGAATTTTATTCAGAAGTATCACTCACAGAAAATCGCTCATTCCATTGATGCGTGAATTGCTTCTCTTTCGCTAGGCCTCCAATACATTTTGATGATTCCACAACTGACTTTATGAACATCCTGTTCATATTTTCAATGAAATCAAAATTATTTTTATAATTCCGACTTTTATCTCGGAATTGCGACTTTTTTCTCGGAATTCCGACTTTTATCTAGGAATTCCGAATTTTATCTCGGAATTTCGAATTTTATCTCGGAATTCTTAGATGAGTTCCCGGAGGGTTTTCTCCGAAAATCTGGGAGATTTGTAAAAACGAATTTCACAAAAAATAAAAATATGTATATATAGATGGGAATATTCTGAAACCCTACTGGAATTATAATTGGGAGATCATCTAGGTCTTGATGTGAAATTTAAAGGTCAATTTGAGTCAGTATTGTGATTATAACACGAATGATGAATAGTTCAGCTTTAGAAATACACCCAATCCAACACTAGTTTACAAGGTGATGTTGCAAACGAGAGTGTTTTGTCAGTAAATGAATATCTCAGTGATATACAAAACAGAAGTATTGACCTGGTGTATAAAGAATTTTTCAATACTTTTGATATATTTCGATATATACCAGCGTAGCAAAAGCCAAAAACAATCTAAACAAAAAATCCTGGGTGATTCTGATCTTATAATATAATTAATTGGCAAGAACCTTTGAAAGGACCCCGCAAAACCCTTATGGAATTTGGGTCCATGTGGATTTTCTTGAATTTTTGGTATGATGTAGTCCATGTAATTCTCAACCAATGTTACCATTAATCCAACCCAAAAAAATTTACAGTTTTGCTGTTAGGGGGCGTTGAAATCACCATTCGCGCAGATTAGACTATTTATTTTTGAATCCGGTAACAATATTTTCACTTGTTTCATCGTTGCTAATGATGCACAATATTGTACTGTTTTACGAAACATTTAACAATATTTCTCGAGTGCTTTTTAATGTATCGTCGAATGTTTTAATATGCCTGAAAAAGGAAAATAGCAGTTTTTTATGAATCCCACCTCCCCCCGAAGGGCACAAAACAAAAAATCAAATAATTAAAATTTAAAATTAATTCTCGACTACTTATAAATACTTTATCAAAATAAATGCTTTAATCAGCTCAAATTGAGGAAATCGCACAGTTGTTTAATTTCACCTTTCCCATTCTGTCAAAAAAATATTGGTGGATTTTGCTGACTTCTTAGTAGGCCGTAGTTCATGTTATTTGAATATCAATCAATTGAGAGAAAATCTTGAAAATAAATAAAAATTATACATCAACAATTTGAATTTGAGGTGGTGCCTGAATTAAGTTTCTTCGTGTTTTGTAATAGGAGTTGGGAGTAAGGGGGAGGTTTTAGATTTTTTTTATAAAAACTTACATAATTGTTCAGCATGATCTAAACTGAAATACGTAGAGATATTGTTTTCGCCTATAATAATGAATAGTCTATTCTGAACAAGGTATGATTTCAACTCCCCCTAGGATCAAATCTATTAATTTTTGGGGTTTGTCACCCAATTAATTTCTGTTCGAAATAACTTGAACTGCATCATATTAAAATTCAGAAGAATCCACCAAATTTTTTTCGTTTTGTGTCCTTTGGGGGGAGGGGGGATAATCATTAAAAACTGCTATTACCCTTATTCAGGCATATTTAAAAGTTCGACGATACATTTAAAAGACATTTTTTTTTGCGTTTAGGAATTGGAATTAGGTGATAGGAATTGGGGGGAGAATGAGGGGGGGTAAGAATCTTTTTTATAAAACAGTACAATATTGTGCAACATTAGCAACAATGAATCAAGTGAAAATATTGTTACCGGATTCAAAAATAAATAGTCTGCGGTGATTTCAACGCTCCATAGCAGCAAAACTGTTAATTTTTTGGGTTGGCGCAATGGTAAACATTGGTTGAGAATTACATGGACTAAAACATACCAAAAATTCAAAAAAATCCACCGGAACCCAAATTGCATAAGGATTTTGCGTGGTCCTTTGTTCTAGTTAACCAGTCAGTCCTAAAATCCTGGTTTTACTGTAAGACTGCAAATAAATATTATAGAGTGTGGATTTTTTTAGTCCCGTCCGCCCTGTTAACTTTTGAACGGTTAGACGAACAAACATAAAAAAAACCGTTTGGAGGGTTTCACCGATACTACTTTTTGAAACAAAAAATATGAAGATTGCTCGACAGAGGGCGCGGGGGGGCACATCAACTCAACAATTTTAAATGGCATGGGGGGTCAGATGTTACAACGTTGAAAAGCGAATCCAATTATCTTTGCAACCATCTAAATATTTTTGAATTTTGTTGAGAAATTTTTTCCCAAATTCGATTTTTATGTGTTTCGAAATTTTCAAGTTGATGTGTCCCCAGCGCCATCTGTCAAGTAATTGCAATGTTTCTTCTCTCAAAAAGTAGTATTGATAATACTCTTCAAAATATTTTTGGTTTCATAATTCCACAACAAACCATTCAATTTTATCGAGGTATGAGTAGTTTTCAGATCCGCATTTATATTTGATATTTCGAATTTGAATTGCAAAGAAATATTAACAAAATTTAAAAAAATCAGATGGTTGTAAAGAGAATTGAATTCCATTTAAAATTTTTTAGTTGATGTGCTCCCCCGCGCACCCTGTCGAGCAATCACCATATTTTTTTGTTTCAAAAAGTAGTATCAGTGAAACCCTCCAAACGGTTTCTTTTTTCATGTCTGTACGTAGAACCGTTCAAGAGTTAACAGGGGGGGGGCTAAAAAAATCCGCACTGTATAAACAAAATTAGCAATGCTAAGAAATTGAAAAAAAAATTAAGTATACTGGCCGTATTTTTTGTCGTACCCTCAGATCAATAAGTAAACATAGATCGGCCCGATGCTACGTAAACATCATATTCACTGAACCGAAGATAATTCTTGCGGAAACTGTTTTGTTTCGGGTTTTTGACATTCGAACCAAAACACAACACCTCTAGCACAGTGCCGTGCTTTTTTAAGGGGGTCAAAATTACTTATGCAAATGCAGTACCTGTGAGCTGCAACAAGTTATGTCACGGTTTTGTCTTAAAATTCCTAGGGTGAATAAAAAGCCGGGGGTTGGCAGCAAATAACTTTTTATCAAAATTTGGGGATTCAAGATAGCGGATTAGTTTTGTGATATTCTTTCCTTAGTTGGATTCTAGGAGTTTTCAGCTATAAAAAATAAAGCATTATTTATGGTCTAAAGTAATTATTTCGAGAGTGGAAGAACAATTCATTTAGCGAAGTTATTCTCTGGATGAATTGAACTTCGCCCTTTATTTTCACCAAATATGATTTATAGGATTTTTTTTTTGTAATATTCTTTTGAAAATAATAAAGACGTATATTATTATTATTATTATTATTATTTAACAAGTTCCTTGACTATATTTCAAGTTAGGTGTCTGGGGGTTTATGTTGTGTAGATCAAGTTTCAACGAATCAATACGAATATTTGAATAAATATGGACCAGTTGCATAAAGCCTTCTGTTAACGTAGGTAACATAACTGGTGAGCTTAGACATGCGTTGCCATAGTAATCATCAAATCAAATATTTATTTGTCTGTTAAATTCTTTATGCAACTGGCCCTATGAGTTAAGAAACCTTCTCCAACATCTATAAATGAATTGTTCATTCTGTTGAGTATTATCCTTCCTAAATTTTGGACCAGTTCATTCATATGGCAAGTACCTGTCAGAAAACAACTACTCTCCTGGCTAAGACCACGACGGGGATTGAATTAAATCGAACAGATACTTGTGCAACGTTCCTCAAAGCATCAGAGAACGCAAGTGCAGGTGTTTTGTGTTGATGAAGTGTTGTTAAAATATTCCTGTGTGTTTTCGTGGTTTTTGTCCTGCTTAAACAACTTTAAGTTACATTTGGAATATTTTTCAAAATAGTGCAGTGGTTTAGTGAGACACAATGTCGAAATACTGCTTTGTTTTCAAAACAAATGATAGTAAACAAACATTCCACAGGCGAGGTTCCAGTGGCGTCAAATGCACGATACAAATCATGCAATCAAACGTATTCGTCAAATATAATATTGGAGGACAAAGAAACTCATTCAAAATTACAGATAAGAAAAGCCTATGGCAAAATGGTGATTGCTTCAATGTTTGTTATAAATATCTGTAAGCAGGGGGAAAAAACATTGAAGCTTATGACAGGAAAATTGAATTTATTTTCCAATAATATTGATAATGTTAAAATTCTAACAGAAGGACAATTAATGATATACCAAAGACCTTGCTTAAAAGTTTTGGAAATCATTTCTTTGAAGAAGAGCCTTTATCAAACCATAGTTATGCCTTGGTAAAGGCAATACTTCATTTTTTTTTTCAAATTCCGAATATACCATGAATTGTCAATAAGCGGAACTGACAAAGTAGAAAGGGTAATGTCTCTTTTGACAAAGACAGTTTTCTAATGAACAGTCGTTACCGACCGATGATGAACCCTTTACTCCCATAAACACCTACTACGTAGGCTTATTATGGCAAGTACCTGTCAGAAAACAACTACTCCCCTGGCTAAGACCACGACGGGTATTGAATTAAATCTAACAGCTACTTGTGCAACGTTCCTCAAAGCATCAGAGGACGCAATTGCAAGTGCGTTTAATTCAATACCCGTCGTGGTCTTAGCCAGGGGAGTAGTTGTTTTCTGACGGGTAGTTGCCATAATAAGCCTACGTAGTAGGTGTTTATGGGAGTAAAGGGTTCATCATCGGTCGGTAACGACTGTTCGTTAACAGCAACATTAACACAGGAAATAAAATATTTATTGAATGAAATATATGCTTATACCACACGTTATTATAACAAATTGGCAAATATCACTATTATTTATTTAATTTTAAGCCTAACATACAATATTACAAATGTATAAATATAAAGTGTCAAAGTGAATGTGAAAGAATGATTCTCAAGAAAGCTCAGTACATGAGGATTTCAACACTTGGTATTTATCAAAAGAGACCTGACCCTTTCTACTTTGTCAGTTCCGCTTATTCGAAGTATAATCAGATTTTGAAAAAAATTTGAAGTACTTATTACCTTTACCAAGGCAAAACTATGGTTTGATAAAGGCTCTTCCTCAAAGAAATGATTTCCAAAAAGGACATGGCACTGGATACATGTATTCCTGGGGCTCGACAGATTTTTTTTTTTATTTTTGGATATTTTTGGTCAAAAGAAACAACTTTCTTCATTAGACTTTTTTTCTGGCCCTACAGGGTGAGCCAAAAAATTGGGTCTAATGTAAATTGTGGAAAATATTGTCTGTAAGTTGTTTTTTCTTCATTTTTGGGTGAAAAATATCAACTGGCTTTTAATGATATGCATATTTACAGGATGAGGCATCAGAATAGGCGATTTTTTTAAAAACTGTTTATTACCTTCTCGTCCCAGTGTGGACTTTTCATTGAATTTCTCGAAGCCAAAAATTGTCCCAAAGTTGCTCGTGTTAGCATTTTTGTTTCTAACTTGTTTACACCCATATACAGTGTATTTCACTTGTCATGGAGACACCCTCCTATCTTCAGTAATTTTCGACGAAGAACCATAAAATTTTCAGAATCGATAGATGCACTAGGAATGAACTCACTGCACAAAAAGGGTCATCCAACATGATATACACTGCACGCCAGCAGCGATGGAAAAATGGGCAGTTCCATCGCTGCTGACGTGCAGTGTACAACACGTAGGATCTCCGCTTTTGTGAACTGAGTTAATTTCTAATGTATCTATCGATCCCGGTAATTTCATGGTTCTACTTCGAAAATTACGGAAGATAGGGGGGCGTTTCCATGAGAAGTGAAACAAATTAGAATTTTTGAAGATTGAAAATTTTTCAGTAGATAGGTGTAATAGTAGTGATTTGGGGATCCTGAACACGAAATGCAAACTCTGAAGATGTTGTCGGTATCTCTACGAAGTTTCTCATATTTCTACAATTATAGTAAACAATCAAATTTTCAGTTGAAAAGGGTTCATTCTGTCTGAACTCAAGATAGGAATTGTCCAATTTTCAAGAAAGGTAATCAATAATTTATTGATTTTCGCGCAATAACGGTAGGATGTTTAATGTGAAACAATCGAAAAATATTTCTTCAAGCAAATGATTTAATTTCTTTCGAAGTACAATGTTACGGAAGAGTGGAAGGGCCAACTGTTTTAAACTAATATATTTTTAGCAATAGTTCTTCGGAACTAAAGTTTCTATGGTAACCCTATGTTTATTTGCTGTAACTTCCTCTATTGTATAAACATTTCTTGTCTCGTAGCGAATAAACTATTTTATTATTACTTATTATTATTATATTATATTATTATAATTCAGACTTTTATCTAAATAGGTATAATTCAGTACATCATGAGATTTAATTGCATATCTTCATAAAAAAAATCTTAACCAATATCGAGAAACCAACATTTTATAAAACCACTCTTCCTAAGGACACGAGGTTTTTTCAGGCTGATCGCTGTCATGGTATCATTAAATAACAAGGTTTTCGTTAAAAAACGAAACTTTACCAATTGACAATTATTCTGGAGTTTCTTATCAGGGCAAATTCAACACTCTCTTAGATCAAATCTGAAAAGTAGGGACTTTTGTTTCGTTAATAATAATGTCTATTAAGGCGGGAATTAGCGCAGTGGATGGCGCACGCGCCTGAGGACCAAGAGGTCCCAGGTTCGGTTCCCGGCCAGGACAGGCTTTTTCAATTTTTCTGAATGATAGAATCTCGTTGCCGACTGGGAATAACCCTCCACGATTGACTGTTGCGTTAAAAATCAACAGTGCTGCTCCTAGAGTGGCGTAAGGAGTTGTGACACAGCCTACCCAGAACACGTGGCTAATGACCATAGCAGTCGATGCCGAAACACCAAAAAAATAAAAAAATATTTATTTTTAACTCGCTTTTATTAGCTTCACCTATATGTCAGCATGTCACGGAATCTTTGAACGTAATTTTCACTCACTTCCAGACGTCCGAATGATTTGAAATTTGGCATGTATTCATAATTCCGGTGACAGTGTTTCCTTGAGCTCTTGAACGCTAATTATTGTGAAATTAAAATTAGTGATACAAGAATACAGTTCAAGAGAACTCATGTCAAGCACCCCACGCTTTTTTAACATTTGAGCATACATTGAAAAATATTTTTTACTTTTTAATCCATATTGGAAGTGAAGCGTGTTCATCAGTTTTCAAAACTATAATATTTCAACGAAAAGTACAACATCCTGGAATGAACGACTTACTGAATGAAATATTTCACGAAATAACGCTATTTCGATATTTTTGGAAATGAAATGATGCCCAACTTGAGGAAAACGGCAGTTGTAATTCAAATGGCAATGTCTCACCAGTTAATCAATAGTTTTTGAAAAATCATGGGATCAATGTTTGAGACATCTGGTAATGCTGAAAATAATACGTATAAAATTAAAAAGTACACAATTCTACGAAGGCGTAGAACGGACATGCGATATTTTTTTTCTTAATTTCGAGTTACAACTCAATTATGTACACATCTTTTTTTTTTGTTATAGACGAATCTGTATCTGTTTTATATCTGAATTGAATAAATTTACTTACTTGCTTACAACTCGAAATTAACTTAATTTCGAAATAAGCCAGATATGGGTAAATGGATTCAGATTTCTGCAAGTGCTGCTCCTATATAATTCTTGGTATAAATGGAAAATGGAAATGGAAAAAGGAAAAATTCTCAAATGAAAAAAAAAAACATGACTCCTCTGGAACGGAAATAATGAAATTACATTTTTGTAATGTCTAACAGAAAACCACTACTTTCTTGGCTAGAGCCACGCTGGGCATTGAAATACATCTGAGAGATATTGTGAAAAGACCCTATATAACTTGAAAGAAAAAACCCGAAAGTGAAAATTTGCATTTTCATTCAGACAGTTCAAATAAAAAGAAAATAATTTTTGTAATATCTTACATCTGACACATATGTGGAATGATCCTATATAACTTGAAAGAAAAAATCCAATAGTGAAAATTTTAATTATCATTCAGATAGTCGAAATGAAAAGAAGCTAGTTTTTGTAATATCTAACAAAAATCAACTACTTCCCCGGCAAAAGCAACGCTGGACATTGAACTGCATCTGATAGATATTGTGACAAGAACCTATCTTGAAAGAAAAACTCTGAAATAAAAAATTCGCATTTTCATTCACATAGAACAAAAACGATTTTGAATGTTATCACCGATACTACTTGTTGAAATTTCGCGATTGCTTGATAAAGGGAGCGGGGAGGCACATCAATATATGCACCTGAAATATCAAGTATAATTACAGATCTAAATGGTACTATTATCTCGATACATTTGAACGGTTTGATGTGGAACAATGACACAAAAATTATTTTGAATGGTAGTACCGACACTACTTTTTGAAAGAAGATACATTGCGATTCTCCAACAGAGGGCGCTTGGGGAACTTCAACTTAAAAATTAAGAAAGGCAAAAAAATCAAAATTATGAAAGTACGTATAAACGAAAATCAAAAAAATTATGTGGTTGAGAAGAAAATTTAAATATCTTTTCAACGATGTATAATTTGACCCCCCATGCTATTTGAAATTCTTAAATACCCCTCTTTTCGGGCAACCACAATCTCTTTTATTTCATAAAGTAGTATGGGTGATACCATTTAAAATGTACCAAAATGTATTGGACGCCTAGCGAAAGAGATGCAATTCACGCATCAATGAAATGAGTAATTGTCTGTGAGTGATGCTTTTGAATAACATTCTCTCTTATCTCATTTATATACAGTGACCGCCAAAATCAAGGAACCATATAGGAAACTTTTTGATTAGACAATACAAAGAAGTAACTTAATTTTTATCGTGTAGGTTTTTATCATTCCAGAGGATTCATTTTTGGTTTAATTTTCAATTGAGAAGGTTTCTCTTCTCAATAAGAAATTATTTCATCCATTGCACTGCAACATTTATACCGACATTTATATAGGAGCAGCGCTTGCAGAAATCTGAATCTATTCGCTCATATCTGGCTTAATTTCGAGTTGTAGCTCGGAATTTTTTCCGTATTTTCTTCTCGTTTTGGACGAAAAATCCATGACAAAAATCTATGGAGGAGTGCCATAGAAAGAATAGGCTGAGGCTCAGCCTGTGCTCACGTGGCTTGGATAGACCAAAGTGTTGAAGGCACCTTATAGACCCTTTCCAGAATCAAGCACGTCTATACTAAGATAGGTCAAGGTCTTCGGTGGCATTGCAGAAGATCTATGAATTGGCTTATCCTCCTGTAGCTACAGAAGTATCGCATTTGCTAAACCTTTTATTTTGAATTATTGCTAAAGCAACTTGGTAATAGAGTTCTGGTCATAAGTGAAAACGAGACCATGTATATCAGCAGTACGAGCTGCTGCCCTAAGTAACAAAAGCTCCAGTACCAGATTTTTCGGGATGTAGATAATGCACTGAAGAGGAAACTAACTCTCGAAGAATAAAGGCCTCATCTGCTTGTACATTTATTTCGTGTAGACTCCAAACTAAAGTCCACAACTCCAAAGCAATAGCACTAGCGATAGCTGTAGCAGCAATTTCGTTCTTCCGCGACATTTCTGATGACCAGATCGGTCGAAATTTATGTACGGAAAAATTTTTGAACTGTGGTTACTTAAATCTGGAGGCCAACCAAAATTTATTTGCTTTAGTAAATTTCATCATAATTTCCCCACCAAAATATACAGAATAGGAACGGTAACATATGCTCATCCTGAAGGGAGAACGCAACTTTTCTTCTGAAATCGTAGTTCCCATACTAGGTTCCTGAAATATGAGAAGAAGGCACCAACAACCGAGTCCCTTGTAGAATTACTATTATTATTGTGACAATGCCCAGGCGTTCGAAGTATCCCACAACAGAGATTCGGGATGGAAGTCGATTTATTTTAAAGGCATGTATGACGTCAAGAATAACAAACAAAAACCCGGTGATGTTTAATGTCAAGGTCAGCTTCTGACCTTTCCTATTTGATGCATTGGGTGGTGACGTAGAATGGATATTGAAAATTATTACAGAACTCCAGATATTAAAAAATGACATCAATGGGCCATATTCATAACAGTGAAAGATATCCTTCCGAGTGTAAGGTAGAAGTATGAGGTATTGCTCAAAAGTAAGAAGTAGAATATAAGCATTCTTCTTTGCGTATTTATGATGATCACCTCATACTTGCAAGGATATCTTCCATGAACAAGGTGTAACAGGAAACAAAGCTGGTCAGACATGAAAATCAGCTGATGCTTCATACTCCTTCTGTTTTATTCATGCAACCTGTTTGCGTTTTACTCTTACTTGCTATTGTTTTTGGAACCTTTTTGCGTTTTTTCTTTTGTTTGTTATTATGTTTTACTTTGTTTTGCCAAATGACCATTTTTTTCATTAAACTAATAAATTCTACGAAGTCGAAATACCCTTTTATCCAAAATTTCCATAGAGTGGAAGTATAGAGGGAAGTATTTTACATAAAAACAACTACTTCTTTGGCTAATATCACGACGAACACTGAACTACATCTAACAGATATTTGTGCAATGAGGACACAATTGTATGTCATCATATATCATGCAGCAGAGTTTATCCTTCATTTGGTTGGGGAAGACCACCTTACTCAGCAGGTATCCCAAAAATTCGATGTCATAAATAGCGCTTGTAAATTGAAATTGTTTAACAACATTTTTGAGTAAGAAGAATAACTGGAATATTTCATAATTATTGGTTAATATGTGGTCCCTGAATGACTGTCTCACAAATAGCGCTTGTAAAACGCTATTCATATAACAAGTGTTTTCCAAATTGTTCAAACCAACTTTTTTCCCATGATTTTCAAAGTGCCTTGTAGAACTATCCAAAGACTTGATTGATAGATCATGAACAGCAACAGCTCCAACCAAACCTTTCTGCATCCAAATTAAATCAAATTTATTCTGTTCTATAGATATATTTTATTGGTCCGTTTAAAAGAACTTTTATAACAAATATTTAGTATGAAAGTAATGCATAAGTATAGTATATAAGTACCTAAATTTTTATTTTAATTTGGGGTCCATAAGAAGAGGGGTGACCTAGGCACCAGTGCCCGTTTTGTTGACTATCCTCTGATAAAGCCAAAAAGAACTAATTGATAAAAAATACCATCACAGCGATTACAGTACTAATACTAGAAGTGGAGTGAGAGTATGATGATGAGGGTATTGAGCTGAATAAAGAAATAATTTTCGGGGTAAGAAAAAAGATCAAACGATTATTGAGTAAGAGAATCAAAAAAATTGTGATTGGGGAGATATCAATATTTTGTTAAGTAAGACGGGTAGGATATATGTATTGCTATGAGTTGAAAATTTCAAATTTTGCAAAGTTTTCCAGCACCATTTTTTTTTATTTCAGTTTTGAATCCATGGGTTGCTTTAATTTTTTGATATGTAACTGCAAAAGGTTATATAGCTTTGCTCCGTACTAGAAAAATTATTCCTGTGTTAGAGATTTATCGAAGAAATCAATATTCACATTCAAATTGGTGGCTGCCCTTGTGTTCCAATTTTTTGTTTGAAATGATTCCCTCTTAAGATAAACTCGGAGGAGGCATTGGTAAGTGTAGATTCGTCTACCAGTGAAAGATTCAGTTTATTTATGAATAAGTTGAGTTGAAAATCGTTTATTTCTCCGGAGTTTGATTTTTAAAAGTGTGTTTTGAGTGATTTGTAAATTTTGTAAAGTTGTTGTAAATGTGCGTTCGGTAATTAATCCTTCCTAATGAAGTGGAATCTTCTAGAGGGATCAACTCGCTCTTGCTTGAAGTGGTTGATTAGAACAACAATTCGAAATAACACTTGAGTTTTGATTCACTGATGAATATTTAAATTCTCCATATAGGACCTCATTGTTCATGAATCCCAATGAGGATGCATTCAAAAGAGAAACCAGAGTGGTCTAGACGTTTCTAGACGTTATAGATATTTCAATGATTTGAATGATTTATAAAATTAAGGGAAATGTGGAGACGGGCAAGTCAATTCAAGTATCTCATGAGGCCAGGTAGCCGAGTGGTTGAAGCGACATTGTTTCAATCACTTTGGCAGCCAGTCGGCGATAGTTCAAACCATGGCGACTGCAGAATTTTTTCTGATGGCCCGAGAAAGTGCTAGGAATCGCACGTAAAAAGGTAAGACCTCGTTAAGCCTTGGCTGCCGTTCGTAAGGGGACGACAGCTGGTTAACGGAAAAAACAATTTCAACAATTTTAACAATCTATCGTAACATGCCCTGCAGCGGCCAGAACCAGATTCTCAATACGACAGCAATGCCAGAAAACCTGGTAAATTGTTCTCCCAATACATTCCTTAATTTCGTTAAGAGATTGGATATACTGGGAGATATATAACCATATCTCAAAGTTTAGAATAGGTCATAACATTATTGTTATTATTTTTTGCACCGCACCCTTCACTTTCTCGATGCTGTATGCTATATAGAATCTCAATATAAATTGTTAAATTAGCTTAGGTATTAATGTAATTTTGATTCTGAGAAATAAATTTATCTTATCTTATCTTATCTAGGGTGAGCCACAATAGGCCATTGGCCGCAATGGAGGGCCTGATACGGGCCCACTCACATTCAAACCTAACCTAACAAAATCTTTAGCTAGAAAGCTGTCATTTGAGCCACTTGAGCAAGTGAACATACACAATTTTTTCCAGATATGTGTTTTCCCAAAAGTTGAATAAGAAATAGGAATATGAGATATTCTCACCTGTCTGATAAACATTTTCTGTCAGAATATTGCACGAGTACTACAACAAACAAAATAAAAATGAAAATTTTTATCCATTTCTGATTGAGTTTACATGTACGTTTAGCAGCATATAGAAAATGCATTGAAAATCGCGAAATCGTTAACGACGATAATAGAATATATTCAGAAAACACATCAATTTCTCGAAAAATCAAACGGAAGATAGAAGATAATCCAAAATAATATCAAGATAAATAAATTACCAATATTGAACACCTGAATCATCCATGTGTTTCAGATTGTGAAATGATAAGGAGAGATATTAGCAATATCTTAGTATGTCAGTGAGACAAAGGTTAATAAATAAGTAACTATGAAAACACCACATTCTGCTCAACGTGGTAAAAAAAATGACAGGTCTAAAAGCAACCCTATCCAGCAGAATAGACACTTGGCAGACAGGCATCAATGGAAAAACTTCTTTCCTGAATAAAATGCATCGACAAACACTGAATTTCATCTGCCGTTCAAAACAAATTTACCAGTTCAAACAATTTCAATTTTCAAAACTTCTGGTTCGGAGACAAAGAAAAATTAGAGAATGTGTACAAACTGCCTGCCACCAAGTAGAATGCAAGCGTCTCATATTTTTAAAAACGATCTTTTTATTCATTTATTGACCGGCATCTGTTATGGTACAATAATTGGCCCTTTTAAATTACCTGACATTCTAAACGGGAAAATTTATCGCAATTTTTTAGAAAACGAACTGCCTACTCTTTTGGAAGATGACGGGTGTCCAGCTCATTACGCACGACCAGAGAGAAATTATTTGGATCAAACTTATCCACAGAGATGGATCGGTCGTCTTGGTACCAGTTTGTGGCCTTCCCTGTCTCCAGATTTGAACCTGCTAGATACACACCTAGTAAATGATGAACAAGAATTAAGACGTCGTATTAATGAAGCAGCTGTCCAAATAAGCCGAAGGAAGTACACGACGAATAAAAAGATCGTGTTTGAAAAGATGACACGCTTGTATTCGACTTGGTGGCAGGCAGTTTGCACAAATTCTCTAATTTTTCTTTGTTTTTTGTTTAGTAATAAATACCTGTCACTTCAATATACCAAGTGTTTTCATTCGAATTCGTAATTATTGAAATAATTTCACAATGAGCTCCTAATGCAGTAAACTAGGAATATCTTTTTTCCTCAAGTGGAAGATAGTGAATGTTGTATCATGTCAAAAACTACACCGAATGAGGAATTTTTTTAAATATTTTGACAGGTTTGCGTGCTGATTTTGTTTACAGTATGGAGAGTTTAAGTAAGCAAGTAAAATAAATTAACTCTTGAAATGGGCAAATGCGTTTTTTTTTCCAAAGGTATTTCACCAATATTTTTATTTTGGATGTTAATCAATGAAAGGGTTATTAAAGGTCTCCGTCCGTATGGTCTCCGTCATCGGATATCAAATAGTAACCTGCTTGCTTATGTCTCACATTTGTTCTTCCATCCCTCCATCATCAGAGCTTTCGACTTTTGTGGTGCTAACACCAGGTTTTTCTCTAGCGTCACCATCTACCAGATGATCTTAGTTGGAACTTGATTTTGAATAGATGAAGGTTTGCAGTGATTTGTAGTCTTACCCTCATAGAAACATTTCAAATATAAACAAAACTTCAGAATTTTTTACCAAATCACAAGCAATATAAAGGAAGCAGCTCTGAAAGTGTTATAATTTAATTAAACAGAACTTAATGCCAATTTTATTAGAATCTATTATTCTTATCGAATTCCCTAACTTCTTGTCCTAGCAAAAGTTTCGTGTTCATTTTCCGGAGACAGCTGCTCCCGACTCTATTTTTAGACAATATCAATTGTCATTAAATATATGTTGAATAATCAAACCTCACTGTTTGATCGAAAGAGTTCAAGGTGGTTGCTTTGATGATTATCAGGATCAATACGGATATTGTCTGGCACAGGAAAGCCTTCGTGAACAATTAAATGTACAGGGTGTGACAAATCGTACGAAAACATGTAATTCTAGTGTGGTAAACAGAAATTAGTATCGTGTTTGCTATTACAAAGTATCATTAGGTATTTCTCGAGTCGATCTGTTCTCCCCAAAGTCAATCTAAGAGTTCATGCGAGCAAGGAAGATCCGGGACCTAGAGCTTATACGTGAAAGTCAATTCCGAACCATTCTAACTCAGTGGCCTTGCAGACGTTGACTTCTGGATGAGAGGTGAATCCTCTAGTCCCACGGCCATAGCACAAAGCATAATTATGCCAAGAGTGACCTTACAAATGAATTCATCAATTTTGATATTGTGGAAAAACCACATGAGATAACTAAAAGTGTCATTCAAAAGCTTGTTTTCCAGTTCCATACCAAGAGCTTTTTCATGTCTCGTCAGCTGCTCAAGATCTATAAAACGCAGGTCTGACCTGTCCTGAAATACTGTTCCCATATATGGAGTTCAACTCCAGGATTCTGTCAACAATAAACAATTCATTAGACTGATTTAATGGCTTGTTGGTGTGGATTCCCACAAGGTTCGCAATATAATGAAAGAGGAGGCAGGTATATGACCGTCACTAGGAATTAATTTCAGTGCCTATTACGCTCATGTTATTTCACACATAGAAGGAACATTATAGGAATGCTGAGACATCGTTCCAAAAGTTCATTTCGATTACAGAATGGACTTTTCTCCACAACCATCACAGAAATCCAGCTGATCTCACAGAAATCTCAAGAAATCAGCAATGAATCCCATGTGGATTTAAACATTCTTTATTAATCGAAAACAAAATGTTAATTCAACACATTCAACTGATAACAAACAGAAATCATCTCAAATGACAAAGGAATAAGAGTTTGCCATATAGTATCAAACGAATGAAACGATTACCTCAGGGTTCCGGGACAGGCCCAATACTTTTTCTGGTCTTCATCAATGACTTGGAGAATATTTTTAGCAATGATATTGGCCTTCTTCTGAGTGATCGTGGCTTGTCTCCCAGTTTCGTTCATGAGAGGAGAAAATGAACTAGAAGTGAAATTCCTTCCTTCTAAATTAATCTAAAGTAATCATCACCATCTTCATGAAACAGGCACATTGAAACGCAGTGGGAGACCAAGGCGGCCGATGACAGTAAGAAAGGTAGACGTGAGAGAGAGTGTACTGGACATGATAGAGGAAGATCCAGGTACTTCTACTAGATAAATAGCAAATCCGTTGAATATACGTAATGTGGCATGCAATTATTTTATTGTTTCTAGTGTATACACGATATGGTTGAGGTGGTAAATTGATGTTGTATACACTATACACCTATTTGCTGTCGACGCTGTTATTTATTATGCTGGAAATAACCGTTCAACGAAAGTCTAGAAGCTATTCACAAGTATTGCTGCAACTCACGAAAACACGGTGTACTCTCTGACGACATGTCATTCAACTGACAGATCAGCCTAGATAAAAGAGCAACGAATTGCAGCTCACACTTCGATAAAATAGAAAATAAACCCATTTTGAATGAAGCTTCAATCCTTGTGATCCACCGTAAAATACCCCCTTTCGTACTCTATTAGTAATGTCTTTTTTTCAAAATGAATCATGGCAACTTCTATACATTTTTGGACTATGGACAAAACGAGCAAGTTTTCAAGGCCAATGTTCAGGTTTTCGTTGAAGAATAATTTGTCACAAAAAGAGTTCAAAGTTTCATAATAGAAATCTTGAGAGATCCAAATCGGAGGATAATTTTTTTTTGTAGACCGTAATGACTGCTATTGAAAATCTGCCTTCTGCGATAGTTACAACTGCTATTCAGTAATATTTATCTAAAATAAGAATTAACATGAAACGCTCCTTATTTGCTTAGAACATAAAAGAATGATCTGAGATAGGAATAATTTTTTTTTATAAAAGTTCCAATATCTCGAAAACCGTGAGGTTTTTACTGAGGTCAAGTTGTGATTTTCTGATAGGTTATGAACTTGTTAATCACCAGCTAAAGTATGATCCATGGTTTACCGGACACCCTGTATATATACCGAAAAATGCAATAATCAAATGAAAAGTGACTGAGTTGAGAAGAATTCTGAATCCGATGTCGCATGAAATTGAAACAAACTGCGTCGTATTTGAGTGCAATTACTCGTACAAATTGTTTTGTACATTGTATGAGGGCATCGATACAAAAGCAAAAATAGAATTGTTCTCTTTCAAGCTACGATCTAATAAAGGAAGGTCATGAACAATAGACCAATGTAGCATCAATCATTAGAATCACATTTGGATCACATGCTGTAAGCAATTCAATAAAAGATATATGAGGGAAATCCAAGTTTTATAGCCTTCTTACTGCGAATATTCTAAATATTAGTTCGAGAAACGTTTAATATACAGGATGATATCTACAAGTCTGGACTTTGGATAAACTTTATCTTCTTCTTTTGTTTGGCCTTTTCCCTTCGAGAAGTTGGCCAGGCGAATAAACTTTCGAAGATCAGTAGTAAAGAGTGATAACCTCAATCCACTAGTCCAAAACTCTGGATTTGAAGTATTCTTATGGAGTTCAACAGTACGAGGGTTGCTATTTATGTATTGAGAATGAAGAACTAAAACAATAATTGGGGTGTAGAAACTTCTTGATTGTTTTTTAAAATACTCTCATTTCAAATCTACACATTTTTGCATTTCGATCTCCAAAACATGGTTTTTGAATGCATAAACAGCGTCTTGTGGCATCGAAAAGCGTTGCCACGTAATTTGTTCTTCACTTGAGGGAACTAATAGAAATCATTGGGTGCTAAATCAGGGATGTACGGCGGATGACCCATCAATTCAACGTTTAGAGTGCTCAAATAGCGGGTTGTTTGAGCCGATGTGTGTGAGCTCGCATTGTCACGATGGAGAATTATCCTTCGTCGACGGTTCGTTTTCCTTATTTCATTGATGACTTCTGGCAAACAAATAGTAGTGTACCATTCAGAGTTTACCGTTCTACGTTGCTCTCAATGCACGGTTGCCACAAGAAACAGGCCACCATTTGCTTCGAAGTGCTGCGAGCACGAACAACTTTTGTTGGATTTGGTTCATTTTGAAAGACCCATACAGTCGACTGCTCTTTAGTTTCGGGCTCATAACAATAAATCCAAGATTCGTTACCTGTATATATGTTATAAACTGCATTCGATGCACCGCGGTCATATTTTGTCATCATTTCCTTGCACCAATTTACACGAGTCTTTTTTTGATCGATTGTCAAATTGTGCGGAATCCAACGAGAATACATCTTTCTGACTGCCAAATGTTCATGCAATATCGTATGTATACTTATGTATACTTATGTATACTTATGTATACTTATGTATACTTATGTATACTTATGTATACTAATGCCCAGGGATGCCTCGATCTCGCGATATGTCACATGACGATCCTGCATTATCAGTTCGGACACAGCATCAATGTTTTCTCGCACAACAACCGATTTTGGACGTCCATCTTTAACTTCGTCCGCCAGCGAGGTACGGCTACGTTTGAATTCACTAATACATCGATATACTGTGTGGCCTTGGATGGTGCTTCATCAGCAAAAATCGCAGTAAGTTGATCGGCACACTGCTGTTGAGATAATCCACGTCGAAAATCGTAAAAAATCATAGCACGAAAATGTTCACGATTTAGCTCCATTTTTTGGCCGAGATAAAATTTTCAAATGTCTATTAACAATACAAATAGCGTATGTATGACAAAAAGTTCTGATTACGTATACTGTCAAAAATGTCAAACTTTGCGATAGCGCAGTTGGATCGCGCCTAGCAACACCAGTGTTGCCAATTCTCAATACATAAATAGCAACCCTCGTATCCCTACAGTATATGAAACTATTTTCTTTTTTATGTTCTGTTTCCCACTAAAAGGAAAATTCTGCAATGTTTAGAGAACAAGGTGAGAGCCAAGGGAAAGTAGGTAATAATTGATGTTCTTCTTGAATCTTAAAGTTCTAGTGTGTGGCTGCATACTCCATATATGGGAACGGTATTCTACGACAGGCCATGATCAGTTGACGGGGAGTGAAACAGCTCTGGCACGAAACGAACCCTAATCTGTGAAGAAAATATTTTGACCCTTTGTATTGAAGACACCTCCCTGCGTTTTTTTTTTCATGAACATCAAATCCGCATTGCCTGGGTTGGCTCTTGTGGCGATGTTAACAAATGTTGAGACTAGAAATTAACCTGTAAATCTTCACCTGCAAGCCTTCAATGCGGTCTTTTTATCCATTTTCTTCGACCTGTCAATGTCCATGCTAATAAACATGCCTCCAGCTGTAGCTATTTCCTGAGCTCAAACTGCGTAAACATTATATAGGATTAAATTTTAAAAAACAGAGTTAGGCCGATTTCAGGTATATCAGTGAATGAGCCATGGAAGTGAAAATATTTCAACTGGATGAATATCAAACCTAATTACATTACATATTTGCACGTTTTAATAATAAAGAAGCCGTAAACTCGTCCTTAATCTATATCTCCTTAATCAGGCCCTTATCCTGAGAGTTCTAAACAATAATCTCAATAATTAAAAAATGTAAGTGTCAGGGGATATCTGATGAATGAATTGACGTAATCACTGAGAGAGTCAGTGATATGCTGATTATGATACTTAACAACAATCAGTAGTTATTAACACATTTCGACAAATCTAATCGATTTCATGTCAATTCTAAACGCATTTTCATTACTTCTATAAAAATTGCCGCTGATTCTTCCAGAATACAACTGTGACAAGAGGTAACCGAATTGATCTATATCTTCATAAGTTATTCATTGTGCTCCCCATTACAGGCGAAACCGAAATGATAATGATAAAAATATTAGTAGTCTTCGTCACTTTCGAATAGAAATACTAACAGATGAGTAACGATTATACTAAGCAAAGGAAACTAAGATTGGAAGAAAACTTCTTATAAAGTGGCCACCGAGGTCACCAGACTTAGTGCCTCCTGATTTTATTCGTGTAGTAATTTTAAGTCAACTGTTTATATTTTTATTCATATTCCGGTTCCCACGAAGCGGCAAATCCTGTGAGATTCAGAGGAGACCGTGAAAACCATGGAAAAGGAGGAGGGAATTTGTAGTTTTTTGGAATTTCTGCTTCTGGAAAACCATCCTACGCAGCAAGTTCCAAAGCTTTGCTGTTCGTTGAAAGAACAAGCCTTAGGAAAGATATGTTCGACAAGTCTCCAAAATTATGATAAAGGGGTGTGGAGAATGAACTCAACGGGTCAATCTCGATGAAACTTCTAACGATGCTAATGAATTCTCAAAAGAGTATCAGATATGAAAATATTCATAAGATCGCCAACTTTTCTGCGGTATTCCAGAAGAGTGAAAGAGTTTGTGTTTCTGGTTTCACGGGCTGATATTGGAGCTTCGGGTATTGTCGGGTATTGTCATGTGCATAACTGTGAAGGTACTGGACATGAGGTTGTTCCCAGCAAATCTATTATCTGAAGTAGTTAACTACGAAGTGGTCGTGGCGTTAGAGCGTTTGCCAAGGTCAAGGCCAAGGCAGTCCGGGTTCGATCCCCGGACGCCTGTCACGGAGCTGAAGTGGATCGGATTCCACTTTTATTTAAACTGTAGGTCCCGGATCTCCCTTGCTCGCACATGCTCTGATTTTGAGAAGTTTTCTCCGAAAACCTGGGAGTTTCGTAAAAACAAATTTTACAATTTTTTTTCACTTAGAGCGATCGGTCCAAGAGAAATCTAGAACACAAAGTACACAACTGCGAGAGGGGGGCGTAAGCCATAAGATGGAAGCTTGGAAGGAGTCTCTGGTGCCAAACGCTATAAATGCCTTGGAGATAAATAAAGCCTTATATGAGCTTCACCATATATTTTGACAGATAGCTGCAATATATGTGAGACATAAGCAGGCAGGTCACCATTTACGTATGTCGAAAACCTTCATAGATAAATTCATATAACTTAGATTGCCTGAACTCAGAATCGGATGCTGTTTACGTGGAACGGTCATGAAGTTGGAAAACTCCCTATTTTTTTTTGTTTTTACGAAACTCCCAGGTTTTCGGAAAAACCCCTCAAAAGCAGAGCTTGTGCGAGCAATCATGCATGCCAGGTCCAAGTTAAGAGCAATCAAATTCCTCCTTTCAATTTCTGGTTGAACGGACCGAAATCGGAGTTCTGAGGAAGGGAGAGATAAGAAGAGCACTAGTCATCATAGTACTTCCAACAAATCATGATTGTAAGTAGAAAAAGTGTTGATACTATAGACACCAGGTAATGTCAGAAGAAACCCCATGGCAGAGTATTTATAACTAAGGGGGAGAGGTTCACAATTTTTGACCATATGATTGTTAGGTAAGGTTTTATTTGCCTCTTTTTGGGTAATGCGTGATTTTACTTTAGCGAATTCTAAGTATGTCGAAATACTTCTAAATCATTGGGGAAATTGAATTACATGCAAATAAAGGGTTTTGGTTTGGGTATACATCTTCGAAGAACTATCAGCATAACTAATACTGCCAATGGGAGAGATGTTGGTGAAGATATTGGCTTTTCGTTCGAAACAATACTGCAAGAGTAACACGAAATTGTTCAAATGATCGTGAGCCAGCTATGCATTGGAGATTTAATTATAAATTCATGGTAGTGCTATATCCCAACAAGAACTTTGTTACAAACTAAATTCGACAGGTTTTTTAAATAAACCTATACTGTTTTTATGTGAAAAATACATTATTTGGACGTCTTGAAAAGTGAATGTGTTAAGTGATGCGGTGGAATTCTTGAACATATTTCAGTTGTCTCAATTGGCAGAAATATTGCATTTGAAACATTAATTCTCAGAAGTGTCTATACAGACTGACAACCGCGGCAAATGCACTGAGCTAATTCTGATGGAAGATGTTTTCAAATTTAGATAGCAGGTAATCTAGTGTCTGGCATAGTTTCAAAAATCGAGAAAAAATAAGTTACGCAATAAATTTGCATGGAAATGAAAATATTCGAATAATTGCAGTTAGGCCAGCTGGCAAACAAAATGTTATTACAGGACTGAATGTTTTATCGTATTTCGTAACTCTAGTCTGTTTTTTTTTCAAATTCATTAACGTCCCACGGAAAAAAAAAGATAAACTCACGCCCCCGATGCCAGGAATTTCACGATTGAGATACCGACTATGGTCAGTTCACAGGTACATACTATTATACTGTATAAGACAATCATGAGCTGGCAATGGATCAGTATTCTAAACTTTTTATTATTCTCAACATTATGTCACTGTATCGGACCGAGTGTTCAACAAAAAAAAATCTGGCAACCCTCAGAAGTCTTCTAGAGACTTGTGCGAGCTAGGGAAGACGAGGTCCTTAACTTTAGAAGTGTGATGCCAAGCACGAGACCGGTGACTGTGCTGGGATTTGAACCCACGCCTTTATGGCTGAGAAGCGAACGCTCTATCATCACGACCACCACAGAGTAGCGAAAAAAGGGTAAAGTAGAATAGAAGAGAGTAGAGTAGAGTAGATTAGAGAAGAGTAGAATAGACTAGAATAAAGTAGAGTTGGGTAGAGTAGAGTCGAGAGTACAGTAACTAAGATGAAACAGAGCAGATGAGAGTAGAGTACAGAGGCGGGAGGGCTGAGGTATAATTTTTTGCAGTCATCCGGCAGCACCCTGTTACCAACCCTCAGAAGTCTTCGAGAGACTTGTACAATCTAGAGCCTTTCCTTCTAACATGCGATCCTATGCACGTGGTTCAACAAACAATGTCGTCATTTCAGTCACTTTGGCTGCCAATCGAAGGTTCAAACCCTAGCGATTGCAGAGATTTTTCGTATGGTCCGAGAAAGTGCTAGGACTCGCACATAAAAAGGTAAGACCTCGTCAATCCTTGGCTCATATTTACACCTTACCTAACCTAAACTTTAGCAGATGTCTGCTTGACAACAATGGAGGCTACCCAATTCTCAGTATGTTTCTGAGTAGCGAGGCTAGAAATTTCGTATTACCTGAAAGAACAGTATTTAATCAGATCACGATCATTTCGATGTTGCCAATCCTTGTATTTCATGATAACTCTCTGCTTAGATTCGAATTCGAAAATCTCTGATTATTCAATGCCTTAAATCTCATTGGAATGTCCTTTGATCTGCCGTACTATATCAACAGTGATTTGAGGATCGAGATATTTGAGATAAGTGTTATTTATCACACCTACAAGGTGATATTCAGTAACGAAAAATGTCGATAAAAAAACAAAACTTTTGCACTAACTTGCTTTAAAAAAACATTACAATATGAGATTACTGTAACTAATGTATACGTAACAAGATTCGTGTGACATGTGGAAGTGTGAGCACTACGTCAATCCCGCAATTACCTCATTTAAACTGGTGTAGGTGTAGACATATGAATAATTTCGGTAAATATTGGATAAATGACTGCTATTATTGGGATTCATACTTGATGATTAAAAAATACTTACGTTAATGAAAGGTACTAAGCAAAAAAATAATCAAAGCAATATCCAATTGTAATGAATACTCATAATTTTTTTGGCAGTGTAAACAATCAAGATTTTTTAGAAGTAACGCGCCTCCAGATATCTGTAACGTTTCATCGTATACTTCACCTGTTTTTTGCTAGTTCAATGTTCCAAATTCCTCTAGATATTTGCAGATGTCACATATGATTTTGTCATCAATATGTCTGCACCACTTCAATATTCTTCAGTAAGACCCCAACCAGTATCTATGTTCGGAATATTTGTTTACGTTCTCAGCTCATGAAAGAAAATCGGAATATAGAGTGTAGAGTGTAAAGAGTGTAGTTTTTCAATCCTTTGTCTGATCGGATTGGGAAAGTATTACTTGAGAGAGCTTCACCTGAACTGCTTTTAGAAGTCAGTTCGTCAAAGTAGAGACTGATTATAAAAACTGAACTGAAATATATTTTGAATGTTCGAAGTCGATGCCATAAGCTAGGGAAGAAGAAGGAAAGCTCTAACGCGTAGTTACTTTGCATTTCATAGTGAGCATGAGCTTTTGTGACAGAATCATATCTTTTATTTTCAAGTACTCTCAAAATATCTACATTGAAATTAAAGAAAAAATGTTATTACTTTTTAAGAGCGTTGAAGCTGCATTTCGAATATGGCCTTCTATAAACGCTTTCCGTTCGGTAAATTGTATTGAAGTACCACTTTCCCGAAATATAAATCTGTAATTCATTCATTAAATTGGATAATGAAACAAATTATCAATGCTTTCATTCTTAGAAATCTTTTGGTTCCGATATTTTCGGAGGATGTATTGATATTTAATGTTATAAAAATTAACAATAACTTTGTCAAAGTTTCACTTATTTCTAATGAAGTCATGAAGTTAAATGAAGAGAACAATGTCATGTATTTATCCTACTCTTGTACAAGTGGGGCCTAGTTGTCAGATTCCGTAGGTTTTATTTTTTGGTGTTATTAGATCATGTATTTTTATTCGATATTGTCTAATTCTTGATCCAGCTCCGATCATATACTGACTTCTTCCGTTCTTCCACTGCCAACTCTTCACCAACTTCATCCCTGTTTCCAAGGTGATCCAAAGTTCTTTCAACCTCTTTTTTTCTGGCGTCTTAGGAGTTTTTCACACTGGTCTTGTATGTTGTTCCTGTTCTTTTACGATATTTTCAGCCGAACCTACACTTCTTGTTTTTCTTTAAGCCTTCGATCTTCATCTTCTTTCTGTTTTCCTAGTCATCTAAAATACACTACAGGGACCGTGCCCATTCTTCAAATCTTCGTATTAATCACTGTTCCTTCGTGCCACCATACCCTACATGAAATCAGACAACAATTTGTTGATGTTCTCTTGCAGTTTTCTTTGAAGATACGCAAATATACTCGTTATTTCAGTCAGAAATGGATAGTTCACAGAATCAATAGCTATAAAAACTATGTAACATACCGAATGATCACAATCTAGTTTTGAAGACATACATAACAAAATTGATGGTGCTTGGTCTAAAAAGGTACAGGTTACAGCAGATTCTAACTAAAAATTTATGTTTGCAGTCTCACTCCAAAAAGTAACCATTACTATTATCATTATAAACATCAATTATTGAGGTTAATTCCAATAGTCTTTGTTTTTGTTTCAAAAAATCTTTTATTTGATTACTTATATTTCGGGTGTCCATCATCTTAAGGGTTGAAAGATTTCTATCTCTTTCAAATTTTTCACAACGTTTCAATTGCTTGAATCCGCAATCGTCTTCTGGTGAATAATGACAAAATCAGATGCTACGCGACCTTTTATAGGTCTATAATTAAAGTGTAATTACGGTGTAATTACGCGCGGTCTTGTGGTGCGCGTGGATTCGCGCTTTTTCTCCCTCCAAAACGGTCCATGAGCGGTTTCCATACGTTTTTAATTTCCAAGCTTGGTTGACTGAAGGCACCATTGGCTTCTATGTAGGTGGTTTCCATAAATTTCCGTTTGAACCAATGTTCCTCTCTATGAAGAACACTAGCTTCGTCCCAGAGAATTCGGTGGTGTTTTGTCCAGGCGTGGTCAGCAATTCCCGATTTTGATGTTTCCCCTCGTTGAGTCCACTTTTTGTGTTCGGCTATTCTTACTGATAATGGCCTCTTGGTCTCTCCGATATAGGAATGTTCACATACAGAAAACTGTATTTACAAAGTCCCATGTGAATGTGGAGATTCCTATATCGGAGAGACCAAGAGGCCATTATCAGTAAGAATAGCCGAACACAAAAAGTGGACTCAACGAGGGGAAACATCAAAATCGGGAATTGCTGACCACGCCTGGACAAAACACCACCGAATTCTTTGGGACGAAGCTAGTGTTCTCCATAGAGAGGAAGATTGGTTCAAACGGAAATTTATGGAAACCACCTATATAGAAGCCAGTAGTGCCTTCAGTCAACCAAGCGTGGAAATTAAAAACGTATGGAAACCGCTCATGGACCGTTTTGGAGGGAGAAAAAGCGCGAAACCACACGCGCCACAAGACCGCGCGTAATTACACCGTAATTACACTTTAATTATAGACCTATAAAAGGTCGCGTAGCATCTGATTTTGTCATTATTCACCAGAAGACGATTGCGGATTCAAGAAATTGAAACGTTGTGAAAATTTTTAAAGAAATAGAAATCTTTCAACCATTAAGATGATGAACGTCCGAAATATAAGTAATCAAGTTACTACATCGTCTAAAACATTCAAACAAATCTTTTATTTATTTTACGAACTATAATAATAATTACCCCAAATTCTGTACCTACATGTAGTTGAACTGAGATTATTCTTTCTATTTTACTGTTCAAGTCCAGTCATAACTTCAAGGAACAGTTATAGGGAAGAGCAGCCTAGTTGAATTTCGGAAGTTCTTATTATTATAGCAGGTGCAAAAGGGCATATTACTGAAAAAATAAAAGACAGCGTGTTTTTATTTCTTTATTAAAACTGCCTGAAACAACTTTCCAGTGAATCACTTTAAATAAAATCGATCAAGCAGTTAAATTGAAAACTGCAATTTCATCAGGAAAAGAATTATAACAACTTAAAAACTACCAAAATCGTTTTCATGAGGTACCCACAGTATTTCTTCACAATTTTCTCAAGCGATCGATAAGATGTCTCGAAAAAGTTTCCACAATTCGAAAACTTATATATCTATTCCCATACATTTATGTACCTCATGTCATATACTTTTCATTAACCTAAAATCATAACTATTTTGAAAGAGGTTCTATTGCACATGTTGCTTTGATTGAATAGAAGTTTTTTTTTTTCATTCGCCTTCATTTATTATTAATTATTACTTGGCTTTCAGTCAATTGGTTTCAATAACAAAGCAAAAGAGCAATACTCAAACTTTAAAAAATTATTATCGAAGTTTAACGTTGTCTAATTCGACGAATGGTAATAAGATTAATAGGCGAATCACTTTAGCATAAATGTAGAAAAAAAGCAAAACAATGCAAACTTTCACAAAAGTTGTATTTTTGTGCTAAATGAAACAATAAAAATTTTCGACCTCGTACAAGGTCGGCAACATTGTTAAAAATGTAAATTATAAACAATTCTGGTTATTTTGTAGAGAAAAAATGCAAAAGAGTTGCAAAATGACGGAAACAAAGAAAATATCATCCTTTATCCCCAATTTTGCGACTATTTCCAGTAAAAAATTATGTTTTCATACTTTTTTAATAACTTAGCCGAAAAAAATCTAAAAGCAAAGAAACATTCCTCTCAATGTCTTAAGTGTCGCCGAAACTTTGCCTTCTCCGCCGATGACAACAATATATTTTATTTGTTCATTTTACACTAAAAAATATTGTTTGCAACGTAAGGAATAATTTCCCAGAAAAGATATTAAATTTGCCACCATCACAGATTTCGGGTACTTGACAAATTTGAAAAGAATGAAAAAAATGCAAAACTGTTTTTTTTTGACAAAGTTCCCGAAATATGTGATGGTGGCAAATTTTATAAATTTTCTAGGAAATTACTACCTACGTTTCCGACCAACTCAAAAAACTTTTGCATTATTTCAGCAACATATTCTTTTTGTTTATTTAACATAAAAAAAATTTTTCGCAACCTGAATTGGTTATGCTAATAATGCAAAAGTTTTTTGAAATGGTCGGGAATGTAGGGAGTAATTTCCCAAAAAACACTCATGGATCTCGCAAACTCCTTATGGAATTTGGGTCCAGGTGGATTTTTTCAATTTTTGTCATGTTATAGTTCATGTAATTCTCAACCAATGTTACCATTGCGCCTACTCAAAAAAATTACAGTTTTGCTGCTAGAGGGCGTTGAAATCACTTGAATCCGGTAACAACATTTTCACTTGTTTCATTGTTGCTAATGTTGCACAATATTGTGCTGTTTTATAAAAAAAAATCTCACCAACCCCCCTTCTTCCCCCAACTCCTATTACGAAACCAAAAAACATTTGCATTTTGTCCATAATCAATTCAGGTTGCGAAAAAAAAATTTATTGTGAAATAAACAAAAAAAAATGGGGCCGTCATCGGCGGAGGAGGCAAAGTTTCGGCGAGACTTATGTCATAGCAAAAAACGTTCCTTTGCGTTTTCCACTGTTTTAAATTTTTTTTGGCCGAGTTATCAACAACAGTATAAATAAATAATTTATTTACTATGATGCCAAACTTGAAAATGGTCGCAAAATTGGGGAACGATGAAGGATGATATTTTCTTTATTCTCGTCATTCTGCGACTCTTTTGTATTTTTTCTCGACAAAATTACTAGAATTGTATACAGTGTGTCTCACTTTTCATGGAAGCACCTCCGTAACTTCCGTAATTATCAAGGTAGAATGATGAAACTCTCAGGACTGGAGGAAATTATAGAAATGCACGTACCGGTGCAATGGTGATGGTCTAAGTGATATACACTGCCCGCCAGTCGCGATGGAACAACTTATTTTTACAGTAAATTATATTAGGGTGCTAAGTAGAAGAGAAATTCCATCAGATTCGTGATCAGGACCCCCCACTTATCACAGATACTCCTTCCTGGAAAAAATTCAGTCCTGAAAAATCCGAATTTGTCTCACTTTTCATGGAAGCACCCCCGTAACTTCCGCAATTATCAAGGTAGAATGATGAAACTCTCAGGACTGAAGGAAATTATGGAAATGCACCTACCGCTTTAATGGTGATGGGACAAGTGATATACACTGCCCGCCAGTCGCCTTTAAAAATGGGTAGTTCCATCGCGACTGGCGGGCAGTGTATATCACTTAGGCCATCACCATTGAAGCGGTAGGTGCATTTCCATAATAACTCCAGTCCTGAGAGTTTTATCATTCTACCTTTATAATTACGGAAGTTACGGGGGTACTTCCATGAAAAGTAAGACAAATTCGGATTTTTCAGGACTGAATTTTTTTCAGGAAAAAGAAGTATCTGTGATAAGTTGGGGGTCCTGATCACGAATCTGATGGAATTGCGCTTCTATTTCGCCCCTAATATGATTTACCGTTAAATGGGTTGTTCCATCGCGACTGGCGGGCAGTGTATATCAGTTGGGCCATCACCATCGAACCAGTAGGTGCATTTCCATAATTTCCTTCAGTCCTGAGAGTTTCATCATTCTACCTTGATAATTACGGAAGTTACGGGGGTGCTTCCATGAAAAGTGAGATACACTGTATAATTTACATTTTTAACAATGTTGCCGAACTTGCATGAGGACGCAAGTTCTTCTAGTTTCATTGTACACTAAAATAGAACATTTGTGAAGGTTTTGCTATTTTCCCCCATTTTTAGGATCTAGGATTTAGGATATATGACATTCATGTATAAAATCGGCACTCTGCAATTTAATAAAATATCCATGAACCTCTTCAAATTCAGAATTTTTAACAATAATAAAATCTCACAAAATTGAAGTCGCCTATTGGACTTGGCAATAGTTGACCACGAAACATTTTAACACTTTATATTATTTAACGAAAACACAAAATAAATAAACATACAGGGCGGGGTTTCAAATATCCGCCCTATCTCTGTTCATTGACAGCATTCGTGACCTTCGGAGACGAAATCACGCTGTTCTCATCTTCTTCCTCTTCCTCATCTTCGTCAGTACTACCACCTTCATCTTCGTCGTCGTTATACCCAATTTCTTCGAAAGCCTCAGATCTCATGGGATGCGGTGAAGGAGACCTTGGAGGTTTCACAGGGGGTTCCAAGGGCTTAGGCGATTCCTGGTTCTTGTTACGTTCCGGAGACGAAATAGGAGTCGAGTGGGCTTGGGGTGGAGGCATGGGGGATTCCGGAGCTTCGGGGCTCTTTGGTGGTTGAGGTGAAGGGGTTCTGGGCATTTTGGGTTCAGCAATGGGAATTCGCGAGGGAGATATGATGGCGGTTTCCCTTGAGGGTTGTTTTTTTGTCAGTTTGTTCCAAATAGCGTCTCTTGAAAAATCAAAAAAAAAAGAAAATAAACAAAAATTAAAACATAAAAAAAATAATATGAAATAGAAGAAATTGGGAATATTCCGTATACATTTATTGACCGAATATGGTACTGATAAATTCAATAGTAGTAACCTTGACAAAGGACCCGCACGAAAACATACGGAAAATTGGCTCTCGGTCAAATTGGCTAAAATTCCATTGTGTTATAGTGGGATGGGTCGTTAAGAAAATGTGTGGGTTTAAATGATTTTGTATGTGTCGTTTCTGAGGCATGAGCGGTCAAAGTTCGTAAAAACGTCATACTTGGATAGGATTGACAAAGAAACAACTGTTTTCTTAGTCGAATCGGGACTAATTCAGGATTGAAATGTATTTATCGGAACTCGTTAACATGTCCAATTATAATTTTATAAATGATAGTGAATTAGATTGTATACGGGGTAAAATAAAATCGTTTTTTGAGATCTTTTTTCTACCACTAATTCAGAACCAATGTGTCATATTTTGATAGAATATCATAGTTCTGATCGATTAAAACGTGTTTTGTTTCTTGATAACTCTCTATGTTTGAAATACGCTTTTTTTTATTTCGGATAGTACCCCTTTACTGAAAATAATTGACTAATCGTTTTTACTACAAAATTGTTTATTCATCGCCAGTGTTAATTGAACAAAAGATGAGGTAACTTTCTGATGAATTCAGTTGTTCAATTTTAGCTTCCATTTAAATACATTTACATTTTTAAATACTTTACATTTTTTTTGGTCGTTTACATTGTTTTCATTGAATATCTCAAAAATCGTTCGATTAATTTGGACCTAATTTCACTCAAACTATTTTGAAAAAGTTGACTATTATTTGTGAAAGTTTTGTCAACTTTGCATGTTGCGTTTCTAAGATATCCATTTTTAAAGTTCACGGTATCACGATATATGTGGTTGTTGAATTCGTTGATTATAATATGTTCTTGAGTTTGAGTGTATTGATGAAATCTTGTTATTAAGTGTAGTTTGCGTTGTTTATACTCGTAGTATCGAACAATTGATTTGGAAAAGTTTTGAAATAGAATTTAATTTATCGAAATGTTCTCTAAGTTTTTGTTCAATCGATAGTAATATACCCATACGTCATAATATGGTAAATTTTGAAAATGCATATCTTATAAACGCAACATGCAAAGTTGACAAAATTTTCATACATAATAGTCAACATTCTCAAAATAGTATGGGTGAAATTAGGTTCAAATTAACGAAATGGTTTTTGATATATTCAATAAAAGCATTGTGAATGACCTAAGAAAAAATGTAATGCATATTGATTGAAAGGTGATATTGAACAACTGAATTCATCAGAAAGTTACCTTATCTTCTGTTCAATCAACATCAGCAATATATTATTTTTTGTATTAAAAAACGACCAGTCAATTGTTTTCAGTATAGGGGTATACTCCAAAATTTAAAAAAAAATCATATTCCAAACAGAAAGAGTCATCAAGAAATAAAACACGTTTTTATCAGCCGGGATAGACTAAAACTATAATGTCTTGTCAAAATATAACTTGGTGGTTTGGGTATAGAATAGTGCTGGAATAAAAATCCCGAAAAACGACTTTTTTTCACTATTCCCCGTATTCACCCTGATGTACATCCATCAATAAGATTATAATCCAATATGTTAACCAGTTCCGATGAGTACATTTTCATCCTGAACTAAGAACGCCTATATCTCAGAAACGACATTTACAAAATCATTTAAATTCACACATTTTTTTAACGACCCATTCTACTATAACATAATGAACTTTCAGCCAATTTGACCGAGAGCCAATTTCCCATGTTTTCGTGCGGGGTCCTTTCCTTTCTCTTCGCGATCAGTAATTGACATATTTCTGAGGAGAGCATGTCCTTGTGCCCACATTTCATTATACTCAGATTGTATTATACTCAGATTGTATTATACCCACATTGCGTTGTTCCCACGGCCCACGAACATAGACGAATGAAGCGCTGTTGCCAAACGACGACCTTCGTTCCCGAATCATCTTAAACAGTAATTGTGGGCCTATCGACACATTGCGGTTACACCTATATTTGGTGAAATTGCGTTGTGCCCAAATTTCGTTGGGCCACATGACGTGTCCACACTTCATTAAACCCACATTGCTTCGTGTCCAAATTTCGTTAGGAGCATGTTTCGTTGTACCCATATGTCGGTATACCAAGATTTAAATTAATACTGGCAATGAGGATTGAATTTGCATTTTTAATGGTCAGATTCAATCCTTGACGGCAGAATCAATATCGATATATGGGCACAATGAAATGTGGGCGAAAGGAAATTTGGACATACCGCAATGTGGGCACAACCAAATGTGGGTGTAACGAAATTTTGGCCCTACATACATTTACTGTTTCTGAAAATTCGGGTACGCAGGTCAGCATTTGGCAACAGTGCTCAATTCGGATATGTTCGGAGGCTGTGGGCACAAAGTAATGTAAGCACAATGAAATATGGGCGCAACTAAACTTGGCCACAACGCAATGTGTGTGTAATGAAATGTGGGCACACAACGCAACGCACCCTTTCTGAAGACAAATTGAAAAGACATCATTCGAAATTTCTCAGAACACAATTCAATCTCTGATCATTGCCCTCTGTATACGAGGGATGGTAAAAAGTATAATGAATTGACTTAGACTGTTTATCATGATACTCAGTTTTTTGTAATTCATCGTATACCCACGGTTATAAAAATTCCTTAGTTTGAATCTGAAACAATGAAAATACGGAATATTCTTTGACCTTTGAAAAAAAATATTGATAAACCACAAAACAAACACAAAACAAAACTAATAAGGCAACATGCAGATTAAAATATAGTAAAAGCAACAAAACAAAAACCAAATCAAATATCAAACGCAATGGCATAGCAGAATAATTCAAATATGGGTAAAAAAATAAGTCAGCAGAATACTTAATGACTCAATAGTATATAATTCTTTGCTTGCATTTTATGGTTCTCGCGTTTTCATCGAGACATATTCCTCAAGTATATTTTCTCATACAAGTATACTCGATAAAGAATCCCTGTTGAGTCAGAATAAACGGTCGATAAATGTATGATGGGCCATAATTGGAAACCAGATCAAATAGGACCATATATCTTTGATGAGCCACTGAATGGAGATTTTCTCCTAGATGATTCACTAAATTTGTTGTAGGTACCGATTGACACCAGACACACACACACACACATTATATTATATTTCCAACATGATGGCGTGCATCCCTATAATCACAATCGGTCAAGAAGGTTTATAAACAGAAATAAATGGATTTGAAGAAACTGACCAATTCAGTGGCCAGCAAGGTCTCCAGACCTCATACCGCTAGATTTCTACCAAAGGAGAGGTTTATCAAGAAAAAAAATTATCTTTATGAGATATTTGGTGTTGAATGAACCCATTTTGTGACATAAATCCTGCCACAACTTCCGAACCACCTCGTATAAAACCCAAACAATCCTCAATTTATGGGAAAAACACTTCCAAAGGAATTATATCGAGAGAAAATATAATATAGGGAGTTTCAATTTTTAAAAAAATATTCTGATATGTCACACATTTATCAGGTAGTTATTTTTAAACACAGCTTTCAATGCTTGCTACAACTTTTATTTGGGACATTTTTTCTATGACTTTTGTCATTTCCTCATTTTTCTATTAGTGTTAATGGCGAAGGTGCCTGAACTCCTTTACTTATTTTTTCTGAATCATAGCACAGCAAAAATAAACGTGCTTAATGAATTGTCATGAACTTCCTGGAGGACAAAAAATGTCAAAGAACGAAACGTTCCCATCATTATATCATCAGAAATAATCCATATCATCTGCAATTGCATAGACTGGAGAAAATATTATGACTATGATTCTTCACGCAATACGGAGAAATATTGAATTGGGGAATTTGTCTCCCGACAAAGATAAGCCAAACAAATAATTATTATCAATACCACCAATGCGGTTAGAAACTCTCCGAGAAAACTACACCTATATTTTCTCCACCGTGAATCACAATTGATTGCATGAAAGTTATCAAAAACCCAATTAACTCGCATGATGGTTTGCGACACGATTTTCGCACGTACGTACACAAATTGAACTATCTCGAATTTCCTTTGGGAAAAACTCAGCGCTTCATTCAACGAATTGGCGGGTATAATATCAGCACATTCATTCTTTCAAAGATTCGAAAAATACCCAATCATATTCGTCAAACGGTCAATTCGTTGGAATAGATAACAATTGATACCTCGAATTCCTCGAAGTTTGATGAATTTCTTATTGTTCATTATAAACAGTGGCGTAGGCGTGGACGAAGCGGCTCATCGCCCAGGTCTCCTTGCAAGTGACTTCCCACACAGCAATGGACGTCTTAAAACGTCCAATTTATGTCCATATAATACCTGAACATCCAGGGTTAGAAAATGGACGTCTTAAAGACGTCTGTTTTGGGATGTATCAGAGACGTACATGAATGGACGCGGATCGGTCCAGAAATAAGTTGATTTGTTCCCGATAAGTTTTTCTAAAAGAAGCAGTGATGTTCGTAGGTAATACCACAAGTGTATCGGTGATTATCGAAATAGCAATTCCTTTCTTCTTCTTCGTTTGTTTTATTGGTTTCTGACTCCTCGTGAAGTCAATTTCACCAAGAATTTGAGAATCAAATTATGTTGCTTGGCAACCACACGAGCGCTTGCGCGAGTGTGGTTGCCTAAAGCAACATAATTTGATTCGAAACCGAGAAGGAATTAACGATAATCGCCTATAACACGAGTTGTATTTGTTAAGATTATTTCATGAATAAAATCGAAACCATTTTTATTTATTTACTATTCAATTTAACTAGGAACATTAATCCCGCATTTAGTTCTGAAATTATGCAACTAACAAAACATTTACTTGATATTTCAGTTACCAATGACAGAGCGCGTCATTCGTAGTTTCGTCATTGCATGTCTAGCCTACTGCTTCTCGCTCGAGGTTATGTTTTGATAACATTTTGATTTAGTGATTTGATTAATCAACGAGTATGCAAAATTTGTCGAAAATTGTGAAGTTGATATGAATTAATAGTGAGTGCTTATTTAGTTTTGGTCAAAGTTAGGTGTTGTGTCATTATAGCAGCTTGCTAGTGGTAAGTTTGTGTTTTGATAATAACCAATAAGGAATCGAACTACAAAATCGAAAACACATCATTTACATATCCAGTAGCCAATCAAGAGCCGAACTACAAAATCGAAAACATGATGTTTTCATTTATCAACACAAAAATTTCAACCAATCATAACACGCTATTTTAGCATGAGTGAAATAATCAGTGAAATAGTAATTTACGGAACAAGTCCGGAAAAATACTGTTTTTTGGACGAGTAGACCAAATTCTGGAAGTCTGCGAGTCCAAAATAACTGTTTTCGGACGTGTTGCGTACATTTTTTTTTTGAACCATTTAGAATAACAAATCAATGAGACGCATTTAGTCTAAGAGACGAAGAGAGTTCGACCTTCACCCATCTGTTAACCGGATGAAACATACTTTTTATGAAGTTACATAGACGAATACGCCTAAAATGGGTTGCCTATCAAAAGGTGGCCATGACTATACAGTGAGTTTCAAAAATTTGCACCATATGGAAACTTTTTTATTGTCGATTTGTCAGAAAATTTTATTCTTCATAAAAATTGGTGCATTACGGAATACTTGTATTCAAGTTATCCAAATTCCAAATTTCCAAACGGGAACAAAAAATAGAATTTTGATCAAGAGTAAAATACCCTGGCTGTGATTCCAAATTTGAATATTTCGAACATTTTAGTTCTTATTTGTATTATAAATTGAAATTTGAACAGAAGATAGGTACCAACAGAAACATTATAATTCTTATTTATATTAATATTTATATTAAAATTCACGCACTTCCCCAAAGAAAAAGTGTCCGGGAAGTGAACACTTCCCGGATGGTTGCCGAAAAAATATATCCTAAATACCTAACATAAGTCAGCAGAACTGCACAAAATTATTATTTCAATGGGAGAATATTTTATTTCAATAACTTTGCCAATGAAATGTACAAAAAATCTAAGATAAGTGTGTTTTTGAATGAGAAATAAAACTTACTGACTCAGTTATTAGTTCTCTAGAAATTGATCAGGAAAAATTTCGAGACCAATTGCTCCAACATTTGGTTATAACGAAACAGCACATGAACGTTGTTGGTTTTATTACGACTCCACTTGTATTTATTGGTCATGCCCATCCTACCTACCATCAATAAAACTTATTCAACTACAGAACTGCTATTAACAATAAGCAATATTTTTTTTTGTTGAGAGATAAATATTCTCAAAATCTAAAATACTAAAAAACTGTTTTTATTTCATGATTTATAAATGTCCATTATTGCTCTAGGTGCCAATGAGATGACAAAAGTTTTTACCGATCGGAAGGAAACTTAGAAATCAGTGGTGGCTAAGGAGAGCCGAAGATCGTACGATGTAAAGTAAAAGCAAAGAGTTATAGAAAATCAATCAATAAAATTTTTACAGTTTTGCATCTTTCAATTTCATTTCAAACCTACAATGTACTGAATACTAAATGAAGTCTTTTTAATTTCCAGAAATGTAAGTATTCAGGCGTCTTATTAGACATAAACTGGGCATTCGAAAGAAGTCTGTGAGACGTTCCGATTATGTCCATATGAATGTCTCGAAGACGTGTTTAAAACGTCCGTTTTTGTAACAACGGACGTCTTAACGATGTCTTTTGGACGTCTTTAATATATTACTGGACGTCTCGAAGACGTCCCGAACATCTTCTGGTGGACGTCTAAAAGACGTCTTTAGGATGCCCTCGTGATGTGTGGGTTAAGGCCGAAAGCCATGAACTCTAAATAGTACGAAAAGTACCCTAAAAAACCGTACTACGTATTGAGTTGAAAGGGAAAAAAGGTGTGTAACAAAAGGGACATCTATGTGGAAGTACGAAATTTCCTAAAATATATTTCATTTTCAAATTATATTGGAACATGTGAATTTTTCGAATTTTTATTTCAGTTTTTGTGGTGTTATCGTCAGAGCGGGAACAAAATGAAAAATACCTCTTCACAGAAAATGTTCATAATCTTTCTTGAGAAGCTATCAGTTTTACTGTCAGACGTTTCGTCATCGAACAAACATCTTCAACTTAATTTTTCAATGCAACCGTCTTTGGAAGAATACAGTATTTTCAAGCATCTGTCTTTCTGAATTCAGTGAAGGTTCTAATACGTTTCTGATCTTAATCGGCCATACTCATGCATTTTTAAATATATTTTCACCAATCATTCAACATGTCAAACCAGACTTTTGATTTTATTCAGATCTTAGATATTTAATTCCACTGTTTTTTTTTCAATTCTGGCCCATACTCGAAAATTTCTCAAATAATTTGAGATGATCTGACACATAATGAGGCTGGCATGTGTGATACATCATTGAATTAATTATGAAAATTACTTTAAAAATCGGTATTTACGAAAAGAGGGCTGTATTAAAAAAATTGATGGTGGTTGTTCGATGACGAAACGTCGAAGAGTAAAACTGATAGCATCACAGGAAAGCTAATAAAAAGTTTCTATGAAGAAGTATTTCTATCTAATTCCAGCTTCAGATATCCCCGTGACGGACAACATTATCTTGGACTCACTGTAAATTGGGTAGTTCGGTAGAAAATCAATAGGAAAATGCATTAAATATTCAGGAGATATAGAATTTATACTTTTCCTGAAACATCATATCGCTCTCATAGGATTTGGGTATTTAAATAAATTGAAAAAAAATTTAAGTTCATGGAAATCTATAAAAGTGTAAAAGGACAAGTGAATCAGTTTGATCCGATAAAATACTGCGTTTCCAAAATTATTCAATTTTGTCAATGACGTATCGTATTCTGAATTTGCCTATCTGAAAAAAATTCTCTTTTTCAAAAAAAAGTTGACGTTTCGAAAACTATATCTGCCTTCGTCATCAAAACTTGCTGAAACACTATTTTTATTATATCTGTAGATGAACAGAGGTAGATATAGTCTCCAAAATGTCAACTATTTTTTAAAAAGAAGCACTTTTTAGTTATTTTTAACTTCTTTCTCGGTTAGTCAAATTTAGAATACGATCCAATACTGACAAAAATTATTAATGTTTTTCAAGACAAATCTTGTACTCGCAGTAACTTATCGGGCAAATGGATTCATTTGGCCTTTTACACTCGTATATTACATTTCCTTGAATTTACATTACTTTTAATTTTTAAGCATAAAATACTCAAAAGTCCATATCCTCCACAAAATCAAACTTTCGATCAATAATCCTATCGCTTCTTTAGACATTTTGAAATTACCTCTCAATATTATCAAAGAATTTTCTCATACTTTCGATATAATTGCGAAGAAATTTGAATGTGTACAGAACAAACATTGAAGCAATTTAATACAGAATTTTTAATAAATCCACGGCAGCTATTAGCTAATTTATTTTCCCTAAAGGAAAATCAGTCGCCCACTGAGTTTGAAATTTCTCAAACAGAAAAATATGTTCTGCTTTTTTTCAGGCTGACAACTCAGTTTCAATAAAACAAAGTCGGCTGTCTTTCAACGGATAGTAAATAAAGCTTTGAAATTAATTTACTCTAAAAATAAATCACCAACTCTATCCTTTTTTCCCATGGTTCACACGTTGAACATTACACAATTTGTGGAGTTAAGTTTCTGATGGAGGATTCCAAAAAATCCAATATTGACCATTGGCAGAGTTGAATCCAATAGCCTCACTGATATATTCATATTTTAACATCCGGTCCATATCATTCGTCAGCTTTGTAATACATCACAATCATTCACGATGAGTTCAAACACAGTTTGTTTGTCTGGTAATTCCGAAATAGTACCCAATAAGTGAAAAAACAAACTTGCTGAGAGGAGATTAGTACATATTTGACTTGTGGTTTTAATTTTCACACCAATTTTCTCTATCGTTTGTCAATGACATGTAGAAGTCATTTATCTGTATATATACCGGGTGTCCACGGAAGGTGACTAGCCCATATAACTTTTAAATGTTTTTGAAGATAATAGAATGAAATTTGGAGGATCTCTATACGACATGAAACTGCATTTTTTGACAAGTTACTCAGTTTCAATAATTTTTTCTATTTTTAAATGGGACACTTAGTATTTTTTCACTTTTTTGTCTCCATTCTGAATACATTCATGTATCTTGACACTTTTTGTAATGATTTTTTTTTTCAATTTGAAATTTATTATTTGATCTAGATGGCTATCGCTATTCGCGTCACTAATTTCTGTCATACAATTTTGGGGAAAATGCAACTTAACTCTTTCGGCCAAAATGTGTCTGCCATTTGGAATTCAATTTGTAGATGTGTTTTAATAAATTTTTTCAAATGGCAACATAGTAGCTCGTCGTGTTAGGAAAAGAGGAAACATTTTATTACGATTAATTTGATATCGCACCCTAGTGGGTGTCAACCAAACTTACTTGAACTTGAAAAAATTCCGAAAGATCTTCCATAAAACTATTTTTTGAGATTGAAACATAGTTAAATGCTTCTAGAAACCTATGACCAACATGATAAAACACCACTAACCATTAATGAAAAAAATAATAACTAACTTTTTGTCTACGTGCACAGTAGTTTTCTATTTACTTTTGCAGAAGCAAGGTAAAATGAGATGTCGACAAGTACATTTCAGTACAGCTTAATGATTTTGTTATATCAGTTGTGTTGGTGACAAGTTACTAGATACACTTAAATTTCATTTTATTTCCAAAAGATGCTTCGTTTCAAGAAATGTCTAGTTTAGAAACAGAAGTTTGTTTGAAACCAATATTTGCAGTATCAAATCAATCGAAATGAAATGCCCTTTTTTTCTAATCCGACGAGCCACCATGGTGCTTTTTGAAAAAGAAATATTTGAAAATTAAATTTTACTTTGACCGAAAACAGTAAAATTGTATTTTTTCCAAAATTTTAGGAATGAAATTAGTGATTTAAACGTAACCATAGTCCTTCAGATTAACCACCATTACCAACTTATTTTTTTTTTAATACTGCCGTTTTGGAGAATACAGTTTTATGAAGTATGTATCTTATTAAATTGAATTATGTATCACTTATACCGGTTCCAATAGGTTTCAGATCAGTTTCTCCCACAGTCAGGTATATTTTGAGAGATTTTTTTCCAATCAACATGTCAACCCAAATTTTTCATTTTCTTCTCAAATAGGAAATCTACTCAAACAATTATTTTCCAATTTAGGCCCGTACTCAGAAATATCTTCAAAATTTCGAGATGATCCGACACATAATGAAATCACCAAATGTGATACATCATTGCATTTAGAATGAAAAATACTTTTTAAATCTGTATTTATTAAAACAGGGCGGTATTTAATAAAGTGAAGTTGACGATGGTTGTCCAATAACGTAACGTCAGACAAAAAAACTGATATCACCACAGGAAAGCGTATCAAAAGTTTCTGTGAATAAGAATTTTTTTATCTTGTTCCATCTCTGACAATAACACCAGAAAAAATGAAATGAAAATTTGAAAAATTAGATTTTTCCAAAAAAAATTTGAAAATAAAAATAATTTTTGAAAATTTCGTACTTCCATATTTAACTTCTGAACGGTTTGACGTAGACGTATGAAACAAAAACCATTTTGAATGGTATCACCAATACTACTTTCTGAAATAAAAGACACTGTGATTGCTTGAAAGACGGGGCGGGGGGCACATCAATTTAAAAATTTAAAATAGGAATATCACTTTGAAGGAGTATGCAGTCCTCGGGGTGTTTCATTACTTGGAACCATTTAAGATCATCAGAAAAGAGAAGTAAGCTGCTGCTTATGTTGTCGCATTTGTCGTTAATGAAGAGAGAAAATAAGAGGGGTGCGAGATTGCTTCCCAGTAGGGCTCCACTGGTAGCCATAAAATCGTACAATTTGTAGCCTCTATACTGGACAAATTGCGACCGCTTTGATAAGTAGATTATTATCAAATCCGAACAGATTAGGTTTTGCCATCAGAACGGTATGGTGTATTTAGTCGAATGCTCTCGAAAAATCTCTGTAAATAGTGTCGATTTGCAGTTGTTGATCGATTGCATCGCTTATTGGCTGTGTGAAGCACATTAAATTTGTGACTGTTGATCTTTTTGTTATGAAACCATGTTGTTCAGTTCGTATAATGTTGTTAATAAGTGGAAATATTCGTAGGTTATATCCCAAGACCATGACAAATAGCAGACTATTACCTTCTCCATTATTCTATCGAGACTACCTTGTATTTTGACAATTTAATGTGACCATATGAACATTAATAATCTAAATAACTCTCGAGAGCTTTAGCTCGAGGGAGTTATTATTTGATTATTATTCTGAATAACTCCCAAGAGCTTCAGCTCGAGCTTTAGCTTTAGCTTGATGTTCATATGGTCGAATTGAATTGTCAAAAAATACAAGCTACTCAAGATGAATTAAATAAAATGATACTCGCTATTTGTCACGGTCGAGTGATATTCAGAAAGATTATTTCATGAACACCATACAATCATCCATATACTCGTTCCTTTACGTTTCAACATTTGATTCAGCCTGTATTTTAACAACCATAGTGGTAGAAGATAACTAAAATTGAGTCATTTCAATCTTAAGTGACTGAGTTATGTCAAACTTTGACACTTATACAGACAAAAGAGAGCCGCGAAAATTTCTTTGTTTACATGTATAGCCTTGTTTACCTGAATATCCGCTTATTTACCTAAATATCACACATCATGTGCCCTCAATCATGGAATATTATTGGTGCAGCCATGTATGAATGAAATAATCGGAGGTATATACATTTATTCCAAAGGCCTTCGCAAAATTGGGAATTAGTGATATTGGTCCATATTTGGATATATTATTTTTCAATCCCGGTTCGAAGATTGGGCAAATGGTAGATAGTTTCCATACACCTGGGAATAAATTTGATTTTATTGATTGAAACTGATTTGGAACGGTTTCAAAAATACATAGGCAAAGTCCCTGACCAAGTAACTGGGAAAGTTATCAATACCACTTGTTTGTTTTGACTCCAATATCTTCAATGATATGAATCAAATAGACCATTATTGAATAAAAACAGAAGATATTTGATCTTTATGTGATGAGCCATCAGCTTGCTCAGATTCAGATTCTCCTCACAAGTTATTCTTAGTGTGAAGGCATTAACCTTTTCAAGTAACGTTTTCTTCCATTTCGTTCCCAAAAATCATAAGAATGAACACGTAGAAACTAACGAAGCAAATGCCAAACGCAGAGGTAGGTATCACTCAAAACGTTATTAGTTTTGCCTGAAAGAGTAGATTGTCTCTGTTGCATCATCATGCAATTATAACTCGTTTTACTATTCTAATAATGTAAACATAGGCGCATATTTTCCATCATAAACCGTTGCTACGCAGGGTTACATGAGAGCAGATATAATTAAATGCAACTGTATGACCGTGGCCCTGGTAAGTACAATTTATTTTCGGTCCGACCTGGCTATTCCTCAACAAATTTCATATATGCACACATGAAAACGCCTACTGTCTACACTAAAACAATCACGAGACTGCATCAACTGAAAAACGGCAAATTTTCGCGCGGTTGCCACTCATAAAATGGCAGGAAAAACGTCAACTGATGGATCCTCGATCATCAGAAATTGTCCTTCAAACAAGCAGCTTACCATCAATCCAAAAGTCCAAACATTGAGTTCGAGCAAAGAAAGGACCCCGCAAACTCCTTATGGAATTTGGACCCCGATGGATTTTTTGAATTTTTGGTATGATGTAGTCCATGTAATTCTCAACCAATGTTACCATGGCGCCAACCCAAAAAACTTAACAGTTTTGCTGCTAGGGGACGTTGAAATAACTCCTTGCGCAGATTAGACTATTCATTTTTGAATCCGGTAACAATAATTTCACTTGTTTCATTGTTGCTAACGTTGCACAATATTGTGCTGTTTTATAAAAAAATTCTTACCCTTCCCTTCTTCCCCCCAACACCTATTACGAAACGCAAAAAAAATATTTCTGTACTGCCTTTAAATGTATCGTCAAATGTTAAAATATGCCTGAATAAGGAAAATAGCAGGTTTTTATGATTATCCTCCCTCCCCCCAAAGGGCACAAAATTAAAAAAATTTGCTGGATTTTTCTGAATTCTTAATATGATGCAGTTCAAGTTATTTTGAATAGAAATTAATTGGGTGACAAACCCCAAAAATGAATAGTTTTGATGCTAGGGGGCGTTGAAATCATAACTTGCTCAGAATAGACTATTCATTATTATAGGCCGAAACAATAGTATACATTATGCTGAACAATTGTGTAATTTCTTTATAAAAAAATTTAACACCTCCACCTATTTTAAAACACGAAATAAATTAATTCAGGCATCAACTCAGATGATGATGTCTAATTTTTATTTATTTTCAAGATTTTCGCCCAAATAATTGATATTCAAATAACATGAACTACGCCCAACTAAGAAGTTAGCGAAATCCACCAATATTTTTTTGAAGGGAGAGAATGGTGAAATCAAACAACTGTACGATTTCCTTAATTTGAGCTGATTAAAACATTTATTTTGATAAAGCATTCACAAGTAGTCGAGAATTAATTTTTTTCGTGTTTCAAAATAGGGGTTGGGGGTAAGGGGGAGGTTCAATTATATTTTTTTTTCATAAAAAATTACACAATTGTTCAGCATAATCTAAACTATTGTTTCCGCCTGTAATAATGAATATTCTATTCTGGGCAAGGTATGATTTCAACGCCCCCTAGCATCAAAACAATTCATTTTTGGGGATTGTCGCCTGAATAATTTCTATTCACAATAACTTGAACTGCATCATTTTCAAAAATTCAGAAAAATCCACCGAATTTTTTTCATTTTGTGCCCTATGGGGGGAAAGGGAATAATTATAAAAAACTGCTATTTTCCTTATTCAGGCATATTTATTCATTCGACGATACATATGGGCCGTGGTGGTCGGCTGGTAAAGCGTTCGCCTCGCAAGCGTGGGGTCGTGGGTTAGATCCACCGATTCACCGGTCTCGTGCATGGCATCACACGTTAAAAGGTTAGGGCTGCGTCTTCCCTAGCTCACACAAGTCTCTCGAAGACTTCCGAGGGTTGCGCGTAGGGGTGCAATCGGTTGACGGAAATAACAATTTTAACAACAATATAAAGACACTCCTGAAAACTTTTTTTTTGCGTTTCGTAATAGGACTTGGAGGGAAGAAGGGGGGTAAGAATTTCCATTATAAAACAGCACAATATCGTGCAACATTAGCAACAATGAAACAAGTGAAAATATTGTTACCGGATTCAAAAATAAAGTATAATCTGCACAAGTGCAAGTACAACGCCCCCTAGCAGCAAAACTGTTCATTTTTTGGGTTGGCGCAATGGTAACATTGGTTGAGAATTACATGGACTATATCATAACAAAAATTCAAAAAAATCTACCGGGACCCAAATTCCATAAGGAGTTTGTGGGATCCTTTAAACCAAACTTGAGTGAATGCCTTTATGACCCTTCATTCCGATCTATGGCCAAACTGAAAATTAACTGAACTTCCAGCGCTTGCAATATCAGCAGTTTCAAAGAAAAACTGATATTTAACGTCGATGAAACCGTGTGGATGTAAATGGAAATTCAAAATTCATTATCAAGATTTTAGAAGCGTATTTTCAGGTCCAAATAAGACTTTTTTTTTCCATAAACATGTTTCAAGATTTTTTCTTCATAGCTTTTTCAGTTCTGGAGATATTAATATCAAATTTGAAACATTGGTTTCGTTTTAGGGCTTACATCATCCAGCATGCCAAGTGATTGTAAGAATATCTACAGGAAGATATTTTTTCAGGAGTCAAGTCCTTTTTTGCCCCATAAACTTTTTTGTAGTGCGCCGCTGGTAGATTCTAAGATATGAAATGAATGATTTGTTTTCATTATATATTTTTTTGTCATTTGCAATTTTTACGCATCTGCAACCGTTATCGAGAAAAAGATTTACTTACGAAACAAAGAAAAAAATTATTAGTGGTCTTTTTCTGCTATTTTCTTTTTGACGTTTATGTTCGTTTCGAAGCATTTGACATTATTTAAAAGTTGGTTTATGTCTCATCGTGTATTTGTATGTATTTTTTTAAAATTTGTTTTACATTAAAATTGAAAATGAACCATATTCCTTTCAACATCTGGCTGACATCCATTTTGTGTATGGTCTGGAGGGTTTCATATGAAAACATGCTATATCATATCCAGCATGTCCAAGGTTTGCTTCCTTGAGATTTTCCACGGCACTTGCATTTCTCCATATGGATACTGTGCAAGTGTACTAGGGATTCTGAATTTTTATCCCGTATCCTTTTTACCGACAAAGCTCAATTTACACGCGATGAATTTACCACAACGCAACGTTCATATTTGGGCACTAGAAAATCCACAACCGATCAGACAATCTCGACACCAGAAACAATTCAGCGTATACATATGGGCAGGAATAGTAGGAGATACTTCAATTGGTCCTTTTATTTTACCACAAATTTTAAATGGTGACACATATTTAAACTTCCTACAGAACGAATTGTCTGCATTAGTGGAAGGCGTGGCTTTACAAGTTCGTCAACAAATGTGGTTTATGAACGATGGGGCCCCCCTCATTTTCGAGTCACCGCGATTATTCAGATATAGTGTTTCCCAATTGATGGATTGGCAGAACAGTTCCAATTGCTTGGCCCCCAAGGTTCCCAGATTGCAACCCGCTGGACTTCTTTTCATAGGAAAATGTAAAAGTCCCAGTTTATGGTGCATAACAAGTGCCCTCCACTGAAGTTCTCACTTATTGAATTATGGATGCCTTCCAAATCGTTAGGTTCCCCTCTTTTGTTAAAAATTTTAATTAAATATAACAAATTACAAAAAATTATTTAAATTTTTTTATCGATAACGTTCGCAGATGCGTAAAAATTACATGATGCAAATAAGTTTATAAACAAAACAAAAATTTTTTTTCGTATTTCAGAATAAACCAGCGGCGCACCACAAAAAAGTTTATGGGGCAAAAAAGGGCTGGACCAAATTAAAAGAGCTATGAAGAAAAAAATCATAAAATCTTGAAACTTTGACGCTGTGTAGATCAACAACTACTCGCTTGCTGACACATGTTTATTGTGATAAAAAAGTCTCATTTTGACCTGACAAATATGCCCCTATATACTCGATACTGAATTTTGAAACACCCTCCAAGCATGTCAGGCTAAGAATTTTCAGGATTTGCAAAAATAAGACCTATTTGATTCAAAGTTTGATTTTGTGGAGGAGTGTTTGTTGACATGGGTGTTTTGAATTTACACCGTCTGAAAAAAATATTTAAGGAACTCTGTCATGAATCAATTGGCCCCAAGTTACTGCGTTCACAAAACTGCTGTCTTGAATAAAATTGTGAAATTTTTTAATTTACGTATCGTATTCTGAATTTGCCGATTTGTAAAAATGTATTGAAATTTACTAAAAAATACTTCTCTTTTTCAAAAACGTTGACGTTTCGGAAACTATACCGGGTGAGTCTGAGAGGTCGCGCACCCCTATTTTTGAGAGAAATAATCCAATTCAAAGCACGAAAATTTAGAGGGATATTGGAATAATAAAATGTGATTGTTGAAGATAAAAACGAATTCTATAGCACTGGTCCTAGTTTCAGTTTTACGAATGGCACACCATATAAATCTTCACATGTTTGAAATCTAGGTCAAATTCTGAACATACTACGCTAGTTTTTTATAATTTTTTTAGTTTCATAAAGTTTAATAGATATTTCAACTAAATCAAATACTAGCTCATTATGTTCAGTATTTGTCCCGAGTTTATTTTTTTTACATGTGGTCCATTTGAAAAACTAAAACTAGGACCATTTCTTCAGTGCTACACATTTTTCATTTTATTTTTAATCACGTTTCAGTTCTCCAATAGCTCCCTAAATTATCATGCTTTGTTGAATTGTCCTTAATTTATCTCTTACTGATGTAATTTTTCACCAAATTACGAAAATTACAAAATGTGTATGGATTTCGGGTTTTGACGAAAAATTTCAACTGCAGACCCCACTCAAGAGCTGTAGAGTCGAGAATAATAAAAATTCATTACTTGACTAAATTATATTAGTACGATAAAGGAATGGTCAGCGTAAAACGTTAAAATAAACATAAATATATTTTCATGAAAAATATTTTTCTGTTGTTCCGATGCATAGAAAATGTAGTTACATTTTTTGCATACATAGTTCATATGGAATTTTAAACGTAACCTATGTGTAATCCTATAGAATTGGTTTTCGTCATATTAGTTCAATTTTCACACGTTCATAATGTATATTACCTGCCAAAACACTAAATAAAAACTGATTTTCAGTATTAAATATAAACCTGTTTCTGGGACACCAAGTTGTGAATCTTTCACATTGAAGTTCCACAGGACTATCGGCTCCTTCTAAAATTAAAGTATCATCTACCAATAGTGATGATTTCGAACTTATACCCAATTGTTGTTGGAGATCATTCATAAAAAGTAAATATGTATAATGCAAGAATTCAAACAAAGTTAAAAAAAAAAAATTGCAGGATATCAAATGATATGAATAAAATCGACAAATATTTTCACCAAGTGGAAAATGTCCCAAACCAAATGAAAGATAATCTTTCGTTTAATTACAATAAGCACTTGCAGTTGGGTCCTCTTTTAGGAACGTTGCACAAATATCTGTCAGATGTAGTTAAATGTCCGTCGTTGTATTAGCCAGGACAGTAGTTCTTCTGTCAGATGTTTGCCTCATTTTTTCCTCTTGCTGGAAATATTTGTCGATTTTATTCATATCATAAAAATGCTCTAAGACTGAGCCCTGTGGAACTCCTATGTTCACCTCACACATAGAGTCAGTACTGTAATTTTTTCGTGAATAATTTTAGTGTAAAATTTATTAGGGAGTAGATTAAATTCTACGGATCGAGGAAAAGAGAAACTTTTGATTTTTTCCTTCAAACCAAAGCCAAAAAATTATTTATAATTCTGTAATTACCAAGAAAATTTCGGATCTTTCAAGTTTTTATAAAAATCAATTATTTCAGATATAGGGATTCGTTACCACAAAATCCCCCTAGTTGAAAAAATTAATTTTTCGAATTTTCGACATAGCGAAATTTGATACTATTTTCCGAACACCACGTATATATTTTTTTGTTTTCAGAGGTTCGAAAAGTTACCGGTATTATTTGAACAAATCCTGAAAATATATGGTACATGTTTTATTCATTTTTCTGGAGGGCTGCACCTGCCAATAATTTTAAGAAAATTGGAATAATTCAAAAATTACGCACTTTGTATTTTGTATATACGATATTACGTTTCATATAAAGTTGTAATGCAATTTTGCGCAGATACCAGAATTCAATAAAAATTATGACACTCATAAATTCTTGAGAAACAAATGCATATTCATTCTCTCACATAAATATATAATTCTGGCAGATATTCAATGTTTCCTGTACCTGATATTATACTATTTGGAGGATGTTGGGTAGGCAACACACATTACAGGAACGTGTTTCAGAACGTGCATAACCTTGTTTTCATAAACGTATAAATGTTTAATAAATATTTAGAACATTTCAAATAACCCATTCGCGCGTTTCCACATTTTTTTTTTATCATAAACTGAAAATTGATTAATTTGAAGTATTCGTGGAATAAATGAACTTCAAAGGGTCGTCCATAACCTTACTTTTTGGTAATAATCAATGAGGAAAATCTTGGGGTAGGTAACTGCATGTAGAATGATTTTGTCAATAATTGAAACCAAAGAAGATATCCGAATGCTGTGGATATCTCGTCAGCTTCAATACTGAAAACTGGTAATACAATTTCCCATTAATAGGTCAACATTGTAGGTAAATTTTGAAAATGGTTTCTGTGTGAGACCTTGCTACAAGCTTCAAAGCTCATGTTATTCAAGTCAACAAAACAATGGTTAGTGTAAGAGATTAAGTTGAAGCCTCAAATTTTAGTTACTAAATGAAAATCACACAAAGTCTGCCAGTTCGTGGTTTAAAATAGAATGGGTAACACTTTAGAAACAATACCAAGCCAAGCCTATGTTATGGATAGCATGAAATTCGACAATATTTCCTAAAACTGTTATTTCACTTACCGGTATTCTTTGTAGACCAAAGTTCCATACCACAACGCAAACATTTCTTAAGTTCTTGTGCTGTTCACCACTAATATTTTGCTATTCTTTTACTTTTCTTGATTTCTGCCGGCACCCAGTTTCAAAACAACAAACAACTACCTATTTTGTTTTATAGCAGGTATCCACAGCTTCCTAGATCAATTATTTCTATAATCTGCAAAAAATTGCATGTATATAGACATGGTTTCCAAAAATTACTATTTCGGGAAAGCCAAATTAAAAAAGTGTTGCATCACAAAGTTTAAAAATATCATACCCAAGTGCATCCAGATATTTTATTTTGACAGGATAACGCTGGACAATTTATTTTCACGGGAGTTAAAAATAAAACAAAGGCAAAATCATTTATTTGAATGAAAAAAATACCAGACGAGATAAGCTACACAAAGTAGATTCACATTACTTCCATAGCCTACGTTGGGAACATTTAAAAATAAATTACCTACCTACTCACTTTTGGCTGAGGCTATGGTGAAATTTGAGTTATATGTTATATGACAATTTATTTTAGAGGACAATAGGAAAGTATGTCAGTACAAGACGTCACCCCTTTTCCCCTAGGTCTTTTTCGAGTTGTTGGATTTTCCAAGTGGAAAGGCAATGGAGAAGCGCGAAATTTAAAATCGAAATTCGGAGTAAAATCAAAGATCGTTGGCGAGAAAGTCGTTATGCGAACTTCTATACATTTTTTACTCATTGAGTGTGTAGGTCTCATACTAGCAAAGGAAATGACAGCTCTGGGGCAAAAATGGAGAGAACTTGCTGAATCTTGAACCGTATCAAAATATATAAAGCTGGTGAGGGGGTATTTTTGGAGCCTTATCGGTACTATTTGGAAAGAGCTGACTTTTGGAAGGACTTTTCTTCAAATATTGATTTATTTCCTGCGATGCTGAACTCCTGAATTATTCCACCCAAGCCAGTTGCCAGAGAATGTGGCAATGACAGTTTTTTTTTGTTATTTCCGTCAACCTGTTGCAACCCTCAGAGGTCTTCGAGAAAATTGTGAAAGCTAGGGAGGACGCAGCACTTACCTTTTAACGTGTGCTGTCATTACACAGGATGAGCCCATCATGAATTACTAGCTGTATCATAGAGTAATTCAAATACCCTATTCTGTTATTCAATATTTACGCAATATTTTTTAACAACCTTCACTTAGTTCTCTCAACCTCTATGGACTGGAGTTTCCTTTCGTGTTTCTAATGTAGCTCCCCCATTGGCAGTGGTGAAACTCCAAAATGGCGAAAAAAAAGTCAAGCAATTTGTTGCGCACAAAGCTAAAAAGTTTGTTTGAGGATATGAAGTATTAGGAAAAGTTATGCATATGGGACTAAAAACAGTACGCTGAAAACTAAAACGTAAAAATCTGTTAAATGAACGAGGCAGTTATGATAGGTAACCAACACATCTATCCTCAGAAAGATCAAAAAAGCCAACTCAAGATTCACTATCTTTTTTGTTTGGTAAATTGAAAGCTACTTACCTTTCTTTAAAGTCTGCAGAAAAACTCTTGGTGGATATCTTACGAGCAGCTACCAATTAAATTAAATCTTGAGTACTGTGCACTGACAGCCCTTAAAAATGCGAACTGCGCAGCTAACTTTCCTGCCAAATGCGCAGATTGAAATTTTCGGATGACATTTGAACTTAGGTTTTTAAGCAAATTATGATAACTGTATAATGCTGAACAACACTTATTACAATAATCGCAATATCCTCAGAAAGATCAAAGAAGCCTTTTTTGTTTATTGAAGTGTGTACCTAAAGCGCAGCAACAGACGACAATAAATTGCACGGCACGGCACGCTCTGTGATTGGTCACTGTGATGGCGGTGAGTTTAAATGACAGACAAGAAGAAGGCAGAGTTGAAAATGCGTGAATTACTAGCCAATCTAACCTAACCTGACTAACCTTACGTAGACAGAATAACTATTCAAAATTGGTAGCGATTTACCAACTATTCATCCAAAATTGTTAATAACCTAGCATTGGTCGGAGCGCTTATGCATTTTATTGTATAGTCGCAACTACCAATTAAATTAACTCTTGAGCACTGCGCACTGACAGTCCTTGAAAATGCGAACTGCGCAGCGTACTTCCCTGCCAAATGCGCAGCTTGAAATGTTCGGATGACATCTGAACTTTAATGAGTTTTTCTAGCAAATTATGATTATGTATAACAATCATGAACTTTTATTGCCCCCCATCAAATAATAGTATATTTTATTCATCGAGCATAATATGGTGGCTATTATTCACGCGAATGAAGTTTACGTAGATCATCCAAGTGAATATAATAGCCATAATATGCAAGTAGAATACTGTATTTTTTCCACGACTCTTACATATGATTGTATATAATAATCACCATATCTCAACCAACACATCTATCCTCAGAAAGATCAAAGAAGCCGACTCATACAAGATTCATTATCTTTTTTGTTAGGTAAATTGCGAGCTACCTCTCTTACAGAAGAAACCCTCAGTGTCTATCTTACGAGCAGCTAGCAATTAAATTAATTTTTGAGGACTGCGCACTGACGGGCTTTAAAAATGTGAACTGCGCAGCGTACTTTTTTGCCAAATGCGCAGATTGAATTGTTCGGATGACATCTGAACTCTGAACTTAAATGAGTTTTTCAAGCAAATTATGATAACTGATGTATAATGCTGAAGAACACTTCTTGGTCCCTATCAAATAATATTATATATCATTCAACGAGCATATTATGGTGGCTATTAATCACGCGAATAAAGTTTACGGCACGAGCCGTGGACAAGTATCGTAAATCATCCAAGTGAATAATAACCATAATATGCAAGTAGAATTCTATATTTTAAAGAGAAACATCCTCAATTGAAAATTGAATCAATACATGACTCCTCTGGAAATGGAAAACCCTACGATAAAATTTTATCGCTCAAATTTCTATTAAGGATAGGTTCCGTATATTGACCTGGCTAACCGAAAGATACCGAACTCATCCACTTTTCGGAGTTTTGACGTTTACGGTACGCTAAATTGTTAACCAGAATAACTTTTTACATTTACAATAGACATTTAAGCATTAAAAGAATACGTTTAATTCATAATTTTAACTAAGATATTAGAAGTTCTCAATGAACCATCCCGTGCTGAACATTTTGTTCAGGAAGGATTGATGATGCACCATTATAAGTAGCTGATGTACTTATTAGATAATATAATAATACTCCCTCATAAACACTCAAAGAGTGTACCCAAAGGCATAGCCTGTGCGGGTAGAGGACGGCTATTATTATTATTTCAACAAGAAAAACTTCTCCATTGTATTATTCATCACAGCACCAAAGGTAATTGTTGAAAAAATCCAACGTTACAATAAAAAGCAGAATACATTTTATAAATATTATTTATTTTCTTTCGATACGTTTATGTCACTTCGCTATATAAAACTATTTCAAAAAAAAATCAACAAAATTGTATTGCACATGTTCATAATTTCAAGTTACCTTATACACTATTATTTGTTTCATTTGGTGTTGTTTCCAATTTATTTGTTCACTATAGAAGAACTTGATGAAAGAATCACCTCAAATTAAAACGGGTCGAAAATCACGAAAATAATAATAAATATCAGATAAAAGTATGAGTTTATACTCATACTTAGCATAGATAGCATCGAGCCTGAAACTGAGCCCTGTGACTGTCTATAAGTCAGTAACTGAGAATTTAGATTTTTTTAATCATTTGCTGAACAAAATGTTTTAAAAATTAGAGATAAATAAGTGGTCAAATCTGACATTGCTTCAATTCAAATTGTCTAAAAAAAATGCCACGAAGGGATACACGGGATTGTATGTTGGTCAAACAGACATTAAAACACGGCTAGAAGAACACACGGGATACATTAGATCTTCGAGACTAGATGAATCGGATGTTGCTTAACATGCTTTGAGAATGATCAAAGATTTGATGAAACACAAACAAAACTAAGGACTTCCAGAAATGACAGTGTCACAGTAGCATAAATGAGGAGTGGACCAGGTAGCCGAGTGGTAAAAGCGGTGATCTTTCAATCACTCTGGCTTGGGTTCAAACCCTAGCAAGTGCAGATTTTTTCTGAAGGGCCGAGAAAATAGTAAGATATAAAGGACCTACAAGTCATCGAGGCAGCCTGGGCGGCTGGATGAGCCTACCACACACGAGGTGGAGTGTTTAGTGAGTGTATCTGAGGGGGATTCAAATCGGGCTCAGGGGACTCCCACACTACATTATGGGATGTGTGAATCAGGCCAGATAAGGTACCCATAAGGGGTTTCAACCACCTGGTGTAAGATAAAAAAAAGCAAAAATGGGGATAAGGATTTTATCTATGGAATGTTATGGGATTAAATTCAAATCAGGGTAATTCAAGTAGGCAGGAGAATCAGTGAAGTAATAAAAATCGCTCTCATAGTTAATAACGGTACACCATGCACCATGTACAAAAAATCACACTATAGTTTATTTTAATTCATAATAATAAATAAAACTTTTTTTGGAGTATATTTCAGCTGTTAAACTCTAATACTCCTTTTCTATTTGTAAATATGAAAATTTTTTCAACGATAATTTGAGATATTTCCTTCACTCAATAAACTTAATATGTATCACGAACACCAGTGAGGTTTCAATCTCCCTAACTTTTTCTTTTCACACTCAAACTACTTCTAAACATAATTGTATAACCCTTGGAATTGGGATTTCAAGCCAAGAAGTACGTCTGGTGATAACAACAAAAGAGCTTAAAGACACCATTTCTATGATTGAATTATTGCGAGTTTATTGTTCCTATTAATAATAACATGTATAGTATATAAGAACTCAATTGAGACAGCACACAACCAAGCGACCATACGAGGTTATATCAATATACAAATTTCCGCTCATAATTTTCATAGGCATAAATAACACGTTATTATCTAACGCTCCTCGTCTAAACTCGGGCAGACCACGTGGAGATGATGTATTATGTCACATAAAAAGGGCGGGTGAAATGCCAAAAGAAAGCCTTTGATTGGCCGCTGTCAAATTCTAATTGGTCAGAGACCGAACTGCTTCGAAGTTCTTTGACATGCCGCTGCCAAATTCCAATCAGTTTCTATTTGATGGAGGGTTTATTTCCTAGACTGTGCGGCGCAGATATGCTCAGATTTCAGACGCATATTTACTATATCGTTATTTAGTTGTCTTGATTAGATTGATTATTCCAAGTGGAAGTTAATACAGAACCGCTCCAAGTGGAAGTTAATTCAGAACGTCTCCAAGTAGGAGCTGATCTAGAGACGCAACATATGGAATTATTTAATAAAGCCTTACACGTTCAAACTCAAAGGGTTATTTTTAATATGTATTCGCGTTTGAAATATGAGAATAGTAGTGGTTCTTCAGACAGTCACATTGTGAAACGAATATGCGAATTAACCAATATTAGCAGAGCTACTGTAATTCAAGCCGGAGACGTTGTCGACCATTCTGTCAAAGGAAAAAGAGACGGAGAGAAACTCAAGAAACTTGATTCAGCTTCCAAAGAACACATTCGCAGATGTGTGTATGAGTTTTATCAAGAAAATAAAGTGCCGACATTAGAAATGATTCATAATAATAAATTACGTCAATATCCAGATTATGTTTATAATTCGTTAGATGATTTGTGAAACATTTTAGTTGATTGCGGTTTCAAATACAATAAATTGGATAACCGCATGGTTATAATGGTGTCAGCACGAATCGTTGTCCATCGACAAGATTACTTAAGAAAAATAAAAGAATATCGAAATGAGATTAGAGACATATCTCTTGACGAGACTTAGTTTGATACCCATTATGTCGTCCAATACGGTTGGGTAAATAAAAGCAACAAGTGTACTTTGAAACCTCCATCTTCTAGAGGAAAAATAATTATAATTCTTCATGTCGGAAATAAAAAAAGATTTGATGTTAATGCGTTGTCTGCAAAGAATATTAAGCAATCATCTCCTGATTATCATGATGACATGACCGCCGCATTGTTTGAAACATGGGCAGACCAACAGCTCTCACCGAATTTTCCATGATTATTCATTTCCATCAGGTTATTGCTTTGAAATTTCGTTTTCCCCAAAAAAGTCGGATGTGATTAAGTGCTCAGTTCACGTCTGGCAGCACCGTCTATACCGAAAGCCCTTACATTAAAAACATTTTTTTGAATTGAGCTAGGTCGTTTTATTTCCCGTATAGAAACAACTTCTGCATCGCACAACCCCTGCAATTTTTATAAAAACCTATGCCATCTTATAGGATTAGTAATAATGAATATTTTTTTCTCCCATGAAAAAAAATTATACGCCGCCACTGTTTCATAAAAGATTTACCGGCACTAAATGGAATTTCTGTTTTTCTGCTGTCTCAACTGACTTCCTATAAACTATAAAATGAACTTCAGTAAAAATATCAGTATCTCAGCATAACAAACTTGTTTTGAATTCCCAACTTAACAAATGTTAATGGTACCTCGGAGAGGATTCGTTATACAAATAAGATTCTAAGTTCTTAAACACATCTCAAGATTAATATAAAGAGGCAATAATACATATTTACAATTACGATATCCTAGGTTAAAAACAATGTAAAAGTTTGTACTTTTTAAAAATAATACATTCAAAAGATAAAAGGACAATATTAACAAATCACATAAATGCTGTACAATCTTTTAGAAAAATATAGAGGAAAGAACGGAATTCCAGCACATTTAGTCGCGCGTACAAAAGTAGGTTTCATACTAGTCTCCTGATTTCCAAGATGAATCTCATGAAAGCTTTTGAACCTAGAGGTACATCAACAATGAGTGAAACTTTCAAAATGAAATAATCGGGACTCCATTTTACAAAATCCTACCAAGTATAATATTCCTCCATTGAGTACAAAAGACCCAGCTCCAATCAATGGAACATTATCGACACTTGATTTGTTCTGGCAAGAAATGACCATTCTGTAGGATTCCTCTCCAAATTCTTCTCGAAAAGCTATGTCGGGATGAAATTCATCTTGAGGAAACCATTCACCTTAGTTGTTTAGACAATGTTAGTACTGGCCCTATTCTCGTGGCTTTGATATGCATCACAGATTCTAAAATACTTAAATTAAGTCAGTTTATGTACAAAAATAAAAAACACTGGGATTTAAAACCTACAGCTTCGTATGCTTGACAGTATCTGTCCAGTAGTTTTGTATGGTCATGGCTTCTAAACTATTTAGAAATGAATCGTTGTCTAAGCTATACATTTCTTCAGAGTTATCCTGAAAGAAAGAAACAAAATGTTAATGAATGTAAAAAAAAGGAACAAGGAACTTCAAAATGAAGTTAAAAAACCATCTTTTCGATCAACAATAACATATTTTCATGGATAGAAAAGGTGATGGCGATCCTCACATTCATAATTTAGACAATGTTCCATACATGAACACTAAAGACATTTATTACGTAGCAGGGTATGTTTTAGGGTTGAGTGGAAGAGCAGCCTAAGGGAGTACTCTACTCTCTTAGATTGAACTCCGCCCTTTTCTTCTAATAATAAAAAATGTTTATTATGTTTCTCTGTAAACGTTCTATTTTGAAGAAATAAAGGCGATTATTATTATTATGTGTTTGTGTGAATCATTCCCCAGTAGAGAAAAAGTGACAAGGTGCGGATTTCTACTAGTGCATCTTCTTGGAATTAAGAAATATCCATGCATGAAAATATAAATCCAAAGTATTGTGTATGGTGCTCCCTTTACCACACTCTTTCCAATTCAACCAAGATAACAATTTCAATAACCATGTTATCTTCATCAAAAGTTTTACTACACTACAGAAAGTAAATACTAATAACTGCGAGATTCTATATTTTTCCCCAACAAGGTTTAAAAATCTGTTAATGACAAATATTGAAGTTAATCTTATTAGGTTAATTACATTGGAAATAAATGGACCATTATTGCTATTGAGTAAGTCCTTATGAGAACTTATATAGATAACAGCACATCTAACTTCCTGAGGTTCTATTTTTAACCCTAAGAAGGGCTCGATTACCTGTTAATTACACACATTAAGGCTAAGCTTATTATTTTGTAAAATAAGGGAAATTGGAATTTAATGGACATTCTCAATGTTGAGTAACTCTTACTGGAATTTTTGTAACAGCACAACCTTATTTCCTCAGATTTAATATTTTCTCCCAAGAAGGATTCAATTACGTGTTAATGACACATGTTAAGGCTCAACTTTTTGGTTTTACTATCAAACTGGAATTCAATGAGCACTGTTACTATTGAGTAAGTTCTTATTAAAATTTTTGTAGATAATCTAATTCCATGAGGTTTGATATTTTTCCCACGGGCACAATTACCTGTTAATTACACACGTTAAAGGTAATCTTATTAGTTTGTAAAATAAGGGTTATCAAATTGGAATTTAATGGACATTCTCAATGTCGAGTAATTCTTATTGAATTTTTTTTATATAACAGCATAGTATTATTTCCTGGTATTTCATGTTTTCTCCCTAGAAGGGTTCAATTACCTGATGATGACACCTTTTAAAGCTTATCTTTGTGATTTGTAAAATAAGGATATCAAACTGGAATTCAATGGACACTGTTACTGTAAGTTTTTATTGGAATTTTTGTAGATAAAAGCACAATCTACTTTTCTGAGATTTTATATTTTTCCCTCAAAAGGGCTCAAATACCTATTAATTTCATACGTTAAAGCTAAGCTTATTAGTTTGTAAAATACGGGTTATCACATTGAAATTTAATGAACACTCTCACTGTTGAGTGATTCTTATTGGAGTTTTTGTAGATAACAGCAAAATCTTATTTTCTGAGATTTCATATTTTATCCCAAGAAGGGTTCAATTACCTGTTAATGATATGTTAAGGCTTATCTTTTTGGTTTGAAAAAAAAAACGGTATCAAACTGGAAGTTAATGGACATTGTTACTGTTGAGTAAGTTCTTATTAGAATTTTTATGGATAAAATCACAATATAATTTTCTGAGGTTTTATATTTTCCCCTAAGAAGAGTTCAATTACACTCGTTACAGCTAAGCTTATTAGTTTGTAAACTTCAAATTGGAATTTAATGGACATCTCACTATTGAGTAATTCTTATTGGAATTTTTGTAGATAAAAGCACAATCTAAAATCAATCAAAAATTTCCTGAGATTTCATATTTTTCCTCAAGAAAGGTTCACTCACCTGATAATGACACATGCTAATTCTAATCTTATTGGTTAAAAAATGTAATCAAATTGGAATTTAATTGACATTGTCACTGTTGATTAAGCTCTTACTAGCATTTTTGAAGATAACAGCACAATCTTATTTCCTGAGATTTTATATTTTCTCCCAAGAATAGTTTAATTACCTGATAATGCCACATGCTGAAGCTCATCCTTTTGGTTTGTAAAATAAGGTTAATCAAACTGGAATTTAATGGACATTGTTACTTTTGAGCAAGTTCTTACTGGAATTTTTGTAGATAACAGCACAACCTTATGTTTTATCAATATTTCATTTCGAATGTAGATTTTATGTTGTTTGTATTAAATCGTATTCCACACTTCATTTTAAAGTAGCTGTCGATGGTTATAAACTTGTGAAATTTGGTGATAGGGTGGTTTCCTATGTTTTTGAGCTGTTTTTAAAACATTTAAAACAAACATTCATATACTATTATATCATTTAAATGCTTATAAGAAAAATATAAAAAAATAAGCTTTGCAGATTTTATTTGGGGTGATATGAAACACTCAAATAACTTCAGCATTGATTTCAATCAACAGGTCCAGTAAAAAAGGTCAACACTTAAATGGGGGAGTAGATATAGATGAGATTAATCAGATTTTAAAATTTCATGTCTAGTGATTTCGAGATTTTGACGGTTTTTTTAATGTTCATACAAGTTGTACCATTGATTCGTTATTTAGATGACTTTTCAACAAATGGTGGACTTTTTTCATTCTGTAATTTACATGATAATCTAGAAACGAACAAAAATAAAATTAGTAGCGCAAGTGAAACATTAAAACTACAAAAAGTTTTTCAAATTCGGAGTGTAATTTCATTTTATTATCAAATGTTAGGCATTCGATCCCTAATTATTCCGTAATTTTAATGTGAGCGTTTATTTACTGGACTCGCTGGATATTCCTTACTACTTTCATCAGAATGTGAAAATGTTTATAGAAGGGGTACAAGTATATCTTGACGACATAATCATCTTCATAATGATTTGGACAAGTAATCACAAAAGAGGGCCTTTTGTGATTACAAACTCGACAATCATTTCAACTACCTACTACTATTTGCAATGAAGAAATTTCATATCACCCACTCCTATAATATTTTAATCATTCCAAGTTTTGTAATACATGCAGATGCACAAATGTACGCCTACGAGGGAGGAGTAAAAAGTCAGACAAAAACTTCATTTATTTATCTTCTAGCTAGACAACAATTTCCAACTTATTCAAGTCCTCTACAAGGTCAGATTTCTCCAAGACTGCAAATAGTAATGTTTTGACAGTAATAATTGTATGACACTTTCTTACTAGCATGCAATATTTCTCACGTTTGGGATGAGAAAGAAATTCCATTATTGTTTAAATTTGAACACTAGTCACTAGAAACAAAAAATCCATCAGACGGGAATGAAATGTATAGAACATTACTAGAAAAATAACGTGATTGACGACTTATTCATTTTGTGAAAATTCATGTTCACTGAAAATAGGATTAAAGGCGTTTGTCTATTTTCCACTGGTACTCATAATTTCTGACTAGTTTAGATTATTACATCATCTTCATAGCAATAGATTATATATTACATGATGATATACCTACTGAGACTAAGGTAATTTTCCCTTTGTCATAGGCGTGGATATCTTTACTGTATGGATATCACTAGACATCCAGGCACGCTGCAAGATGCAAAATACAAAAAAAATTCAAATTGCAATTATGCCAAAACTAATGATCCGGCAGCGCCTGTTTTGTGCACATAAAGTACACATGATTCAATACTTTCATAATCTTTTGAAGAAAGGCGAAGTTATGAATTTTTTTAAAAATCGCAAATATTTTCGTAAAAAATCCAATCCTGTTCGTTCATTTAATAAGCAAAACAATTTAAAAAACACGTTGTTTGTACTAAATATTTAGAACACATTCATAAATGGCAGTGGCGAGTCAAAACATAACTACGGACTGTCTTTTATGTGACGGCACAGTCAGTTTCCTACTAGTGTTTTTGTTACGAAAAAATCCTCTATTGATTGGCCTAAAGGGAAAATGATGAACTGAATGGAGTCTTTGTAAATAACCAAGTTAAAGGAAATGAACAACTCGTTTTATATGAATAGTAGATATACTAGGAGAGCCAAACCCTCACTATAGGGAAAACCGTGTGTAAGAGAGAGAGAGGGTCCGAGCGTGTGAGAGAGAAAGAGTGCGACCGCGCTAGTGCTGGACGAGGTCGCTGGAGAGTGGCGTGCGGTGGGGGCATAGACGTCTCGACATTGAAAATTAAAACAGGATGATTGAAAAATGTGCCATAGAAACATGGACCCGCGTAAAGAATAATAATTGTAGATGGAAATATTCAGAGTATGAAAAGTGTGATTTTAATAATGATGTTTGAAAAATTGTGGAGTAACGGGAGTCGTAGCGTTTTAACGTGCGATCCCAGTAAGGAACGTATATACAGCACGTCTCAAAATACATCGATTAAGAGAAAAAAACATGGCGGCTGTCAAATTTGGTATACCGGGTGAACCAACTAGATATTTTAGAGAAAAAACATGGCTGCTACCATATAGGGTGTACCATCATAGTATTTAAGAGAAAAAAACATGGCTGCTGCCATACAGAGTGTACCAACTTGACATTTAAGAGAAAAAAAACATGGCAGCTATGAAAATTGGTATACCGGGTGGGACGAGGTCGCTGGAGAGTGGCGTGCGGTGGGGACATAGACATAGGGGTCTCAGCTTTGAAAATTAAAACAGGATGATTGAAAATGTGCCACAGAAACATGGATCATGGGGAATGTCTTCATTGGGGATGTCTTCATGGGGGAGTGCAAAATGGGAACATGTGTCATCCAACAACTGTCATGTTACTGTTTTTGTGTATTGAACGATTTTGATACTTAACGATGATTATGATAATACGTTATGGATGGTTCCCACATTCAGCAACAATGATGACATCTCTACGGTCTTCGAATATGAGCTTCAATTTATATTTGAGAGTTTCATTTTTCGGCAAATCTGCCTCGAATGTTGGTAATTTTCCTTCATTCACTTTGGTGAATCGCATCATCATCCACTCAGCTCGATTGCATTCCTTCAATTCCCCAGTGACAAGACATATTCTCATCTCTTTCACCCCATTTGGTACGTTAACGTAAAGGACATTATTGACTATTGCAGTCAGAATAATAAAGTGCGTTGTCAACAACGGCATTTTGGTTGGGGTGTATTCTTCGCAAAGGATACCTTGTTTCTGGTATATTACGTTCGAATACCTTATCCCAAATAGTTAAATTATTTAGTAAACTCAAGGTCCTCTTCGTGTCCTCGTAAATTTGAAGGTCTTTTTTCAATTCTCGTATGTCCACAAAATTCCTCAAGCTTATGCCTATACTCTTCAGACGTCATTGTATCACTAATCATTTCAACTGCTGAATTACATTAGCACACCTAACAACCCCACCATAACATGTTTAAAAATGACTCATTTTGCACTCCCCCATAAAGACATCCCCAATAAAGACATTCCCCATGATCCATGTTTCTGTGGCACATTTTTCAATCATCCTGTTTTAATTTTCAATGCTGAGACCCCTATGTCTATGTCCCCACCGCACGCCACTCTCCAGCGACCTCGGTCCACCCGGTATACCAATTTTCATAGCTGCCATGTTTTTTTTTTTCTCTTAAATGTCAAGTTGGTACACTCTGTATGGCAGCAGCCATGTTTTTTTCTCTTAAATACTACGATGGTACACCCTATATGGTAGCAGCCATGTTTTTTTCTCTAAAATGTCTAGTTGGTTCACCCGGTATACCAAATTTGACAACCGCCATGTTTTTTTCTCTTAATCGATATATTTTGAGACGTGCTGTATATACGTTCCTTTCTGGGATCGCGCGTTAAAACGCTACGACTCCCGTTACTCCACAATTTTTCGAACATCATTATTATAATCACACTTTTCATACTCTGAATATTTCCATCTACAATTATTTCTCTTTACGCGAGTCCATGTTTCTGTGGCACATTTTTCAATCATCCTGTTTTAATTTACAATGTCGAGACCCCTATGTCTATGCCCCCACCGCACGCCACTCTCCAGCGACCTCGTCCAGCACTAGCGCGGTCGCACTCTTTCTCTCTCACACGCTCGGACCCTCTCTCTCTTACACACGGTTTTCCCTATAGTGAGGGTTTGGCTCTCCTAGTATATCTACTATGAATCTATAACTTGACACCTCTAAACTTGCAAATACCATCCCCCTTATTTTTAGATTCTAAAATAATTAAGTTGTTATTGTTGTTATTGACGCCACTTCTCAGAATCGACATATGGTTGATAATTAGTAGACAGGTATAGATAATTACCTCAACAGGTATATAATCACATGTAAAATGTAATTATTGTTATGAAGATGATGTAATAATCAGTTCGAAATAGACAAAAGTGTTTTATTATGGTAGTGGTTACTAATAAAGAAACTACTATTCATATTTCCACTTCACCACCATCTACTGAAAAGTATCTGACTCTCCACTCTTGCCCTGTAGTGAGAAAACATAAAAAAACGCAAAAATCAAGATGTTTAAAACCCTGGTGTGTCGACTCATACCTGCAAAAGTGTGGGATAAACGGGGGACATTCGCCAGCTTTATTAAGAGAACACAAATGAAATCGTGATCTGTTTCCCAAATATTCCGCAACATTCCGTGTACCGCCTCGGTCCGTTTTCTTGTTAAGGTAAATTTACAAGAACAGAAGTGTCAAGTATTGCCCACGAATGAAATGAATAAAGCAACATAAATATTGGAATTTACTGAATCTGTCATCAATCAGTATTATTTGTTACATTTTCGACTTATTTATATTATTTTTACTGAAATGTAATGAATTACTAATATAACCACGCATTTCATTTAGAAGTATTGAAATTAAGCTTCATGAAAATTCTCCATTAGAACTTGTCAATCTTGTGCTAATATGACCGGGAATGGCGAGATTCCGAGTGTTTACTTCGTGTCAGGATTTAAAAAAGTTTTCTAATAATAGTTAGATGCTACAAGATACTATGTGGGAATCTTCATAATATGGTGGTACTGGATATAGATGAATTATTTTGTTCGTCTCTCTGGATTGCCCACAAATGATAAAAAAACGGAACATGATCAAATTATTATTGTACAAACTACACAGAAAACGATTTTATATTCATGTTTGGCTAGCACAGTAAATAAAGTTTGTGGAGATCGAATCGTTTTCTGTGTAGTTTATACAATTACTATGGATCTTCATCAAGTAACGGCCGAGTCAATCAGAAAAATTAAATTATTATTGAATGAATGATGAATGTCTAAGAAAATACAACAAAATGAAGAAACACATTAATAATAGTCAACAGTTTAGGGCATACAATTGCACTACGAAATTTAGATTTCACAACAACTAGTCACTTTTAAATGGTATCAAAAGTTTATTGAAATTCCATAAAATTGACATCAATCATCAATCCCCATATCCCTGGAATATTGACAGGACTGAAATTCTATAAGGGCGCCATCTCTGGAACCGATTAAAGAAGCAGAACACTATTTCATTTGTTTTGTCTACTGAAAAATCTAAACAAAATCTCATCACTCGACACACCAGGGTTTTAAGACATCTAAGCAAAAACGCAACAAAAAATAACTAGACCATGCTTACTCTTACTGAAGCATCATCGATATATCCGCTTGAATCTGGATTGCTGCAGCGATCGTTAAGTACTTGAGGCCTGTTGAATCCTCGATTCCGATAAATAACATAGCTAACGCCGGACAAAACGCCCACCGTAACGACACAACCTAGAGTGATGCCGGTTATACCGGCGGCAGAGAGATTCCCTTCGGAGCTCGCTTCATCTTCCCGTTCCTCCTCCACTCCCAATCTTTCAGAGTTCTGGACGGAGCTCTGGTTCAGGTTCACCTCTTCTTCCAAATAAGTCAAATTATCAGTGCGATTTATTGCTGTCACGCTCGAATTCACAAGTAGTTGATTCTCTGTCACGTTTTCCATGACGTTTATCACAGTTTCTTTTACCTGAAATCATACTATTGTTAAAAAAAATGATTAATGCGTGAATTGCATCTCTTTCGCTAGGATACTTTTGAATAACATTCTCCCTTATCTCATTTATAGATAAGAATCTCCAATGGAAACTGGACATTTAATAAATAATCAACTATCTGAATGAAAATGCAAATTTTCACTTTCAGATTATTTCTCTCAAGTTATATGGGGTCTTTCTCAAGATCTATCAGATGTAGTTCAATGTCCAGCGTGGCTTTAGCCGGGGAAGTAGTTGTTTTCTGTTAGATATTACAAAAAGTAACTTCAATATTATCGTAGGTATTTTCCATTTCCAGAGGAGTCATGTATTGGTTCAATTTTCAATTGAGAATGTTTCTCTCTAAAACATGAATACCATGAGAGGTGGTTATCTTATACGATGGAAAATAGCGACAAAATTCCAACTTTCAGTCGCAGATGATTCCACAACTGACTTTATGAACATCTTGTTCATATTTTCGAAAAAATCAACATTACAATGGTGTTCAGCCGCCATCCCCCAAATATTTAGTTTTCATAGAATTTACTTATGGATATTCATGAAAGATATGCACGATTTTTTCAATACTTCTCATTATGTTCATTTAAATTAATCTCAAATAAATCTATAACAACAATTGATACGTCTCTTTTAAAATAACTTCCTCATAGGTAGATATATTATTGAACGTCACTCCTATTTTCGACTTAAAAAAATATCGATAAAACTCATCAATTCCTATATATTAAAATGGGCTAAACTTTGGCAACCTAATTTTCCACCAATATTTTCAGTAAATCTAAGTGCCTTATTACGAAATGACGTTCAAAACGCACAGTTCAGTTCAATTTTAGGTTATCCAGAGCAAACTAGGACATCTTGAGTTCTGAAAAATCAATGGAGCAAAAAAAAGTTAACACTCCAATCAGAAACACCCAAAAAATCAACAGGTTTGCCTTATGAATACCGAGATAAAAGGTTTTAAAAACCGAGAAAAATGCATGGACTCTTACGGCAAACCAACCATAGTGTGTGCCCGGTGACGTCACTCGTAACTGCGGGGAGAGGACAGATAAATCACTGAACTGGGCCATGCTTTAGAGTGTATAATCGTTGGCAAAAGTCTACATAGTATTCCATACAACTTTATTAAGATTTTTTTTGACATTTGCAATTTGTTAGGTTGTTTTAAAAATTATGATATTCTCATTTCTTAATAACAAGATTGTGAACACTGAGGCTGTTTTAATAACAACGACGACTGTTCTTATCATAAAATCAAATCATAAAAAAAGAAATTGTAAGAAACCATTGTCTAATACAGAATTAGGTAATTTGAATATTACTAAGGCATAATGAATTACTGCTGCTAATATACATTTTTACGGTTTCTGCAAAAAACTCTATAAATAAAACCAAATTGCGCGGAGTTGACGTATTTTCGTCCTGTATGGACATTATCAAACGAATACTATAAACTGAGTACAATAGCTATCCTTAAATACCCTTAAATCTACCCGAGATCTGTCGTTAGCGACTAACGGTCATAATTACTTTTACCTAAACCCTATTTAGGTGCGAAAATGTGGGTAGGCTGCGTTAAAAACCGGTGAATAGATCAAATCCAGTTGATCATTCAGTAAGTTACATCCGCAATGTTTATGTAGAATCCTTAGAAATTCATAAACACAAACTTTGCGGATCCTCCACTATTGAAATGTTTCAGTAATCTGAATAACATGTTCAAGCAAAACAGTTGATCGGTGTTAACGATAAATATTTTGAAGTAAAAAGTGTATCACAAGGCTCCGTTTTGGGACCACTTTTCTTTCCTAATGTTTATCGATGACCTTCCTAAATACTTTTCAGCAGCTTCAGTGCCTTCAGTCACTATCATTTTAGCTGATGACAAACATTTCAGTTTCTGCGGAAAGTGCTTCCGCATTAGTTCATAAGGCTCAAGATGCTACATTTCAAAATCTAAGAGGTGTTCTCTCAATGGCGTGCTGTTGAATATTACAAAAACTCAAATGCTCAGTTTTGTTACAAAAAATGTTTTAACGGATGAAAGATACTTGGTGAAAAGAAATAATTAATCAATACATCAACTATATGATACTAAACTTTTGGGAGTTGTAATATCTCACCAAAAATCACCATACACATAGTGTTACTCAAACTCAGTAAAAAAATATATATACAGTGCGGTCCAAAGGTATGGAATAAATTCATTTTTAGCGTTATTATGTATTTTATGAAAAAATCCTGAAACAGGTCAATTTATATTGGCAATTTGACAATTTACAGTATGAAAATATTACCCCCTTCTTGCACCCCCTCTGAATTATGGGCACCCCCTCAAAAAATTTAAATGAGAAGGGGGGTCGTGTGGCATCTTGTTCGAAAGGGATTTTCATTATCTGTTCAGCAATACTAAGTTTTTCATATTTGGTGCAACCATAACGAAGAAAATTTTTTATTAAAATTTAAAAATATTGACACTGTAAATTATGTATCCGTTGAAACAACCTGAAACAGGTCGATTTCTATTCTCAATTTGACAATTTATAGTATGAAAATATCACCCCCTTCTTGCACCCCTTCTGAATTATGAGTACCCCCTCAAAAAATTTGAATGAGAAAGGGGGTTGTGTTGCACCTTTTTCAAAAGGGATTTTCATTCTCTGTTCAGCAATACTGAGAAAATTTATTCTGAATATGTAAAATGTTGATAGACTGAAGGAAATAATGTAACATAATGTTTAGGAAGTATATTTCAATTTGTTTTACAGTTAAATTAAATGTTCAAAATGACCACCATTCACTTTTTGACAATAAGCAAGGCGATCTTGGAATTCTCGTAGAACATTTTGTAGGACCTCAGGGGTTATGTTGTTAATTTCTTCCGATATCCTAGTTTTTAAATCTGCAATATTGTCTGGTCTATTGAAATATACTTTTGATTTTAAATAACCCCATAAAAAGTAATCGAGAGGAGTCAAATCGGGGGATCTAGGCAGCCATTCAATCGTTCCACGTCTGCCAATCCACCTATTGGGAAAAACTTCTGTCAAATAATCTCGAACAATACGTGTGTAATGCGGTGGAGCTCCGTCTTGTTGATACCAAATTGATCTATCTATTCCATTTGGATCATTAACATCGGGAAAAAGTCTTTTTAATGTAGGCACTAAAAAGTTCATCAAAAAACCTAGATAAACCTCACCATTAATTGTGCCTTCAAAAAAATAGGGGCCAATAATTTTGTTTTTAATGATACCAGCCCAAACGTTCACTTTTTTGGGATATTGTGTGTGAGCCTCACACATCCAATGAGGATTTTCTCTGCTCCAATATCTACAGTTTTGTCTATTAACCGTTCCATTTAAATAAAAAGTAGCTTCATCAGAAAACACAATTTTGTTTATGAACTGCAAATCTGCTTCGATTCTATCCATCATCAGTTCACAGAATTGTTGCCTTCTATCAGGGTCATCCTCATTTAACTCCTGAACCAACTGAACTTTATAAGGATGGTATTTTTCTTTATGTAAAGCTCTCAATATCGATGATTTACTTACATCATTGTCGGCGGCAAGTTGTCTACTTGTCATATGCGGATTTTCCTCAATCGCTAACAGTACATCTAACTTTTTCTCCTCATCCAATGCAGCATTTCGACCTGGTTTTTGACGAGTTTTTACATGTCCAGTTTCACGGTATTTTGTTTCTATTTTGCTAACTGTAGATTGTGATACGTGTTGACCAGGGTATTTATTATTGAACATTTCACAAACTTCCGTTTGAGTTCGTGTTTTATTACCGCATCCAAGCATAATTAAAATGTCTATTCTTTGAGTTTCGGATAAATGAGCCATAGATGAATCGAATACACACAAAAATATTTTTCAATACACCGACGTCTGCCAGCAACTCACAAATATCAAAATAACAGTAGTTTACTAGATTGACATTATATTATTTATGGGTTTTGTGAATAATTTTTTGGTGTCTTCAACGACTTTTTCCTGACTTTTTTAGCAAGACAGATAAGAAAGTATAAATTGTCAAATTGAGAATAGCAATCGACCTGTTTCAGGTTTTTTCAACGGATACATAATTTACAGTGTCAATATTTTTAAATTTTAATAAAAAAATTTCTCAGTTATGGTTGCACCAAATATGAAAAACTTAGTATTGCTGAACAGATAATGAAAATCCCTTTCGAACAAGATGCCACACGACCCCCCTTCTCATTTAAAATTTTTGAGGGGGTGTTCATAATTCAGAGGGGGTGCAAGAAGGGGGTAATATTTTCATACTGTAAATTGTCAAATTGCCAATAAAAATTGACCTGTTTCAGGATTTTTTCATAAAATACATAATAACGCTAAAAATGAATTTATTCCATACCTTTGGACCGCACTGTATATTTACTTCATCAGTTAAAGCATAAAGTTTCAGAAGTTCTCAAATTGCTTTATCATAATTGATATTCTAACTGACCTAAAAGTTACTACTAATATCCGTATTTGTTTGAAAGTGGTTGACAATGTTTCACCTTGAGTAAGGTTATTCTGGACTTTCATTGTCTAAAAAAGAACAAAGAAAATTAAATTATCTGCAATTTTTTTAACGAAATTTCAACTGTTAAAATCTACACTTGATAACGACTGTAGATTTTAACAGTTGAAACGTCGTGAATAAAATTGCAGAGAATTTAATTTTCTTTGTTCTTTTTTAGACAATGAAAGTCCAGAATAACCTTACTCAATATGCGTATTATTCCAAAAGTAACCTTTTCTCACAATGATTCTGATACAAAAACAGTCAATAGTCTTAGATCCTTAGTTGTACAGAATTAATAATTGAAAAAGTTGTCTATGAACAAATAAAAAAGTTTATAAAAATAAATAAATTGATACATTAGTTCAATCACGTTTTTCTGGTAATCTGAAACAGCATTAAAATGAGTTTTAGGTGACTTTAGGAATAGTATTTGACGTGAAACAGGTAGCAAAAGCGGTGTTTTAGATCTACATAAAATGTCCCCAAATCAGACATTTTGGCTGATGAACTGTATTTCAACTAGTGAACACTTACAAATTTTTCCTTATGCTACTAATTACCTTGTCCTCCTTGGTTCTGTTTTCAGTGGTCAAATTAGGAAAGAGAAACTTGAATTTCTTCAAAGGAGGCTTGTCGTGTTTCACGAACGTGACATTTTTTGGTGCTGATGTATTTTTTGGGGTGATGGAAAAAAAAGGGGTGATGGGCGGAATTGTTGACCCCCTTGGTAGTTCTGCTGAATCATCGATATCAACGTTTATGCTGGCAGAAGGCAAATCTGTTGTTCTGGAATGTAGAGTTGCGGGGATTGACTTGCAAATGGCCACTGAAAACCACAAAACAAGCAAGAATAACTTAGGCTGCAATATTTTTGAGCAAGCTTTTGCTTATTATATTAGGAAGTTGTATGCTACGGATCTCCATAACTTTTTTATTTGACGTTTTAGACCCACAGTTACTTTGGCGAAAACGACCCCCATCAGTTTTTTCTGTCGGTCTGTCTGTCCGTCCGTCTGTCGTGACCAATTCAAACCGTTATATTTTCCGAACCCCTGGAGATATCGCTTTGAAATTTGTACCATATCAATAACTCGAGGACAATATTTGTCAGTTAATTTTTTTTTGCGATCGGAAAACCCAAAATATTTTTCCGGAGTTTTTCCGGCTTTTCAAATTTCCCTTGATTTGAGGAATTGATTTTTTACCTTCCATATTTTTGGAGGTATACTTACGTCTATATCCATCAGAAGTGTATAGTTTTTCAGGAAGATCGGAAAATGCTAACGGTTTTTCTGAGCTATTTTCCGAAAAGTGAAAAACTCAAAAATACGCCAAACCGATAATTGAAGGTAAATTTCGAAAAATGCAATGGGTAGATCTCGAATGACGGTTTTTCACCAAAATCTGAAAATGAAAACTTGAATTTTGGAAAATAAGAAATATATCGGAAATCTTTTTTGTCGGTCTTCAGAAAATCTACAAAAAATGTTGAAAATTTATTTTGGAAAATCAATAGTACAGAAAATATTCCAAAAAAATAGAAAAATTGAAATATTGACCTTACTAATGATAAAATTAAAATTCTTTAAATTGCTTCGAATGCGTCTTTACGTCCTCCGATACTCAAATTCTTTTTTCTCCTACTCGATTAGAAAGTGGAAAAATAGAAAAAAAATAATAAATTTGTATTTTCTAAAATCACCTAAAACTCGAAAACGAAACGAGATATCACAAAAATACATACCAACATTTTCAATGTCATTGAAAAGGTGTACAAAAAATTCCCATCAACTTTTTCCATATCTTGATAAATAAACTCGGAAAAATCGACTAATCGTTAAAAAAATTAGCAGATCGTGGCAAATGGATATGAACAATTTCATTGTCCTCTCTCTACTAGGTCTACAAAAAATGTAAATGCATTTTTTCCGTTATATTGGTAAAGTTGAAAAACAGCTTTAAGCTGACACTTCACCATTTCATATCATATGAATAAAGGCGATTTATTATTATTATACCAATAGTTCGAGAAATATTTTTAAAAAAAGAAAAATTATGGACTTATTTTATTTTAAAAAACTCCAAAAACTCGAAAACTAAATGATCAATCAATGGCCAGGTAGCCGAGTGGTTAAAGCGACATTGTTTCAATCACTTTGGCTGCCAGTCGGCGATGGTTCAAACCACGGCGACTGCAGAATTTTTTCTGATGGCCCGAGGAAGTGCTAGGAATCGCACGTAAAAACGTAAGACCTCGTTAATCCTTGGCTCGCACAAGTTTCGACTTCTGAGGGCTGCCGTTCGTTAGAGGACGACAGCTGACTAACGGAAAAAAAACAAATTTAACAAACAATTTAACAAAAAAATCGAAAAAATGTATATAAACGGTTTCATTGTCCAAAAAGTTCCCATGAAATTTTTTCATATTTTGGAAAATAAACCGAAAACTGATTTTTTTAAAATAAAAACACCAAAAACTCAAAGATTTGTATGTTTGATTTTTGATAATTTCCCCCTCCACCCCACCCCCCCAAATTTTTTCGAGCAGATTTATGATAATGTCGCCCTCCACCCACCCCCCCCCCCGGATTTTTGATAAATACCCCTCTACCACCCCCTAAATTTTTCCGTGCGCTTCTTGCCAGGATTTTTGATAATTTCCCCCTCCACCCCTCCCCCTAAATTTTTCCGTGAGCTTCACGTCCAGATTTTCAATAATTCACCCCTACCAATTTTTTCTGTTAAAAAAATTATTGGCTTTGAAAATTTTTAAATATTTTTTCTAAAAACTCCATAAACTCGGGAACTAAACGAGATATCGGAAAAATTTATTCGACAGTTTTATCTTCCTTGAACAGATCTACAAAAAGTTTCTATGAAATTTTTTGATATTTTGGAAAATAAACAAAGATTTTTGATAATTTCCCCCTTTACCACAAAATTTTTCAGGACGCTTCGCGCCCGTACTTTAAAGGTTTGTCGTTTACGAGTTTTTGCTGTTTAAAGAAAAAACGGAAAATTTTTCAGTCCTAATCACATTAGTAGTAGTATTCATATTATTGTTGTCCAATTATAGTTTTAAAGGCATTGAAGTCGCTGTATTAATATTATTGGAGTCTAATTATAGTTTTAAATGCATTGAAGTCGTTGTCTTCATATTTTTGGTGTCCAATTATAGTTTTAAACGCATTGAAGTCGTTGTATTCATATTATTGGTGTCCAATTATAGTTTTAAATGAATTAAAGTCGTTGTATTCATATTATTGGTGTCCAATTATAGTTTTAAACGCATTGAAGTCGTCGTATTCATATTATTGGAGTCCAATTATAGTTTAAAATGCATTAAAGTCGTATTCATATTTTTGGTGTCCAATAATAGTTTTAAATGCATTGAAGTAATTGTATTCATATTCATATTATTGGAGACCAATTATAGTTTAAAATGAATTAAAGTCGTTGTATTCATATTATTGGTGTCCAATTATAGTTTTAAACTTCCGAGCTTTTCGCGAAGTGATCGCGCGAAGTGTGATGTGAGTTGCCTAGATCCCAATTCCAACGTCAAATGCTTGATGGGAATGAGTGCCTACCACCTGTGGTCGAGCAGTAAGTTTTTGTACAGCTGAAAAGTGAATATATAAGCCACCAAAAATCAGTAGGTCGCCCTGGAGCGCCACGGCAAATAATAATAATATTCGTCCTCTATCTACACAGGCTATGCATTTGGGTACACTCTAGGGGTGTTTATGAGGGAGTATTATTATTATAAATTTTTTTATCTGTTGTCTAATTGTAACTTAACAATTTCAAATTTTGTCAATTAGGTACATAGCACCGAAATAATCAGTTGGATCAAGATGAAAATTTCAAGATAAATAAAGTACTGAAATGCAGATAATTCGTTATAATTACTAGTGATTCACTGCAACAAAACAGTAATAGAATATCAACAACTAACTGAAAAGAACTTGTTTATTAAGTTTTTCTACAACTTAAGGTCAAACTAAATTACCTGTGGTACCTAATTATACTTATTTCCAATGTTTAATATGTTTACCAGTTGAATCAGTACCTGTTTTAAAAAAGGTTTAGATTTGAATGAAATGACAGAGATTAGAAGCACAGAAAATTTATCAAAAGTAGACAAGAAAAAAATGGTTAAGGATTCAAATATACTGGAAGAATTTACCTTTTAGACTGGGGTGTAAGCATCTTTTTTCCAGCAAGAATATCACAAAAATACGGTGACACAATAACATTTTAACTGAATGTATTACATGAAAAACATATGTGTCTACAGTTGGTTTACCAACTTAATTGTTTTGTTATAGGCACACGAAACACATTACCCAAAGATAAATATTTATAGTTATATTTACAACAATAAAAGTATGTAAATAATAATAAAAACTTTAGTGTGCCTCTTCAAGAATGTAGGAATATGGTTTTTTTCCATTTTTTATTATCAAGTAGACACCACAATGTGTTATGTAGATAACCACTGCCTTATCTAACCTCGAGAAAAATGTTCCACTTACAAGAAATCCACAGGGTAATCCAAAACCAGTGCATCCACCAATAGTGTGTCATGATTTCCACAACTTCAACCACATTTAGAAACTGAAAAGTAACACAATGCCTAATTAGTACCAAATTTCAATACAACACCTGACACAATAGCTATGCTGTGCTGCAATATCTTATTTTCACCTACACTGTGAGGTGAACCTGTTCAAATCGATAAAACCACAAATAACAAACAACTCTTTTATGAATATAAATTACCTTTTGACAATGACAAGAGTTTCCATATATACATTACTACATTCCAATTCTGTCAATACTCCAACAGGTAAAGTTTATTGTTTCTATCATACCTTTACCTCTAAACAAAAAATCACTCAATTTTAATTACTACTCGATTACAGTCTTTAACGTTACACAAAAACAACATCAAACTTCAAACGTTCAAACTTCATCACATTGACACTTGACATTGACGTCATAGAACGATGTTAAGGGCTCGTTCGAACCCTTGCGAATATTCGCAATTTTTTGGGATTCGACTCAAGTCTCGTTCATACTCTGGCGAATATTCGCATTTTTTGCAATTCGACTCATACAGCTGAAAAATTGCAGTAAATGATGAATAATCTTGCCATTTTTCGGTATTGTGATAATATCTAAACTCAAATACTAAAAAATTACAGGTTATGATTCATCATTCACCACAATTTTTTCGCCGTATCAGTCGAATCGCAAAAAATTGCGAATATTCGTAAAAGTATGAATGAGCCTTCATAAAACGAAAAAAATATGGTGAATGATGAATCATCATGTAATGTTTCGGTTATAGTTATATCATATTCCAAATACTGAAATACTACATTTCATAATTCATCATTCACCGAACTCTTTGGCCTTTTGAGTCTAATCCACTGAAATGAAAATATAGTCATCATATTATAATTTCATTTTAGTGGTCTAATCGCAAAAAACTTACGAATATTCGTGAGGGTATGAACGAGTCAATCGTTGGTTAAGGGCCGATTTTATACGTTCAGTTTAAACATGATGGACTTACTAACGGTTAGAATGTGATACCATATATAGTGCATATCATTCACATTCTGAAACATGGGTGAGTCCATATTTGCAGTCTGGAACCTGTAGAAGCAAGAAGACTAAAAACAAGGAGTGTTTGATTCCCATAAAACAATGGGGACACTAGTAGAAAGAGATGAAAGAACATTTGTGACGAAATGTGACGTAGTTATACATGTCATGGCCGCCGTTCTCTATAGACAGTAACGGACTAGCTCTTGGTATATGAAACCCTCCTTGTTTTTAGTCTTCTTACTGTAGAAGGGCATTTAAAAACACCATGCATTGATCACGGATCAGTACTCAATCAGTACGTCAGTAGTTACTCGTCAAGTGACTTCGGTTCACAAACTTTACGTTTTTCTTTGAGAAGGATGATTGCTAAATTCTGTAAACATGAGTCTGAAAAATCAGCCACTATAGCAACTAAGCTGAGGTTCAGTTTTATTTTATACCACTCATGCTTCAATAATACAAAATTGACAATATTTTCAGACCGTATATATGATCAGATTATGTCCCGCACATGTGTATGGCTGAATGTAGGTGGCAGCACTAAAATACACATCCTGGCCGATCATCTCATATTTTCAAACTGAACCATATTACTAGAATCCAAGGCTACCAGGCACAGCTTAGATAAATACAACCAGGTTGGCAATTTGAATTGATTCACAAACAAATTGAATTGTTTCAAATAAAGGAATTGTCTACTCTTCCTCAAACGACCTATAAAGTCGTTTCAGTTCATCAGAATATTATGTGCAAACAGTGTAGTTTTCGTGATATAATTTGTATTTTCCGCCATCATTTAAGTTGGAATCATGTTTTCGCCGTACTTTTTTCTAACAGATTCGTTTTGTGTATTTTATGAAATATGACCTTTGACAGCAAAGATTTTATGGAAAACGCATTTTTAATCAAGTGCAAATCGGTTGGCAACGAATAAATTAACTGTTGCTGTCAAAGTTTATGACGTATGTCATCAGATGTTCAATGTTGGTGTTGGCATGGCTATCTATCTATTATAACCTGTGTACGTAATGTAATAAAGCAGAAAACTGCAGGTGAGTCACTTATCGTTCCTTTTCCATTCTTATCTTATCAGTAAAATAACCAATGAATGAGTGTCAGAAAATCTTGGCGGCTTTTTCAATTTGCAAATTAGTAGTGCAATTTACACTTTCGATCTTTCAAATTATTTAGAAGCTCTCATGAATTTGGTACTGTATTATTTGTAGTATTCAAATGTAATTAACTATCAAAATTTAATTTTCTAATTTGTATCCTGTAATCCCAATATTCTTATTGACAAATCATCATAATTGTGGTTTAACTAAAAGACATCTTTAAAATTAGTTTTGCATATCCTATTCTGGTGTCCTTTGAAGAACCGAAAAGAAACTCCACAAAGTATTTGAACAATTTCTTTTGGACTGTTTTTACACAAAACAACTCTTCAGAAACCTACGGAATGAAATAATTGTTTTGCTGTGATCATTCATGCCACTTTCATTTCTGTTTGATTAGAGGGGTGTACTCCATTATCTGATCAAGTTGCATCTTAGCATGGTTGAAGTTATCATTATTCTACAATAATATTTTTGTTGTTATTTATAGCAGACCTCAAAGAAAGGTCACATCCGAAGAACTTGAATTAATAATCACGTATTTTCTCAGCTGTCATCGTTACTCCCAGTTTTTGTTAATTTTGTCTTGTAGCATGGATTTTTCATATTTTCTAACTTATTTTTTTTGAGGGTGTTTTTTATTAGTTTGGGTTACCGTTGCTGAGTACCAGTTTGTACAAGGTCGCCTCAGCTGAATTCTGAATCCATCGCAAAATGAATTGCCGTTTTTTATCAAATTCATGAATGAATGAGAGATCCCAAACGTATAATTGCTAACTATAATTTCCTCAGTGACATGAGTGGGAGTGATACCCGAAAATAGAACGTAAAAAATTACAAATAAAAATTGGGTGAGGTAAAAGCGTACAGGGTTCCTCCAAAAATTTTCCAGCACATACTGGAATTTATTTCACCTATTATAGATTTTCATAATTTTTTTTTATTCATAATCAACCAGCAAAGTGGCTTATAAGTTGAGCAACTCTGGTTATAAGTTATAACCAGAGTTGCAAAAAATCACAATTTTTTTTATTAAAGGAAATACTCAAATTTTCTTGATTAAATCGCGATTTTTTTTATTCATACTGATTTTTTCGTTAAATTTGGAAATAATGATCTTTAAAATCACTTATTTTCATTATTTTTCAAAATTCGCCCAAAAATATTTGTCTAGATTTACCTACAATTAGAAAATCTCCTCGGCGACATACAAAAAAAACTGCTCTCCTGTCGGAACAAGAAAATTCGTTCGTCTTTAAAATGTGCGGTTGATGCGAGACGGATCATTTCTTAAGTTATAGTCGGCACTCGGCCCATACTTTCAAAGGTAAATTGCGTGTTCCTATCCTTTCTTGTTTAAATCGTAGTGTAGTGTGTTTTCAAAAGATAGCTGAAATGTCCCCGAAGTGGTGGTAGAAAAAAAGACCCATTGGCAATATTTTATTGAAAAATCGAATAAACAAACGGAAAAACGGGAAGCAGAGCGAACTGTAAAAAATGCAAATTTTAATTACAAGGAATTGTTGAACGGATGAAAAGACACTGGGAGGTATGTTAGAAAACGGAAGAAGTTCAAGCAATCATATTAGATAATGACAATTAAAAGTTATAGTACTAATATTGCCAGCATCAGTACTGCTAAAACTTGTTCAGGATCAGAACTGGATTTAAATAACTTAGTTTTAAATAAACTATCTTCCTTTTTTTAAATGTCCTGATGAGTTATTTGATTCGACGACTTCTTTTTACAGCAATTTATAATTTGATTTATATCACGATTAAAATTCAAATCACTTGATATAAATCAATTGATATCTCCTCATCGGGCACCAGAAAGTCCTTACCAAGTTTTCATCTTATGATTTGCCTTCCCCCGGAGTTGTGTTTTTTGCTATCTAAGATAAATCTCTCCACGTGGTGGATGATGGGGTTTCATTCGACACTCTATCTATAAATACTGGTGTTGAAAATTTGAATGTTCAAAGCACCCTATCTAATCATTAATGAACACCGTGAACAACAATGGGCCAAGATGTGGATCCTGTGGAACTCCCGAAGTGACCACGATCTATAGCCGTTGGCTTCGATTGAGTAAATTAGATGACAACCATCTCAAGATGTTTCTATGTACACCAATTCCAGCAAGCTTCGAGATAAGAACGTTGTGATCAACTTATCACAGGGTTTACTGATATCAGTGTAAAATGATTCCACTTGTGCTCGGTTGTATAGTGCGTTCGAATTGTGCCAAATTCATGTTTTTTGACACTACTCCTATAGAACATCAATCCTCAATCTCAAGATTTGATTATTCAAAATTAGGTTCTGGTACATGTAGAATTTTTTATGAAAAATTACTGAAACTAAAATTTTTTTTTTCAACTTGAGCGGACACACGTTATATCAGATAATAAATATCATAATATATATCCTGATGGAGGGTACTCCACCTTAAAAAAGACAATATTTAAATTTAAAGAAAATTTTTTACAAATTATTGAAAATTTGTTTCTGACTTCTGAGATACAGGGTATTGTATTTAAACTTCTTTTTTCGATTCATTTGAATAACATTTACTAAAAATAATTTTTTCGCACGAAATTTGGTAACCGGGGGGAGCGCGATCATATTTGGGACGTTTTTTTTTGGTAAAAGAGTCGATAACTCAAAAACGGTTCGTCGTATCGATTTCAAAAAAGGACAGGCTTCTAGAAGACATTCCATTCTATGCGGCATCACCTTGATCTTTATCCAATCGAAATGAATTTGGTTTCAAAAGTAAGGTAAAACGTTGATCTATGTACGTTCTGTAATGTTTTTTTGAAATTAAAATTGCTTCAAAGTAAGTGCATTTTTGGGACATTCTTGAGATTTTTCTTTTGTGAAAAAGTGGATTGTAAGAAACAAATTTATCTACTTATCATAATATGCTGTTTTTGTACTTACAACTGATTCATTGTGGATTTCTGTATTCGTTTCACTATACTTTTGCCAGTGATTTTTCATCCGTTCGACAAGACCTTGCATTTTTTTTCAAACTACTCCCAGATTTTCCTTCGGTTTTATTCTCATTAGATTTTTCCATAAACTGTTTCCAGTGTGCTTTCTTGTTTTCACAAGAATTTGCCATACTCACCGTTTTTCGACTATTTTCATTGAAATTTGAAAAACCGTAGGAAAAATATCAAAAACGTGTTGAAAATAGCAACTTGTCTTATTTATAGGAAAAAATTAATGAAAACTGAAAAGAAAAAGAAAAAACTAGATATTTTTCATAAAAAATCTTGTTTTTTTTAACCCTGGCACCACTGTTTCTGGAGTCTGTGCTGCAACTGACTTACTGTAAGTCGCTGCTTCATTTGTAAGGAAATATCATTGAACAGAAGATTGTCATTCGTTAGGCAGGAACAGGACGACTCTGATATTGTCTGACCTACCCTAGCACTGAGGACATCATGTTTAATGACAATAAGCACTTGCAATTGGGTGCTCTTTGAGGAACGTTGCACAAATATCTGTCGGATGTAGTTCAATGTCTGTCGTGGTATTAGCCAGGGAAGTAGTTGTTTTCTGGCAGATGTTTGCCTCATATATTCCACTTGAATGTGTTGAGAGAAGGGTATTTCGACGCCGTTGAAATTATTCGTGTCCAGATAAACGGGATTTAAAATAAATTTTTTTCAATAAAAAAAGTCTCTTTGAGTTGACCGTGGTCGTTGATATAAAGGTTTAAAGGTAGCCCTTGTACCCATAATCTAGATGAAGGTGAAGTGTCCATTTTACTCTCTTGGTTGTGATTTCAAAAGACATTATTATTCATTTCTCGACATTAACATGCAGATACTATAGACGTTGGAAGTTTGCCGCCTTATTCATTACGGAAAACGTTGCACAATCGAGTCGGGAGATTTTGTGTCAAGGCCAACACAACCAGTTCGACGACACATCGGATGTTAGGGACGTATATTTTCCCTGCTGTTTTCTTTTTCGTTTTCGTTGAAAATATCCTCGCTTGGGTTTTTGTGAATGAGATGATTATGAAAATTACTCATTGCAGTTCTCTAAAATTGAGAGTTTGGAATAAAATAATTCTTTTTTTTTACAAACATTGAAGACCGACTGTAAGTACCAGTGTCGTAGCTAGGCTTGGGCGAAACGGCTTAAGGCTTAACTCCACAATCACTCCTAACTCCTAACTCCAGTTACTCCTTCGTCGAATTAAATTTTTGAGGTTATATTCGAATTCTGCTCGTAGAGTTACGCCTGAGAAAAGTTTGCGATTTTTCGAAAAAAGCAAAATAGAAATTTTCGCAAAATTCGATTTCCTTCAACATATAGAATATTGCATTTTTCGAATTTGATCGCCTGGTAATATTTCAAAAATGCGGAATTCCGCGGGTACTACTTCATCTTATAGAAAATTACATTCTGAATCCGAAAATGTACTATATTTTTTAAGTAGAGGGCTAATTCATTTTCAAAATGTCGGATTTGTGGATAGGTGCATTTTTTCTTTGAAAAAATTGCCCTTTTCTAGTTACTACTTTGTCGAATTAAAATTTTCTCGGAATCAGCTCGTCCAGTTACGTCTGAGGGAAATTTGCGATTTAAAAAAAAATGGAAAATAAAAATTTTCGCAAAATTTGATCTCCTTCTATATCGAATATTGCATTTTTCGACTTTGATCGCCTGGTAATATTTCAAAAATGCGGATTCCCGCGAATATTACTTCATCTTATATAAAATTCCCTTCTGAATCCGAATATGTACTCTATTTTTGAATTAGAAGGTTAATTCATTTATAAAATGTCGAGTTTGTATATGGGTGCTTTTTTTTGTCAAAAAAATTACCCTTTTCCAGTTACTCCTTTGTCGAATTAAATTTTTCAGGGTGATTTTCGGAATCAGTTCGTCGAATTTCATCTGAGGAAATCTAATTTTGCGAAAATTTTTATTTTCCATTTATCGAAAAATCGCATTATTTGATCGCGCGAGTTTTACCTCATCTTATGAAAAATTTCCTTCTGAATCCGAAAATTACTCTATTATTTATTCAGAGGGCTAATTCATTTATAAAATGTCGAGTTTGTATATGGGTGCTTTTTTGTCGAAAAAATTACCCTTTTCCAGTTACTCCTTGTCGAATTAAATTTTTCAGGGTGATTTTCGGAATCAGCTCGTCAAGTTACGTCTGACGAAAGTATGCGATTTTTCGAAAAATGGAAAATAGAAATTTTCTCAAAATTCGATTTCCTTCTACGTAGAATATTGCATTTTTTGACTTTGATTGCCTGGTGACATTTCAAAAATGCGGAATCCCGCGAGTATCACTTCATCTTATAGAAAATTTTCTTCTGAATCCGAAAATTTACTCTATTTTTGAAACATAATGCTAATTCATTTAGAAAATGTCGGTTTTGTGGATGGGTGCATTTTTTCGTCGAATATAATTAAATATATTATTGATGTGACTGTATCAAATAAAATATACAAATATAATATACTATAAGGGACTGAAAGACTATTTCTGGATCCTAAACAAAAAATTAAAATATGGTACGATCTCTGAGAATAGGTACTGAGGGCCTCGCTGATGCGACTTCGCCCACGTCTAGATTAGTCCACGCTACGCCACTGATAAGGACCCAGTCAGATAAATAATAATGTTTAGTAAATTACAAATTGAAAAGGTACATACCGAAGTTGAATAACTGAGTGGTAAGGAAGGTATTTCAACGCGTCAGATATAAAATAACGGAACAAACTGAAATACTTTTAGTTATGTGACATTTTTGTATGTACAACAAATATTTTATGAATAAAGGTTTAAAAAAAATCCTTCAAATTTTCGATCGCCTGGGTCGAAGTTGAAATCAAAAGTGAAGCGCCATAATTAGGTCGCCAAATGATTAATTTCGTATCAGCGAGTCTTTTGTTTATATTCGTGACTTGAACTAAACATCGGATAAGTATACCGGGTGATGCGTTTAATCAGGGATTCCTACAACATAATAAGATATATTGCAGTACTAATAACGCCAGGCAGTAATAAAGCCGATGTTATTTTATTAGAGTGAAGTTAGCCACACTTTTCTGGCCACAGTTTCTGACTTAGAATATTTCCTGGCCACACTTTCTGACGTGGAGGATGTCGAATGTGGGATAGAACAGAGAACGTCCGCGGTGTTGCCATGTCAATTATTTATACAAATATGCTCATAATAAGTTTTCTGGGATAATTTGATGACTAAAGGGGTATTGATGGTATTGTAACACTTCTAGAAAGTATGATAATGTGTTGGACATTATCACACCTTCACGAAAGGAAAATAAAACGAAAATACTGTGCCATAGTGGACATCATGAAGGATAAGTACAAACAAGGTGTGAATTGATTCTTTTTTCATCACAATGACATACAAAAGTAATTTTATTTCGACGCCTTCAGTATTCTACCAAAAATATTCCGTGTTGAAGAAATAAATTAAACTGTATCCGATGAAAAATCAAATGGAAGGGTCAAATAAATGTCTTTGGCCTGAAAAGTGTTGGTAAACTGGATATTGCATTTGGATTCCGTCATTAAACGTTACGACATATTCGACACCATTCGATAGAGTGTTGAAAAAGTCGCAATTTTATTTGGATTCCATCAGTAAACTACCCGAAATGTTCAGAGTACCAAAAATTTGAAAACGCCATTCGATAGAAGACGTCTGAGAAGGTATATATACAGGGTCGAATCAATTTGTTTGGCCGGATAGGGGATGAAAAAGTCGCAATTTTATTTGGATTCCATCAGTAAACTACCCGAAATGTTCAGAGTACCAAAAATTTTAAAATGCCATTCGATAGAAGACGTCTGGAAAGGTATATATACAGGGTCAAATCAATTTGTTTGGCCGGATATGGGATAAAAAAGTCGCATTTTATTTGGATTCCATCAGTAAACTACCCGAAATCTTCAGAGTACCAAAAATTTGAAAACGCCATTCGATAGAAGACGTCTGAGAAGGTATATATACAGGGTCAAATCAATTTGTTTGGCCGGATATGGGATGAAAAAGTAGCATTTTATTTGGATTCCATCAGTAAACTACCCGAAATGTTCTGAGTACCAAAAATTTGAAAACGCCAGTCGATAGAAGACGTCTGGGAAGGTATATATACAGGGTCAAATCAATTTGTTTGGCCGGATATGGGATGAAAAAGACGCAATTTTATTTGGATTCCGTCAGTAAACTACCCGAAATGTTCAGAGTACCAAAAATTTGAAAACGCCATTCGATAGAAGACGTCTGGGAAGGTATATATACAGGGTCAAATCAATTTGTTTGGCCGGATATGGGATGAAAAAGTCGCATTTTATTTGGATTCCATCAGTAAACTACCCGAAATGTTCACAGTACCAAAAATTTGAAAACGCCATTCGATAGGAGACGTCTGGGAAGGTATATATACAGGGTCAAATCAATTTGTTTGGCCAGATAGGGGATGAAAAAGTCGCAATTTTATTTGGATTCCATCAGTAAACTACCCGAAATGTTCAGAGTACCAAAAATTTGAAAAAGCCATTCGATAGAAGACGTCTGGAAAGGTATATATACAGGGTCAAATCAATTTGTTTGGCCGGATATGGGATAAAAAAGTCGCATTTTATTTGGATTCCATCAGTTAACTACCCGAAATGTTCACAGTACCAAAAATTTGAAAACGTTATTCGATAGGAGACGTCTGGGAAGGTATATATACAGGGTCAAATCAATTTGTTTGGCCGGATATGGGATGAAAAAGTCGCAATTTTATTTGGATTCCATCAGTAAACTACCCGAAATGTTCAGAGTACCAAAAATTTGAAAACGCCAGTCGATAGAAGACGTCTGGGAAGGTATATATAAAGGGTCAAATCAATTTGTTTGGCCGGATATGGGATGAAAAAGACGTAATTTTATTTGGATTCCGTCAGTAAACTACCCGAAATGTTCAGAGTACCAAAAATTTGAAAACGCCATTCGATAGAAGACTTCTGGGAAGGTATATATATATATATATATATATATATAGGGTCAAATCAATTTGTTTGGCCGGATATGGGATGAAAAAGTCGCATTTTATTTGGATTCCATCAGTAAACTACCCGAAATGTTCACAGTACCAAAAATTTGAAAACGTCATTCGATAGGAGACGTCTGGGAAGGTATATATACAGGGTCAAATCAATTTGTTTGGCCGGATATGGGATGAAAAAGTCGCAATTTTATTTGGATTCCATCAGTAAACTACCCGAAATGGTCAGAGTACCAAAAATTTGAAAACGCCAGTCGATAGAAGACGTCTGGGAAGGTATATATACAGGGTCAAATCAATTTGTTTGGCCGGATATGGGATGAAAAAGACGCAATTTTATTTGGATTCCGTCAGTAAACTACCCGAAATGTTCAGAGTACCAAAAATTTGAAAACGCCATTCGATAGAAGACGTCTGGGAAGGTATATATATAGGGTCAAATCAATTTGTTTGGCCGGATATGGGATGAAAAAGTCGCATTTTATTTGGATTCCATCAGTAAACTACCCGAAATGTTCTGAGTACCAAAAATTTGAAAACGCCATTCGATAGGAGACGTCTGGGAAGGTATATATACAGGGTCAAATCAATTTGTTTGGCCGGATAGGGATGAAAAAGTCGCAATTTTATTTGGATTCCATCAGTAAACTACCCGAAATGTTCAGAGTACCAAAAATTTGAAAACGCCAGTCGATAGAAGACGTCTGGGAAGGTATATATACAGGGTCAAATCAATTTGTTTGGCCGGATATGGGATGAAAAAGACGCAATTTTATTTGGATTCCGTCAGTAAACTACCCGAAATGTTCAGAGTACCAAAAATTTGAAAACGCCATTCGATAGAAGACTTCTGGGAAGGTATATATATATATAGGGTCAAATCAATTTGTTTGGCCGGATATGGGATGAAAAAGTCGCAATTTTATTTGGATTCCATCAGTAAACTACCCGAAATGTTCAGAGTACCAAAAATTTGAAAACGCCAGTCGATAGAAGACGTCTGGGAAGGTATATATAAAGGGTCAAATCAATTTGTTTGGCCGGATATGGGATGAAAAAGACGTAATTTTATTTGGATTCCGCCAGTAAACTACCCGAAATGTTCAGAGTACCAAAAATTTGAAAACGCCATTCGATAGAAGACTTCTGGGAAGGTATATATATATATAGGGTCAAATCAATTTGTTTGGCCGGATATGGGATGAAAAAGTCGCATTTTATTTGGATTCCATCAGTAAACTACCCGAAATGTTCACAGTACCAAAAATTTGAAAACGTCATTCGATAGGAGACGTCTGGGAAGGTATATATACAGGGTCAAATCAATTTGTTTGGCCGGATATGGGATGAAAAAGTCGCAATTTTATTTGGATTCCATCAGTAAACTACCCGAAATGTTCAGAGTACCAAAAATTTGAAAACGTCATTCGATAGGAGACGTCTGGGAAGGTATATATACAGGGTCAAATCAATTTGTTTGGCCGGATATGGGATGAAAAAGTCGCAATTTTATTTGGATTCCATCAGTAAACTACCCGAAATGTTCAGAGTACCAAAAATTTGAAAACGCCAGTCGATAGAAGACGTCTGGGAAGGTATATATACAGGGTCAAATCAATTTGTTTGGCCGGATATGGGATGAAAAAGACGCAATTTTATTTGGATTCCGTCAGTAAACTACCCGAAATGTTCAGAGTACCAAAAATTTGAAAACGCCATTCGATAGAAGACGTCTGGGAAGGTATATATATAGGGTCAAATCAATTTGTTTGGCCGGATATGGGATGAAAAAGTCGCATTTTATTTGGATTCCATCAGTAAACTACCCGAAATGTTCTGAGTACCAAAAATTTGAAAACGCCATTCGATAGGAGACGTCTGGGAAGGTATATATACAGGGTCAAATCAATTTGTTTGGCCGGATAGGGGATGAAAAAGTCGCAATTTTATTTGGATTCCATCAGTAAACTACCCGAAATGTTCAGAGTACCAAAAATTTGAAAACGCCAGTCGATAGAAGACGTCTGGGAAGGTATATATACAGGGTCAAATCAATTTGTTTGGTCGGATATGGGATGAAAAAGACGCAATTTTATTTGGATTCCGTCAGTAAACTACCCGAAATGTTCAGAGTACCAAAAATTTGAAAACGCTATTCGATAGAAGACGTCTGGGAAGGTATATATACAGGGTCAAATCAATTTGTTTGGCCGGATATGGGATGAAAAAGTCGCATTTTATTTGGATTCCATCAGTAAACTACCCGAAATGTTCTGAGTACCAAAAATTTGAAAACGCCATTCGATAGGAGACGTCTCGGAAGGTATATATACAGGGTCAAATCAATTTGTTTGGCCGGATAGGGGATGAAAAAGTCGCAATTTTATTTGGATTCCATCAGTAAACTACCCGAAATGTTCAGAGTACCAAAAATTTGAAAACACCATTCGATAGAAGACGTCTGGGAAGGTATATATACAGGGTCAAATCAATTTGTTTGGCCGGATATGGAATAAAAAAGTCGCAATTTATTTGGATTCCATCAGTAAACTACCCGAAATGTTCAGAGTACCAAAAATTTGAAAACACCATTCGATAGAAGACGTCTGGGAAGGTATATATACAGGGTCAAATCAATTTGTTTGGCCGGATATGGGATAAAAAAGTCGCAATTTATTTGGATTCCATCAGTAAACTACCCGAAATGTTCAGAGTACCAAGAATTTGAAAAAACCATTCGATAGAGGATGTTCAGGAAGGTATATAATTAATTTGTTCGTCCAGAGAAGTGTTGAAATTTATAAAATTAAATTTGGATTTCATCAGTTAAGTAACCGATATATTCAGAATTAGGATGCATGCTGCCGGCTGAGTAGATTTATCTCTTCGAAAGCTGTGATTCTTTATAACAACCCGAGTGCTTATACCCTGCGGAGACTGACTCTGTTCGACAACTGACGCTCAATGCATATTATAGTGCCTGGGAAATAAGTCCAGAAGGGCATGATCTGGCATAGCAAGCCATTTGATTCCTGTTCTACTAGAGGTGAATATGATGAAATTGTCTAATGTTTCATATGGTTGAACTAAGAAAAATCGTCTCTTTCATCCCTCCTACTATGGGCCGTGATGGTCGTTATGGATGAGCGCTCGCCTCTGAACCATTGGGGCGTAGCTCGCACAAGTCTATCAAGGACTTCTTAGGGTTGCGCGTGGGGATGCAGCCGGTTGACGAAAATAACAATTAAAAAAAAAACAACTCACAAAAAAATATTACAACTCGTTTGAAATAAATGAACTTTTAAAATACTTTTCACAGAGAAGCTTCCATTTAAATGCACTAGGAATAAGAAAATAAATTTTGTTGCGAGGAGTATCTATGTATTTTTTATTGTGAATTCAATTCAAAATTACCTCAAGATTTATTCTCGCGACAAGTGTCATATCAATTAAAATTTCATAATGTTAAAAAATGTTAAAATTTATTTTTTTCTTTTTAGTACATTTAAATGAAAGCTTTTCTTAAAAATTCTTATTTTAAGTTTGTTTATTCATTTCTTTTTTAGTTTTTTTGATATGTTCCTTAGTCTAATCATTTCAACTTTTTTGAAAAAAGGAGAGGGAGCGCTCCCACCGGCAGACATATTTTTGTCGTAAATCTCCATGCGTTCTCTATCTAGCTTTCGAGGGGGAAAAGAGTTAATTTTTTTAAAACCGTGTTATTCAATGGTCAGATAATTTTCACTATTTTTTCGGAGTGTTCCTAATTTTTTCCTTGAGAGGAAAGGGGGATCAGCCCTCCAAACGATTTTTTTTTCATCAATATTTTCCATGTCGGAAACTGTTAAAATATTATCCGAATTCTTTTGCGTTCTCTATCTAGAGAGGTTACATTTTTTTATGCCATACCTAATATTCGACGGTCAGATATTTTTCACTATTTTTACGGATTTTTTCGATTTTAATTTCGAGTTTTCCAACTTTCTTTTCGAAGAAAGGGGGTGCGAGTCCTCCCCAACCAAATTTATTTTTTTCGCTGTAATTTTTGACGTCCAAATCCGCCTAGATAACTTCCGAAGCCCTAAGCGTTTTCTATCTAGCTTTCGGGGAGCAAACGGGGACAACTTTTTCGACATAAATGTATTGTTATCGGAACTGAAAAAACATGTAAAACTTCACTGCCATAGGATGAGAGGAAGTGGTTTCAATTCAGCTTGCGAAATATGTACCCATCTAACAAACGCACAAACAGAGCCAGTTAAATAAAAGCTTTTCAAAACAAGATGACAGAAGTCTTTGACATGTGACAAAATGTGGATAATTGGAATTAGTCATTCAATTGCTTTCAATAAATCCTTTAAAAATGAATGAGGTGCATTTTTTGTTTTTTTCTTCAAGTAATAAAGTTACAGGGCCGCGAATATCTGGTATGAATCACCCGGTATAATAATCCGTGGTATTGTTTTGTGTCTTCTGCATGCATAATTACTTAGTCCAGTCTGATCTAGTACCATCCTGATCTGAGTCTCTTGGTGCAAGAAATCAAAATTTCTTCCTTATATAAAATACCTCTTTACTTTATCCCATATATTTTTTGATTTATTATAATATTATAACGAATACTTTGTTCGCATATAATTCCTCTAGTTGTGGGGGCTTTTGGATTGCAAAAATAATTGATACATAGGTCGTAAAAACCTGCCACCCCTCAACAAAAACGAAGTCCGAAAGAGAGTAGTATTAAGTTATCACATCATCTACAAACTTCAGATCTCCTTAATACATCATAAATTGATTTTTATAACTTTTGACACGATACATGCGAAGGATAATATACCTGTGCACGATTTGTTCAAATATTGTGCTTTTGTACCGGCGAGTTAATGAGCATTGTTGATTTCAGTTGCGTTAATCATCGATTTTAGGACGCATTTTACTCGACGTGTTTACCTCAGGACACGACTGGGAAAGCGTAGACATAAACAGCGCGCTTACCTACTGTTTTCACAGATTGATATTGAACCGTTGCGTCGCCGTCTTGTGTTATTCGCCTAGTTGCATTTCAGCTTTATTTGGGTTTGCCATATTATTGCCTTGATTTGGCTTTTGATTGACAATTTATTCCTGGTCGTTTTTTTATTACATTTTCACAAACACCCATTGAAGGCCTTTTCTGTCATTACCATTTACGCATGCATTTGGCTGTTTTGTATAAGTGAATAGTATAAGTACTATTCTTATTGGAATCGTAAAAAGGTTGATATTTTTATTCATATCTACAAATAATAATTCATTTGATTTCAATTCCGGAAACTGAGAATCTGTGACTGATTAAAATGACCGGTCGTAAAGCGAAGTTTCCGATCAAAAATCTGGCCGAGTACCTGAACGGAAATGAAAATATCACTCAAGGTACATTAGACGACCTAAGTATATCCAGTTCAATAATTGAAGATGCCACAATGCATTTATTTTCGTCCAGAAGCAATAAGTTTCGTTTTATGGTATTGCAAGTACTGAAGAGAAATACTGGAAACATTAATTCAATGTTGATTTATAAAAAAGACACCTCTGATGAGCAACTTATCACCAAAGTCCGAACTCAACAAGAAATTGTTGAAAAACGAATTACCATTGTGTCTGAGTATTTGAAAACAAAAGAACTTAACGTAGAGTACTTACTTACACAGAGTTATTACAGTAACTCGCATTATGCTGAGATATGTAAAATAATTGGTGAAAAAAATAACGTAAAGACTCGTAGAAAATTACATGTTTTCATTAAAAGGCACGTAGTCGATTTGAAATCAGATGTTAGTTTTCCAAAATCAAACGATTTTGATTGCAGTGTGTCTCCTATTCCTCATGAATATTTTCCCGCTGACCCTTTTGACTTCACCATTCATCATTCAACAGTCATCGAATTTGGAAATGGAAGTGATGTTGATCCTGATTCAGAACATATTTCAGATGAAATATCAGAAAATGCAAATAAAAATGAACTGTTGTTTTCTTCTTATGACGACAATGCAATGACTTCTCGAGAACTTGTTCAGCTGGAACCCATAAATGAAAATTATTATGAACGAATTATGATTTCAGAAAGCAGTCAAAAATTGGTTTCTGACGGTGAGATATCAAAACACAATCAGAAACCCATCACCAATGTAACTCCTGATTCTGAAAATATTGATGAAGAATTGTCTCATTTAAGGAAAATAACTCAAGATGAAATAACAGATATATTGCCATTCGGATGCAAAAATTCAAATGATAAACATTGGGTGAGGTCTACTTATGGTATGTGTAGATTCAAGGAGGGAGAATTTTTTTTGTCCAAAAAAGAATTTGAAGTCATATGTCAAGACTATAAATTGAAAGAAAATTGTTATCAATTTATCATAAATAAAAAAATCAAAGCTATAAACAATACATGCTCATTCTGTTACAAAACTCACCGGTACCTGAAAAAGCAAGATTCCATTAAAATTTATTCATATTGCCAACAGAGCAGCTGTAAAAAGTTCATCGTTATTATTAAAGATGTTTCCGATAAGTCCAGATCCACTCATACAGTGGAAGTATATAGTACATCGATAAACTTCAATCATTTGAGTAAAGTGTTCGGACAAATGAGAGGTATCCAAAGAAAAATTATAAAGAATAAATTGTTGCACATAAACCCACTGGAACAGCGCCAAAACGATGTTTTGTCTCTATCGACTTCCACAGCTGAAACATATAATTTGGGTTCTGTTAGATCCGATGCTGTGTACCGAAAAGCAAGAGCTGAGATACTAGCTAAAAATGATAGGCACTCTGATGACATTATAGACATGTTATTTATGCTTCGGAGTCACCCAGAATATATAAGAACTGTCGGTGATCCATTGCATGTGTATATATATAGTACAGAACAATTATTTTTGATGAAGCAGAAGTCTGTTTTACATTTAGATTCAACAGGTTCACTGATAAGGAAACCTTACAAAACATCAAAAAAAGTGTTTTACTATTGTGGTGTAGTACAACTACCTAGAAACAATAGAGTGTGCCCCGTAATTGAAATGATTTCATGTGATCATGATGCAGGTTCTATTGGCGCGTGGCAGCTGAAATTCAAATCATTTTATTTGCAGCAAGAGAAAAAGTGGCCCCCTTTCAAATCTGTAGTTGTTGATTTCAGTTGGGCATTGATGAACTCAACTTCCATAGCTTGGAACAGTATGGAGCTGATAGATTATCTGGAGCTAACTTTCGATGTTGTCAACAAATTGAAAATATTTCCAGTCGAGAAATTGAAAATTCATATTTGCTGTGCTCATATTTTCAGGAATATTGCAACAGAAATAAAAAGATATTATCATGACGGTATAACTCAAACACACATGAAAGAAATTATGGCAGCACCTTTTGACATTCATAACTGGAGTTCCTTTGAAGTATGGTTCACAAACCTTTGTGTTATTTTGAACTCATCTACAAAGACCCCGCTATTCAATTCATGCTTTCAGAAACTTTTGAGAATCTGCTGCGGGAGTTATATTGATCAAGAAATTCCTAGCGAAATACATGCGATCCAAACTGATAATGCTACTGCTATTTATGAAAAAACTCCTTTTTTTATTCATTTCCAAAATATAGCTTCAAACCAATGCAATATTATTGAAAATAGTGTGAACAGAAAATGTTTTGAAAACGAATATTACAACCCAGAGTTCTTCAACATTATCATGAAGAGATACATACCATATGTACCCCTGTGGAGCGGGCTATTGTTAGAGGATTCAAATAGGAAAAGTAATGCGCCAGTGGAGAGGTGGTATGGAATATGTAAAAATAATATCCTTGGAAGTCGAATGAGACAAAAATGTAGCAGGGTAGTGAGGAAGATACGTAAGTATACGTTATCTCTATATAAAGAAGAAAAACTTGAAATTCCAAATAAAGGAAAAAATGTCAAAAGAATTGTTTCTTCAAAACCCTGCATTGAAGATAACCAAGGCTTAGCATCCCAGGAGAGATGGATGAAGAAACATCCAAACAGACACAATAATTTTCATGGTGAAAACTTGAAAAAAGCTCTGGAAAACACAAGCATGAATGATACAGTCAATCCATGTCTTCACTGCGGGGTTGGTTTATTGGATCACACCGTAATTTGGTATGGATGTGACCAATGTGGAGGATGGGTCCACGACATTTGTGAAATACAGTCTCCAAAGGAACACGAACCATATTTTTGTAAGACCTGCCAAATAACGAGAAAAGAAAATAAGTGTGTTGATATTTCACCTGAAAACGTTTGTAGACAGTTCTTTGAAAAAGAGTATAAGAAATCTCTCAGCATGCTGAAAGCCATTGAAAAAGAAACCCGTGGACAGAGTGAATGCTCTTTATGGTTTCTTGAAAGAAAAAAACGCATCACTGCATCGTTATTTGGTAGAGTATTCAAAGGACGATCTGAAAATGTACTGAAAAAAATTGCAATGGATATTGTCAACCCACCCCAATTCAGATCAACAGCAACCGACCATGGAAAAAGATTTGAAAGTAAGGCTTTGGAAGCTTATATGAAAATTAAGAATGTCCAATGTTCCAGCTCTGGGTTGTGTATACATCCAGAGTTTCAATACCTTGCGGCTTCACCTGATGCCCTTGTCGGAGAAGACGGAATTGTGGAAATAAAGTGTCCCTATAAAATAAGGAACATAAACCCTAAAACGGCATACACACAAGGTCTTTTGCAATACTGTGACACACAAACTGGGGCACTTAAAACGACCGACAAATATTTTTTTCAGGTGCAAGGTCTACTTGGAGTCACGAATAGAAAATGGTGTGATTTTGTCATTTTCACAAATGAAGGCGTCACAATTCAGAGGATCCAAAGGGATAATGGAATGTGGAAAACTTTATTGGAGAAATTGAATGACTTCTTCAATAATTATTTCCTGACATATTTGGCAGGTATTTCAAAAGAACATTTGATGTGCAACTTTACCAGCGAAAAGCCAATTATTACCCAGAATGGACTTGTAACTGAAGATGTTCAGTATTATAAGAAAATTAGTCGACCATACATAATAGCCACATTCCAAGACTTTCCCTGTACAGTTCGAGAGGTCACAGATGAAGACTTCGTAATTCTCTCCAGTACAGAGTGGCTCACGAATTTTCTCGTCGATATTCATTTAAACATATCCAATAGAAACAATGGAAGTCATTACCAAGTTATTCCATGTATATTGGCAACCCGGATATTTTTATATTCCTCCAATGAAATCCACCCATTCATTGAACAATTTACGGTGACAAAGGATCGACTGATTTTCCCAATTTTGCAAAATTATTCAGATTCAAATCCTTGTCCAAATGCACATCATTTTTGTTTGGCGGTAGTTGATTTCAGTTCGAAACATTTCGTTTTCCTAAACCCGTCTGGGAGTTCCAACAGAGAGACAAGACAATATTTGGGGAAATTTTCAGACTACATGATGTACTATAACAAGATAAACAACTCTAATCATGACCTCACGAACTGGAAAATACAAGTTCTTCCACATGATGAACAAAAGGATTCGTACAGTTGCGGTCCATTCATATTATATTTTTTTGATAATATTGCTTCATCAAATTCTCTGCTCAACAATGTAAATATTGTTGAATATAGAAATAAAATTAAATTGGACATTTTGAAAAGCTCTGACGATATGAAAAGCAAGTGTATTTACTGTGGAAATGTAATCGATAAAAACTTGAAATTTTTACAATGTGAAAGGTGTGAACGATTATCTCACGAGAAATGTGTAAGGCAGCAGCCTCAAGAGGGTACAAGAAGAAATATTTGTGAGTTGTGCGAACTAAATTGAAATTATCCTATCGCGAGGTTTTATTTTGTACTATTTGTTGTCTTTGATAATATTTTGTAACGTAAGTGAAATAGATAAATGTACAGGTAAAAGCTGTACTTGTTGACACCATGAAGAGTAGACATGGTATTAAAAACATATATAAATGCTGTTTAGTTTTCTGTAGATGGGTTAATTCGCGTGAACTACTGATATCCAATTGTAGGCCTGTTACGATAAATTTTATTAATAACATGATGTCCGAACAAATTAATTCAATACTGTATATTTTCCTATTCGGAACTCTTTTATTGAATAAGGATTCCCAATTTTTGATACTCGGAATATTTTGGGTAGTTAACTGATGAAATCGAATTGAAATTGTGTCTGTTTCAACACTTTTCTGGCCAAACAAATTGATTTCACACTGTATATATGATTTCTTTTCCGCTGTATATATGAACCTTTCTGAACGCCCTCTATAGGAGAGCATTTTAAAATTTTTGGTATTTTGAATATTTCGGGTAGTTTACTGATGGAATCCAAATAAAATAGCGACTTTTTCATCCCCTATCCGGCCAAACAAATTGATTCGACCCTGTATATATACCTTCCCAGACGTCTCCTATCGAATGGCGTTTTCAAATTTTTGGTACTCTGAACATTTCGGGTAGTTTACTGATGGAATCCAAATAAAATGCGACTTTTTTATCCCATATCCGGCCAAACAAATTGATTTGACCCTGTATATATACCTTTCCAGACGTCTTCTATCGAATGGCATTTTAAAATTTTTGGTACTCTGAACATTTCGGGTAGTTTACTGATGGAATCCAAATAAAATTGCGACTTTTTCATCCCCTATCCGGCCAAACAAATTGATTCGACCCTGTATATATACCTTCCCAGACGTCTCCTATCGAATGGCGTTTTCAAATTTTTGGTACTCTGAACATTTCGGGTAGTTTACTGATGGAATCCAAATAAAATTGCGACTTTTTCATCCCATATCCGGCCAAACAAATTGATTTGACCCTGTATATATACCTTCCCAGACGTCTTCTATCGAATGACGTTTTCAAATTTTTGGTACTGTGAACATTTCGGGTAGTTTACTGATGGAATCCAAATAAAATTGCGACTTTTTCATCCCATATCCGGCCAAACAAATTGATTTGACCCTGTATATATACCTTCCCAGACGTCTTCTATCGAATGACGTTTTCAAATTTTTGGTACTGTGAACATTTCGGGTAGTTTACTGATGGAATCCAAATAAAATGCGACTTTTTTATCCCATATCCGGCCAAACAAATTGATTTGACCCTGTATATATACCTTTCCAGACGTCTTCTATCGAATGACATTTTAAAATTTTTGGTACTCTGAACATTTCGGGTAGTTTACTGATGGAATCCAAATAAAATTGCGACTTTTTCATCCCCTATCCGGCCAAACAAATTGATTCGACCCTGTATATATACCTTCCCAGACGTCTCCTATCGAATGGCGTTTTCAAATTTTTGGTACTCTGAACATTTCGGGTAGTTTACTGATGGAATCCAAATAAAATTGCGACTTTTTCATCCCATATCCGGCCAAACAAATTGATTTGACCCTGTATATATACCTTCCCAGACGTCTTCTATCGAATGACGTTTTCAAATTTTTGGTACTGTGAACATTTCGGGTAGTTTACTGATGGAATCCAAATAAAATGCGACTTTTTTATCCCATATCCGGCCAAACAAATTGATTTGACCCTGTATATATACCTTTCCAGACGTCTTCTATCGAATGGCATTTTAAAATTTTTGGTACTCTGAACATTTCGGGTAGTTTACTGATGGAATCCAAATAAAATTGCGACTTTTTCATCCCCTATCCGGCCAAACAAATTGATTCGACCCTGTATATATACCTTCCCAGACGTCTCCTATCGAATGGCGTTTTCAAATTTTTGGTACTCTGAACATTTCGGGTAGTTTACTGATGGAATCCAAATAAAATTGCGACTTTTTCATCCCATATCCGGCCAAACAAATTGATTTGACCCTGTATATATACCTTCCCAGACGTCTTCTATCGAATGACGTTTTCAAATTTTTGGTACTGTGAACATTTCGGGTAGTTTACTGATGGAATCCAAATAAAATGCGACTTTTTTATCCCATATCCGGCCAAACAAATTGATTTGACCCTGTATATATACCTTTCCAGACGTCTTCTATCGAATGGCGTTTTCAAATTTTTGGTACTCAGAACATTTCGGGTAGTTTACTGATGGAATCCAAATAAAATTGCGACTTTTTCATCCCCTATCCGGCCAAATAAATTGATTTGACCCTGTATATATACCTTCCCAGACGTCTCCTATCGAATGGCGTTTTACTAATTTTTGGTACTCAGAACATTTCGGGTAGTTTACTGATGGAATCCAAATAAAATTGCGACTTTTTCAACACTCTATCGAATGGTGTCGAATATGTCGTATCGTTTAATGACGGAATCCAAATGCAATATCCAGTTTACCAACACTTTTCAGGCCAAAGACATTTATTTGACCCTTCCATTTGATTTGTCTTCGGATACAGTTTAATTTATTTCTTCAACACGGAATATTTTTGGTAGAATAGTGAAGGCGTCGAAATAAAATTACTTTTGTATGTCATTGTGATGAAAAAAGAATCAATTCACACCTTGTTTGTACTTATCCTTCATGATGTCTACTATGGCACAGTATTTTCGTTTTCTTTTCCTTTCGTGAAGGTGTGATAATGTCCAACACATTATCATAGTTTCTAGAAGTGTTACAATACCATCAATACCCCTTTAGTCATCAAATTATCCCAGAAAACTTATTATGAGCATATTTGTACAAATAATTGACATGGCAACACCGCGGACGTTCTCTGTTCTATCCCACATTCGACATCCTCCACGTCAGAAAGTGTGGCCAGGAAATATTCTAAGTCAGAAACTGTGGCCAGAAAAGTGTGGCTAACTTCACTCTAATTGTTATTTTGACATGTTCGCAAGCGCACTGTGAATCTGGAATAAGGACAACTTTATTAAAATACTGCCTGTTTTTATTAGTGGACGTTTAAAGGCGAGGATTATTATTCCTTTATTTTCATTTCGGGTGAGATCGTAATTTATCGTGATATGGATCAGTGAATAAAACATGGCTCTAACTGATAAATATATTAGATTTTCAACAAGAGTCGACGTAGAAGTTCGTTTGGGCAATTCTATCATCAGAATAATTCCTTCTATCAATCAATCAATCATTTATTTGCCGGCATTATATAAAAAGATTACATTTGTAGCAGGTCATACATTCATCTAATATAGTACACAGAGAAAAAACATTTATGGCAAGAAGGACGATTTCAAAAGTAATAAAAATTATCATTTAAAAAAAACAGTGTATATTATCATATCACAGCACTCCTGGATTGAGCTAGTTAATTGGCATTTCCATATACTCTCTGACTGAGTAAAAACAATTGACTAGTAAGAAATCTTTTATTTTATATTTAAATTTATTTAAGCTCATGGCTTTCATAGTTTGAGGTAGCTTGTTGTACAACTTGACATCCACAGAATTTTTTGCCGGTATTTTGGTTGTATCAACATGTTTCCATTTCTTGTAGAATAGTTGTGGTGGTCTGTATGTTTTTGAAATGTAGAAATATTTTTATTTATCTCGGTTACACAGCTGAAGATGTAAAGGCAGGCGAGAGGTAGAATCTTATGAGCTTTGAATAAGGGACGACATCTGTCTCTGTAGTTTGCATTGCATATGAGCCTAAACTGCTCTTTTTTGTAAATGAAAAACTCTCATTAGAAGAGAATTTTGAAATTAATCATGCAAAGAGAAAAATCCAAGAGACAAATTTGATTTAGGTTAAGAACGCATCTGTCAATCATGAGTAAATAAGGGACGAAGAGAAACTTGCAATAGCTCTGTTTTTAATCACAGAATGACTGGCGTTATTGCAATATCTCTCTAATTTCTAAATTGTGTCTAAATGCATAAGTGTATGTTTAGGGAAATATTGATTATCATAAGGTGTATGAAAAAAATATATATAAAAGTTTTACGGCTATATTGTTGCTTATTGCACAAGTATTTTAAAATATACAGGTTGATTATTTAAAGTTGAGCAAGTTGGTATAAATTTCTTTAATGAATCACTGTAAAGGACCCCGCACTCCCCTTATGGAAAATGGCCTTCCGTTAAATTCCCTGAATATTTAGTATGTTGTAGATTTTGACAAAAGTGTCTATGGCACAAAAAAATCGACCGACCAGTTTTCGAGATACAGGGTGTCAAAGATGAAAAGTGAAGCTTTCTGCTCAGAATTTTCAACAATTCCGAGAATAGACAAAATGTCTATTTCTTCTGGGAATACCATGCCACAATGATGGTACAATCTCACTTTAATCTCGTTTTCATTATACTTTTTCGTTATGTGCTCTACAACAGAGTGAACAAAGAAAATCCAATTCGAATAATTTTAAACCAACCAGTGTGAGTTCTCTGATGGAAACTAAAGAATCAATTTAGCCTGAATGAACTCTCTCAATCTTGGTCGAAGTTACCTGACAATTTTTTTTTGTACAGGGTGTGTCGAAAATAGGGGTGCATCAACCCCTCGTTTTTTAGTTCGGATAAGGAAGACCATGTCATATATATATATATATATATATATATATATATATATATATATATATATACCAACATTCTTCAAAGTTGAGAACGTCGTATAGTTATTTCATGTATGCAGGGCGAGTAAAAAGAAACGGTCCAAGTTTCTTAGAAAAATGCTGTTTTTTTTCAATGAATACTCTGTATTTCGAAAAAGAATTAATTTTCATGAATTTTTGATATACTTAATGTACGGTTTGACGAGTCCGAGATATTGTCATCAATATCAGCATTGGTCTCCGGACTCGTTTGTCGGCTATACAGGGTGTTTCATAATAAATACGCAGGATGTGATAGCTCGTCCAAAAATATGAAAAAAAGTTTATATTAACTTACCCTCTAAAATGCACCATTTTCGAGATACAGGGTGTTGAAATTAAAAAAAAAAATAAACGTTTTTTGCGAATATCTTTGGAACCGTTTATCGCACAGAAAACAGATTTCGTAGGCATTTTCTACTCATAATAATCTATGTTTTGTGCTGATTTTTTAATTTTTCAAATTCATAATTGGTGAAAATTTTGAAGGGGTAGTAGGTGTTTTTTTCTCCAACTTCTACGCCACTGGAAAAATTACAGTTTTGAGCCTCCTATATGAACCGCCAATGTTTTCAACAGAAAAAAGGTATTCTTGGTCATGAGCTGTAGTTGACCGTTTTCAAGAAAAATCAACTTTCATGTTGTTTAAATAATGTTTTTTCCTCGAAAAATTGCTGCGTGCATTGAAGCTAACGGCGGACATTTCCAACAATTCAACTGAGTATGATTGTTATTGTTTTTTTTATTTTGTAATTAAGAAGTCAACGATTGGTTTTGTTACTTGTTCTAACGTTTAAATAAATTTTGTATAATTAGGAAAAAATTATTTAAAAAAACTTACCATGTTTTTCAACATGAAAGTTGATTTTTCTTGAAAACTGTCAACTTTAGAGCTTATGACCAAGAGTACCTTTTTTGTGTAGAAAACATTGGCGGTTCAAGTAGGCGGCTCAAAATCATACTTTTTCCAGTGGCGTAGAAGTTGAAGAAAAAAACACCCACTATCCCTTCAAGACATTCACCAAATATGAATTTAAAAAAATAAAAAATCTGTAAGTTAATAGAGACTTTTTTTCATATTTTTGGACGAGCTATCACATCCTGAAGTCCTGCGCATTTATTATGAAACGCCCTGTATACTTTTGAATGTACGGATTTTATTGATATTCCATATACTCCAGCGGAGACCTATTTTCGAGCAATTCTTTTGTTGAAGAATAGTCGGAGTAGATGCGAGCTGTACCTATCTCAACTATGCAATACCTTATATACATGGTGAATGAAATGTTTTTATCCGAAGAAACTAGAGAAAAGTGATATGTATCAGAAGCAATAACCCTCTCAAGGTTGAGACTAATTCTCCATTATTTGAATGCTGATTCTGTTCACCGGAATGATAAACACTTCAAGTCCTTTGGTCAAGTGGAAGTGTGTCAAACGATCGCCAGATTTGTCCCTGAGAAACAGACAAACAGGAATCGAAGAAAAGAAAGCTTGTAAAAAAATCCACATTATACATTTACTAGTCGAGAAAATGAAACATTGTGAAAAATGTTCCTGTTTTATAATTCCTTTACCATGATTATCATTGAAGTTATATTGAAAATATCTGTGAGAATATGGAGAATATTTCATATAAATCACTTCGGAAGAGATTAATTTTGGAATATTGGTCAATATTAAAATTCAATATTTTTCCTTTTTAGTACAATTCAATGAAAGCTTATCTTCAAAAAGTTTCTTTATTTATATTTATTCATATTTTTTGTGCGAAAATTATTTAAATACATTTCAAAATTATATTATTGAAGAAATGACAAAGCGTAGATATTTACTTTCGTGGACTATCTTGTAGATTTTACCTTCACCATTTATTTGTTGATTGTATACCAAATACCCCATTCCTAGATTTTCGTCGGCTTGATTGGAAAATATCTCCTATTTTGTAGAAACTCCATATTTCACAGAAATCATATACAATTTTTATTGAATCAGCTTTCAAATAATGGAGAATTAGTCCCAACCTTGAGGGGGTTATTGCTTCTGAAACATTTCAATTTTCTCTAGTTTCTTCGGAAACAGGGCTTTCAAATGAAAAACATTTCATTCGCCATGTATATAAGGTATTGCATGATTGGAACAGGTACCGCTCTCATCTACTCTAAATATTCTCCAACAAGAAGAATTGCTCGAAAATATCCTACTTCGGTCTCCGAAGGAGTATCAATAAAATCCGTACATTCAAAAGTATGTACTCCACAAACGAGTCCGGAGACCTATTCTGATATTGATGACAATATCTCAGACTCCTCAAACCGTACATTGTATCAAAAATTCATGAAAGTGAACGGATTCTTTTTCGAAAGACACATTGAAAAACACAGCAGTTTTCTAAGAAACTTGGACCGTTTCTTTTTACTCACCCTGTGAAAATGAAATAACTGTACGGCGACGTTCTCAACTTTGAAAAATGCTTGCTATATATATGACATGCTCTCCCCTATCCGAACTAAGAAACTAGGAGTTGACTTACCCCTAGCTATTTTCGAACCACCCTGTAAAAAAAATAATGACAGTTAACTTCGACCGAGATTGAGGGAGTTCATTCAGGCGAAATTGAGTCTTTAATTCTCATCAGAGAACTCACACTGGTTCGTTTAAAATTAATCGAATTGGATTTTTCTTTGTTCACCCTGTTGTAGAACACAGAACTAAAAAGTGTAATGAAAACGAGATCATGGTGACATTTTGTCAATTCTCGGAATTGTTAAAAATTCTGAGCAGAAAGTTTCACTTTTCAACGTTGATATTCTTTTGTGCCCATGGACACTTCTGCCGATGAAGTCAAAATCTATAACATACCAAAAATTCAGGGAATTTAACCGAAAGCCATTTTCCATAAGGATAGTGCGGGGTCCTTTTACTATTACTATCAACTATTCTAATAACTTCACGTGTAAGGAGTAGGTACCTACTGTGTTTTGGAGGTGTCAAGTTATTGGTGAGTACGAAATTCTTCGAAAAAACTAAGCAACACAAATGGTGTCACAAAAATGTTTGTTAATAGAATTTATTTTATCAGAAATATTTTCAGTCAGTTATTATGTCACTGTGGACCAAAAGTTACATTTCATGTACAAAGGATATCATACTGAGTCATTAATTTGGCAAACCTCATTTTCCTCGGCTTTCACAATGTTCTTTGAGAAAAACAGGATTCTCCTCTCCGTGAGAACCAAATCATTAAAAAAAAAACTTTAAATATGAATAACTCGTTTTTCGTAAATGAAACACCAAGTATAATTTTTTTTAAATTGCCCTAATGTGATTTAGTCCCTAATGAGAAATTAACAATTTAATTTTTATCTTGACAGAAATATGTTTTTATTGACTTTTCATAAAAGTGGGTTTATCAATGACACAATTTCCGTTATCGACCGATCATCCAAGGTTTTCGAACCACCAGTCAAACAAAGTGTAAAATAACTGGATGAAAATTTTGTCTTTGGACCATAGTTCTTTGAGGGAATATTAGATTAGGTTGGGGCTCTCGTGCTACAAGCCTGTACACTGCGACCTTTTCAAATCTATTATGTCAAAATCGTTTAGAATTCTTTGTCCCTTTTGGTTATACAAATATGCTGTTAAATCTTTTAATTTTCTTGGCACAGTTGTAGACTCACAATTATCTTGGAATGAATCACCTTTGTAATAAACTTAAAATATCTTTTTTTGCCATATTCTCTCTCAGAAAATATCTCAATGTACAAGGTCTTATTAATGTCTACTATGCTTTGGCATTTTCAACAATCAATAATATAATTTCCTGGGGCCGAGCAACAAAGACAACCAGAGTCTTTATCTTACAGAAGCGTTAAATCCGCCTCATTTTCAACTTGAAGAATCAAGATACTTGTAGAAATCATTTTAAGAAACATCGAATACTGACAGTGATCAGCATTTACATTTTGAAGATATTGTGTCACATCCACAAAAGCAAACCTCTCCTCAACAAGTGCTCGGAAATCCATAAATACCATACAAGAAATCTCAACAATATTTACATCGAAAAATTCCATCACATGGGGTACAAAAAAGTCTTCGATATAATATAGCGGGAGCCACCTCTACAACTCACTGCCTGAATCTCAGAAAAGATTCAATGCTGAACACAAAAAATTCTAACCTCAAATTGTTTTTATGACTTATCTGAATTTCAAACACATTTAATATCTATCAAATAATTTTGCCATTTCGAACTTTTCATTTACTGTAACTCTATCACATTATTATGTAACTATACTATGACGGGGCCAGGTAGCCGAGTGGTTAAAGCGACATTGTTTCAATCACTTTGGCTGCCAATCGGCGATGGTTCAAACCATGGCGACTGCAGAAATTTTTTTGATGGCCCATGAAAGTGCTAGGAATCGCACATAAAAAGGTAAGACCTCGTTAATCCGTGACTCGCACAAGTTTCGACTTCTGAGGGCTGTCGTTCGTAAGGAGACGACAGCTGGTTAACGGAAAAACCAATTTTAACTATTTTTAACTCAGCTTTGAGCATTTGTTTGATTCTGTAAATCTAGTAATTATTAATATCTTGTATGATCTGACGAATCTACATGTAATGTGGCACAAAGGAAATAAATTATCTATCTACTGACAGAACCTGCATAGCATTTCTTCTGCCAGACCGATTGTACTCGTGTTTGTCATATGCCATATCAGAAGTCCTACTAAATATTCTAGTAGTGCTCTTCTTCTGGCTTAGCAGATATTCTGTGAATGTTTGCTGTTCTATATTTAGTTTGATTTTTCTGATTCAATGCAAAAGGCATAGCTTTGATATGACTAGTAAGTCAAAACAATTTTGTTCAGTGCCGCAGTTCACGAGTTATTCATCTGCAAATATGTCCATGCTCTCTTTTTTCAGAAACCAGAAATTAGTAAAAAAAATTGGAATGGGAATTAGACTAAAAATCGGTAAGCCAATTGGTAACTAAATGTGAACACTTAATTTTGGAATATTTCACAACTAGTAAGAGAATTTTTGTTTGTAATTGGTGTGTTACTCCACAATAATATTGAAGAAAAAACACCAGTTTATGTTTAACACAACAAACTTTACATTATTTATAATTTACAATAGTAAATTGGTAACAAATAGTAAACTATAACACTTTCCGTATATTCAAGAAAACCGCTCTCTTTGCTGGGCTCACTAATACTGTCCGGGTTCATTCTCTTATATCCATTGAGTCATCTAGTGTTGTAACTAACAGGTTTCCACTATTATCTTCTACGCTCACGAGCCAATACATTAAAACGATTGATCAAAAGGGGTCATTCCATATCAAAAAAATCCAGAAACTAGTTCATTAACGAAACCAAATGAATTTTGTAGACAAAGTCCAAAAACTCCTTGCTCAACATTCTCTACCTCACAAAATAAAACATTATTACTGCAACCCCTTTGACTACTCTTTCCGCCTAACTACTGAAATATCAAACAAATAAATCTTCACCACAGGCATTACTAAAGAAGCACTCGAAAGTTGAAAATTAGAAGTAAAAATTCAATAATAGAATTCACGTCAACAACTGCCAACTCATAGTTAAATGACGTTTGCTTTGTTTTCCCGGAGTTTTGGTGCGCCACCTGGTGCCAATGGTGACCGCGAATCCTCTTACATTACCGGTTGAGCTAGGGGTAGAACTTAATCATTTAAAGTCACTCAATTGATTACGAAAACAATATCCAAAAAATACCTTCTTGGATCAATATTATAAAAAAACAAATCAGAATTGGAAAAGGGAGCCGAACAAAATAAAATGGCATACCATAGGGATAGAATTCTGTCTTCAACCAATAAAACGAAAACCTTATGGAACATTGTTAATGAAAAACTTGAAAGAAATAAAAACTATCATAACAAAAAACACATTAAACTAAACTCAATCACTGACAGAACTAGGTATATCGAACTTATTCTCTCTCTGTATTTGGTTGGTCGTTGCTTCCTTCAAACAGGCGCATTTGACCAAGCCCTGTTGCGGAAAATCCGTTCCCATCCGGCCTTTAACCGGCGTAGACAGCAAGGTTTCATCTGGGGAATGCAGTTGTCTTGCTCTAGGCAATACTGCATCCCATATTTTACACTTTTTAATTTTTATTTAACAAAACACTTCTATATAATCTGTCAAATGCACGTCTTTAAGACTGCGGACATCACACACATTAACCTGACTTCCAACACAAGACCGCCGTCTGATCTCAACCACTGCCGGAAGTCGAATCATCGAACTTATTCGGAAAACATTTTTCACAGTCAATCAAAGAACAAATAGATGGTAAACTTACCTTTAGATAAATACACAACAATAGAATATTCACACTATAACTCATGTACTGCTCTCGAAATTGAAACAATCATCTCCACTTTCAAGAATAAACATTCCAGCTGTATTGATGGAAGACTCATGAAAATATTTCAATCATGTTCAGACTTGATTTCAGAGACTCTAGCGTTTCTTATAAATGAATCTGTTACAAATGGAACCTTTTCAACCTCATTAAAAACAGCAAAAGATATTCCAGTTTTTAAAAGAGGCGACCATGAAAATGTTGCAAATTACCGTGGAATATGTGTGCTTATTTATTTATTCAAAATTATGGAAAAAATTGTTTATGACAATCAAATATTCAGGAGTAAATAAAGTAATATCCCCATCACAACATAGATTTAGAAAAGATTTTTCAATCGAAACAGCATCCACGGAGGTTGTTCAATACATATATGATAATATCGACAAAAGTAAACATGTATTAGGAATATTTTTCGACTTAACTCGAGCATTCGAAACAATAAATCCAATATTTCTTGGTGATAAAATATCAAAAATGGGCATTCGGGGACCCATAAATCGATGGATACTGAGATATGTAAGGCATCGCAACATGATTGTGAAAGTGAATGATGAATTCTCTGAAAAATTCGAAGTTGATCTAGTTACACCCCAGGGCGGAGTTCTAGGACCATTACTGTTCCTACTGTACGTAAACGACTTCCCTCTTCATATAAGTGAAGGGAAGGTGTTCATGTACGCAGACGATACAACCATAATTGTTACATCCAAAACTCTCGAAAACCTGAAAGAAAAAGCATTAACGGTCATGAGCCAATTTAGTCATTGGTGTGAATCCAACAATTTAATAAATAATACAAACAAAACTGTTTTTATTGAATTCACAAGCAAATATCTTACAGCTAATCAATTGAGTATTAATCTGGATACCAATTTGATAACAACAACGAATTGCACAAAATTTCTAGGAATTCAACTCGATGAAAAACTTTCTTGCAACGGTCACATAGAACAGTTATGCTCTGCCCTAAAAAAACTATACTTTGCGTTCAACACACTCAAATCAAACGTTGACAGAAAATATTTATTAGACCTCTATTACGCTTCCATATATTCCAAAGTATGTACAAATATAACAACATGGGGACAAGCTGCCGAGGTTTCCAGAGTATTCTTTATTCAAAACAGAATAATAAGACTCATATTTGGTCTCAAATTCAATGAATCCTGTATACAAGTATATATTTATTCAAATTAAACTGATATGTACATAAGAACTTGAATTCATTTGAAAAAAATCGTAATAATCATAACTACTCAACAAGAAGGAGAAATGATATATTCAAAACACTTACAACTTACAACAATGTAACAAGTCTCCCTTCTACGCTGGGGCAGACCACTTCAACATACTACCTGATCAAATCAAACATTGTCCTTGTGAAAAAGCCTTCAAAACATCTCTTAGAAAATATCTATCGATGAATCGTTTTTATCCGTTAAGTGAATTTACAAACTAAGAATAAATGTGTTTAATCGTAAATAATTCTCATTGTCATGTACTTCTATTTGAAAAGCGATGATCAATAAAAAAAATTGTAACTGTAAACAGCCTGCGGGATCCCGTTTGTGGACATCAAGCAGGACACGCTGAAATAGGTTAAGAACCATCACCAATCCTCCAGGGAAAACGCCTCTGGTAATACTCACGGATGGATGATGATAATGGGGCCAACCGACCGGCTCTCAAGACATCTCGAATTGAGACAGAAATCTCCCAGAAGTTGGTAGGACTCCTAACAGGGCACTGTTACTTGAGAACAGCTGCACCTGCTGGGGTTACACCAATACTCCACACTATGCAGATTCTGTGATGATGAACAAAAAACAGCCTCCCACATAGTTTTCGAATGCGAAGCCCTGCAGAAGATATCATCGCACAGGGAAATCTCTTGAGGAACCTCCAGGAGGTCATCAGAAGATCTGTAGTACTTGCGAGAAAGACCTGAACTGATAGCCAGCCCCGCCGAGCAATAATAATAATAATCTATCAGAACATATATGACTCAATCCAAAATTGTATAGGGCCTCGAATGCCCAGTGCTTCTAACTTAGTTTTCAGGTATTTTGGACTATTTGTGTCAAAGGAACGAGTGAGATCACAGAGTAATCCTACTACACGTTTATTTTGATTTATGCTGTCAGAGATATATTGAACCATTTCAGCTGATGCTGTGTCAGTTGAGTGGTTAGGACGAAAGCCATGCAGATTAATGTTTCAGGGGTGTTTTCCCAATTTGTTCAATTACCAAGAAGGTCGTGGATAGTTCCATCTTCCTTGGGTTGAGAAGTAAATGAGCTGTAAGTGAAATTTCCGATATCTTTGGAAGAAGATCAAAATGAACGTGATCCAGGATGTTCAACAAGTGAACGTTTTTCGAGGAATCGATGGTTTACTTGCATATATTTGTAGTCTGTTTCCCCGTAGTTTGTTATTTTTATTTGACACCGTCCAACGTCCATGCATAATAGATATATGAATGGCAACTTGTTTGTGTGAAGTAACCAGTTCTTGTTTATTCAGTAAGTAAGTATTTTCCGTTTGTAAATCAAGTGAATGCGTTATAATTAACTCAGTCAACTCACTTTCTTAACGTTCCCTGAAGAAATGTGTTTGTGATATATAATGGATATAAATATTCATTTCATATTCTAACCCCGTGTAATTTTTGACTAAATGGATTTAGTATTCAATCAGGTTCTCTTTTGACTATGAATTATTGCCGAACATAAATAAAGGTGTATATTGAAAACAAAGTGATGAATAAAAAAGTTCTGCGAGACTCTCGACACGTATACATCGAACTGGGATTTAGGTCTGGTGTGGAGAAGGTCAACTTCATGGCAGTCAAAGACATCCTTTTCAAAAGAGTAGACCTTTTATCTCGGCCTTCCTCATTCCTCATTGAAAACTGAAGAGGCTGTGTTCAGGGCGTTCAGGCATTCTTGTTTTTTATCTGGGTGTGAATTTACTGAACAGTGAATGGGGAATTTTGGTGTTGAAGTGAAAAAGTCCTAGTGTCTGTTTTAAATGATAGAAGCAATGGTGTTTTCTCAAGAAAAAGCAGTTTGGGAACTTTTTTCGTGTTTTTTTATAGGTGTTTCATATCCATCTGTCTTAGGTTTTCTTCCCCGGATTATATCTTCTGGTGTCTTGTCGCAAAGTCTACACTGCATTGTGAGTTACCTCTGAACATTCCCATTTTGTAGAAGAAATAGAATTCATTGAATCCCCTTATATACGAACAGAAAGTCGTCCGTACCAAAATAGTGATAGGAAATCAAAAATATCTTCAGTTTTAAAAATGTTTTTGTGTTTTGGTCCCGCTTATTTTTCGTTTCAGCTTTGAGCTTTGTGGTAAATTCTTTCACAAAGATGAACTTTGTCGGCAGAGCATGCTGTGTGATGTGTCCTAGATTTGATCATCCCCGGGAGGGAGTGCAATCTAACGCCCTCAGAAAGCCAAGCGAGTAATTCAAGAACTTTGCTAATCGATACGGGACAGGACTTCCTGAGATACAGGTAGAAACCACCCAAAAATCAATTACCATTAAGAAACAGGATGTCTCGAACTTATTGACAGTATTCATCTGAATGCCCATTCAAGAAGTTGAAGTGAGAAAGTTGTGAAGACGAAACAAAAAAGGACGATGAACGTCTGAAAAAAATACAACCAAGCTACTAGTCGTCTTAACATTCGCCAAATTGTAGGTAGATTTCGATTTACGCAATTGAATTACAAGAGCCTTGATGCCTATGCTAGGATGCTCCGTAACGATCACATCGTTGAGGCATCTACAAGTCAATCTTCTAAGAAAAATATGTTGTGGTGTGCAACCGGGATCTATTTTGAGACCACTATTGTTCGGAAGCTATAGAAATGACATAACAATGTGTCTAACGTATTGCAGTATACATCTGTATGCAGATGATACATATTTCTCTTTTTATCCAGATAATTGTAACACTGCCGATAACATTATTAATGAGGATCTCCACAGACTGATCAAGGAATCAGAGCGTCATTATTTTGCTCATCAACCCATCAAAATCATCTATCATGATATTTGGTGAGGAATGAAAACATTTCGAGCAAAAATCTAACTTGCACAAATAGTGTAAAAATCTTGGACTGGTGTTGGATACCGAACAATGGTTTAAAAACCATGTCAGTCAATGCTTCCAATTCTTCTATATTCTCAACGTTCTCTACTTCCGAAAAATCTCAAAATGAAGCCGACGGAGACTTTGGTTCTTAGTCATTTCTATTATTGTGTTTTTTTTATATGGGCCGTGTCTAGATAACATTGGGATAAACCGAAAAAGTTCAGAAGTCATATTTACGTTTCATATATGTCACCAGGAAGTTTGATCGTGTCTCACACAAGTTGAAATACAGAGTGTCCCCTAAAACTTGTCACCCCCCCTAATCTCCGAACTCGTGAAAAAAATTGAAAATCGCTCAGACCCGTCGATTTTAATGTCAAGGGGGAACACTTTCAACCCCCTCAGCCCCAGAGCACTCCCTACTTCAGAATATTCAATGGGACTACTATACTTGTGATACATTATTTTGAAGGGAATTCAATCCCAATTACATCGGTGTACTGAAATTGAGGATCGATCAAGTGTTGTTGCAGTTTTAATGAAAACTAAGTTTTATCAAGATATTTTAATTTTTCATCACCTAAAATGTTATCATCGTAAGAAAGGTTCACTGTGGGTACGACACTGTATTGAAAAATAATATGCTGTCAGAAATAATCGTTTAGAAGATGAGACTGACATTTTTATGAAAAAAAAAAATTGTCGCCATGTGTTTTTGTATACGCTTGTCTTTGTTAACGCCTTGGTATTTAATGTATTCCAGTCACTTCATTCAACAATTTGAATCCTTTTGAAAATGGTTTATACTATACAAGAGAGAATATCCATTGTAGCTGCGTATTTTGAAAATGGACGATGTGCTAGAGCTACGGCTCGAATTTTCAATGAAATTCATCTAGAAAAAACCACATCATATCAGTACATGGCGAATACAATCGATAGAGAAACTACTTCCTTCCCCGAACAGCAAGTTAATATTCAAGTGTCCCTATTCTTCCATCCAGTAACACGCAATGAACTAATAACTCTGATTTCTAGTTTGAAAAACAATACTTCTGCTGGCCCTGATAGAGTTCCCGTTCATTTAATAAAAAAATATCACCAATACTTTCTTTATCCCCTATGTCATATATTCAACCAATGTTTTGTAAATGGCATGATTCCAAATAATTTCAAAGAAGCTATCACAACGCCTATTTTCAAATCCGGAAACAAAAAACTCACCACAAACTATAAGCCTATTTCTGTTATAAATAATTTTACGAAACTTTTTGAAAAGTACATGAAGAATAGACTTGTAAATTTTCTGGAAAAACATCATATTCTATCACCATGCCAGTATGGATTTAGAGAAAATATGTCAACGGAAAACGCCGTTTTTCACCTGGTGAATAAAATACTGAATAACGCTAATGAACAGAAAAAATGTCTAGCAGTGTTTTTAGACTTGGCCAAAGCCTTCGAAACTGTCAATCGCGATATTTTGTTACAGAGGTTAGAAAATGTGGGAGTGAGAGGCAAATCTTTAGAACTACTAGCTAACTATTTACAAGGCCGAACCCAGAGGGTTAAAATAAATGACACTTATAGCCATACACTACCAGTCACCATGGGTATACCCCAGGGTACTGTCATGGGCCCACTTTTGTTCCTTATATATATATATATATATATATATATATATATAAATCCTTTCTGATGAGTGCGTTAGCACGAAACAGCTGTCAAAGGTTAGAACTCTCGGAATTAAAACGAAATATACTCTATTTTCACTTAGATTCTGCTTGCGTTCCTCATAACGTATTAGAAACTTGATTGAACCTTGGGTTGGTCAGAACAACGAATTGTTGGCTGCCTGTCAATTTGTGGACAAACCTCTACTTTTGGATTCCTTGGTTCGTGTCAAATTAAGTTTCAACTAGTGACTGTAGATGTCATGAATAACTTACTGTTATAGTATGTGTTGCCTCACGGTATTAATTCTTGAGTGGATTCGTTTTGATTTCGAGAGCTCCATAAATCCTTTCTGATGAGTGCGTTAGCACGAAACAGCTGTCAAAGGTTAGAACTCTCGGAATTAAAACGAAATATACTCTATTTTCACTTATATATATATATATATCAACAACATTTACAATTTGAAAAACATTGAAGGTGATATTGTTTCATTTGCTGACGACACGGCATTGATTTTCTGTGGTGATACTTGGAATACTACTTATGAAAAAGCACAAAACGGACTGAACATTATATTCTCCTGGCTGAATTCTAGTCTTTTGAGTCTAAACATCGAAAAAACAAAATTCTTGACCTTCTTATCAACAATCAGAGACCAACCACCACAGGAAAACATTTTCATACATACCCCCAATTGCCAAAATCCCATAATTTGTTCTTGTCCACGTATAAAAAAAAACTGATTCAATGAAATATCTGGGTGTGATGCTTGACCAACATGTACGCTGGGACAAACATATAGACTTCGTCGTAAAAAGACTTAGAAAACTCATTTTCAAATTCTATCAACTCAGAAACAAACTAAATAAACATTTACTACTAATGACATACGATGCATTAGCCGAATCAGTTATTAGGTACTGTATTATTGTTTGGGTGGATTGAATAAATCACATTTACATAATCTTCAAGTGATACAGAACACGTTGCTGAAAATAGCACTAAAAAAGATAGAAGACATCCAACTGAAAGCTTATATAAAGAGACTAGTTTGTTCAATATCAGAAAATTATACACCTATCATTGTATACTATGGATGATGAATTCACCTCTTACATATCTGACACACTCATACGAAACTCGAGCCAAGTCTGAGAGAACAATTAGTGTTCCTTTTTGCAAAAATGTATATACCCAAAGGTTTATTACTTATTTCGGACCAAAACTTCTCAATCAAGTTCCCACTGAAATATAAAAAATATTAAAAAACGCAAGAAAAAAATTAAATACTTCGTTGATCACAATTTTGATAATTTGAAAGAAACATTTGATACAATATACTGAAACATGCCTGAATAATTTATACCTAATTTAATTTAAACCTGTATCCCTTTCGCGTGATTGTCCATTCTCTTGTGAATTGATCATTAACTTTTGATTTTATTTTTTACTGAACGGAATGAAAAGTTAATTCTTACTTCCATTCACGGTTGTGACCAGATCTATGAAAACACGCAACACAAGCTCTGCTTAGGCGTTTTTCAAGAAATGAACACAACCACTAATCTATTGTTATTTTATTTTATACATTTATTTAAGATAAGCCTCAATCATCTTATATGATAATATGTATCTGAATTGAATAAACTGATTGGATTGATTGAATGACAGTTGCCATTCGAAAACATAACAGAATATAACTACGGACTGTCTTTCATGCGATGGCACAGTCGGTTTCCAACTAGTATTTTTGTTACTAAAAAATCCTCTATTGAGTGGCCTATTGGGAAACCTTGAAGCATAAAGACGAGCAGCAGCTACTGAATTTTGTCTTACTTCATCGTACGTTAGTATCGGGCCATAACCTTTATTTATTCGCGTAATAAACATTAATTAATTACGACACTTTTTATTCCTGGTAATATTAAACGTGCATGTTGTTCTGATGTACTCATAGTTTCGTTTTTATGATCGCAGAACATTTAAAATAACAATTTAAAAAAAAATCAAGCCTATTTGGTTAATTCATACAATAGTCGTTATTTATCATTATTTCTCATAAATTATCATTCCCCAAATTTATAATAGTAATATTTATTCCGCTAGAACAATTTTTACATAATAGTCAACAGAGAGTGGTAATGTATAGAATCTACAAATAGCAAAGTTATTGGGTATAACCCTCAAAATGTTGTGCAACCGTAGACACGTGTTTCGAGCTTAATCATTTTGAGGGTTATATCCAATAACTTTTCTACTTATATTTTCATATATTGCCCCTCGCTCAATCCATCCTTATTTGAAATCTACAAATATAGGTTCTCAAAATATTAAAAGTATCGATAGATATTATATAAAATCAATTAAGTTAGTCATCAGTTCGTAAAATTAACATAATATAAGTTTCAGTGTGTTTCTAGGAGTCTTCCGTATAAGGAAACATTATTTTTAAAAGTCATTTGCGTAAGTCCAAAAAAACACTTCACCGCACGGTTTTGACTTAGCAGAAAAAAAAATCAAAACAGCAAATAAACGGTATACCTACCTGATAATACTGAATTTTTTTCATTGATTTTAATTTCTTCAGTATATTGCAGTTTTTTGGGTTCGCGTCACCGGTTTGCTTCCTCAGTGGAACAAAGGATTTAATGTTTGCGAAACAGGATCATTGTTTTGGAATTCAGTTCAACATACGCTTGTTAATTCGGAATTTTTTGAGTATTTTTGACAAAAGACCCCCACACCACTAAAATTGGTTACCACTGAACAGCTTTTTGAAATAGCTTTCCAATGATGTATCACACCTAGGGGATTGCTATTTATACTTTCTTTTGGGTTTACTAGATGAGAGGTTCGAGTTTGCTCATATGCTCTTTTGGTTCTCCCGACATCGCCTTGAAACGAGTTTGGGCATTTCTTGATATCTTTATTCATTTCCGAGATAATCGCACTGGCAAATTTGACACTCACACTGTTCTCGAACTGTCCTTGAAGATAAAATGTCCCAAACTTCCCTCTCCAAAGTTAATCTTGAACTTGAACTTCTCGTTGCTAATTGATTTTGGCAAGTAAGCTATTCATATACATAATAAAAATTACCGGCCCCAGTACTGATTCTTGTGGTATTCCATAAGTTGCTGTTCCAGAATTGCTGTATTATTCATCAATTTGAACAACTTGACTTCGATCTGACAGGACATTTTCTTTAATATTATACGCATTTCCTCTGTGGAATCTAACGAAGTAGTGTCAAATGTCTCTAGTATTGGAATATTGATGTAGGTTTCGATGAAACTTGAACTGAGTTCTCATTGGAATGTCCTGTTATGTAAGATTTGCAAATGAGAGTTCTTCACACATCTATTTGAATCGATTGTGTGCAGCATTTAAAGTACCAAAGTACGTCATTCGTTGAAAAAACGACTGCTGCATTCAAAATCAGCAAATCTTGTGGTTAGCGGTTATTTATTGAATAAACATTATGTTATTATTTTTAGGGCGAAATGTTGATTTGCATTGTCTTTTCATCCTTTTGTTCACATTGCTTAATTAGGATTTCAATAGTAACATATTTGTTGTGAGTCGACCACATCCCTCTCTCCCAATCAATAGTCCTAGACGGACATTGAAGTATATCTGACAAAAACTTATCTCTGTTAGTGTCAGAGCTAGAAAAAAAGAAGAAACACCTTTCCTCATCAATTTTTTATAAGCTTTTGCTTTTAATTTTTCTGTCCGACATTTCGTTATTGATCAACCATCATCAACTTTTTTTAAAGGCTCTGTTTTAATAAATACAGTTTTTAAGTAATTGTTTTTCTGAATTCAATAATGTATCACTCATGACAGTTTCACTTCGTTTTACATCCTTTTCGCCATTCATCTTTTTTAATTTAAATTTTTGAAGAGTATTTCACCAATCGTCATAACTTGTCAACAAAAACTTTTGAATTCAGCTCTAAGATATCCAACTTTACTATTTTTCTTCAATTCAGGCCCGTGTACTCGAAATCTGTAATGAAACCTTTATAAGTACATCATTGAATTTATGGAAAATACCTTGAGAAAGTGTATTTATCAGTTGATGGTTGTTCGATGACGAAACGTCGGGCAGTAAAACAAAAATCATCACAAGAAAGATTCTGTTAAAGAAGTGTTTTTTATTTTGTTCTAGCTCTAACGATAACACAAAAAAATAAATTGCGAAATATTCAGTTTTCTTTCAAAAAAATTTGAAAATCAAAAATATTTTTGGCAATGTTATACTTTCGTATAGATACCCCTCCTCTTACACAACTTTTTCCCATTCAACCAAAACTGAGTCTATTAAAGTTTCAGATATCCCCGTGATGGACAATATTATCTTGGACTGTATTCAATTCAAAAAAAAGAAAAATATCCAGGTTTTTATTTTTTGAATATACCGGTTTCACGGAACATAAATGATTAATTATTGGCAAAGATTCTAGAATGGGGATCCAACAACTTGGTAGAATTCGATAGGTGCAAATCCCAAGCTTGTTTTTTCTCTAGAAAGGCCTATTTCACAGTGGCCAGGCGTAATTATGTTAGGAGTTTCCATACTAATGAAGTCCCCCATTTCAATGCCCGGTATTACCACCAGCAGTACCCTTTCATGGGAAAACCATGTGAGGTCCATTGCCAAAAGTGCCTCTCATTTGGTTTTAGGTTTCGTGCCAAAAGCTATTTCACTTCACGTCATCTGATTATGATTTATATGGCACAGATTCGACTTGTCCTGTAATACTGTTCCATAAGGAGTGCAGCCCCTAAACACACACTGATTCTTTTAGATTCTGTCCAAAAAAAGAGGCATCTGTCTCGTCGGTGATGCTTCGCTTACAAGCTCGCTCACTCCTCTGGAAAACCGCAGAAATGTTGACTAGCTGTCTCTGTTTTATAGATCTTTTCACGGACGATGTTCTTCTGAAATATCATCAATCGTTCTACCGTTAGTTATTTATTTTTTTCAATATTCTAGAATATTATTTAGATGTCACATGCCCCTCTTTAAGAATTCAAATTGAAACAAAAACTAACAAAAATGAGTGGATAACGGATTAAATCAAAGCTGAAGGTAGGCAATTGAAGGAATTGTATTGGTTGACAAAACTTTCTATCGTAGAATGAGAACTGAACATATAGACCTTCAGATAGTGACAGATTTAGGTGCCCCATTTTCACATACAAGCCTCGAATAGGGTTGAGAAGTACATCGATGTTGAGTAAAATGGAGGGAAATTTACGAGTGGCTCCTGGGGATAACATATGGAAAATTCGATTTTCCATATTTTAACGCGAGCCGTGTTCACCTAATCATTAATTAATAGAACCTGGCTTCAGAAGATCAAAGGCTTGAGTGTTGAAGGTGGCTAAAGGGTTGAAATGAGGCTGTAATCTTGTAAAGAAATATCGAGATTTTAACAGGTTTTCCCACGCAAGCCCATCGAAACTATGAAAACCTACATCGTCACTAGACCGAAAAACATAATGGCTTGAGTGGCGTGAATGGAAAAGTAGATTTTATCGTCCGAAAATTTAATGGAAATTCTTTTTGATTTTTCCATATGTTTTCCCCACGAGCCACTCGTAAATTTCCCTTAATTTTACTCAACATCGACTTACTTTTCAACCCTATTCGAGGCTTGTATGTGAAAATGGGGCACCTAAATCTGTCACTATCTGACGGTCTAATAGGCATAACATAAATGAAACAAAACGAATGTACAATATTACTGAAACCGATAGCATACGAAATAAACAAAAATAGGTCTGGAAAACTGTCCACAAATCGACAGGAAAACAAGTTCAATATAAACAACCTCAGGAGTTTTATATTGATGATAATTTAGTGAAAGATAATTCAAATAAAGCCGACAAATTTGCGGATCATTATTCAACTACAGTTTCAAGCTAGCTGCCTTCATCAACATTTTCATAATAACGTTTCAGTGGGAACAACTGATATGAATAGGATGCTGAATACTTTTTACAGTATAATATTATCAACAGATGTCAAAACGGTTTTTGTCCTGGTAGGTCGACAGAAAATGCGGCTGCAGCGTTCCTAGAAAATATCTATATTGGTATTGATAAGGGAACCTATGTTGAACTTTTTTTCGATTCATCCAAAGCTTTCGACTCTATTGACTCTGATATACTCGCTGATAAATTGTTTGCGCTAGGTATTCCTGGAAAATTCCTTGCATGGCTTATGTCCTACATTAAATATAGGAAAATATTTATTGATTGGAATGATACTAATTCAGAATTATTCCACGAAGATATTGGTGTACCGCAAGGATCGGTCTTGGGACCTTTAATATTTTTAGGATATATTAGTGATCTTCCACAGTATATAGGACGTACGTCGACTACACTTTTAGCTGCTGCTCTTCAGTTCCGGCTGAAGCCGAGTCTGAAGGGTTTTTCGGAAACTTACTCAGGATGAAAAACCTGACCCAAAAAAATTAACCCGAGTCAGTGATCGGCGTATGCAAGAATAAAGTTTCCGAACGCGTGTTGGTAACTCAGGTTAGGGACCTCATCAACCCGAGTAGGTTTCCGAAAAACCCTTTAGAAGTACTTCAATCCGAATAAAACATAATAGATGAAAGATTTAACGCAATAGGCTCATGGTCAATGCGGAGAAGACTGCTGAGTGACCTATCGCCATTATAAAAGACTACCTAAGTCCTGACGTCACAAGTGGGCGGAGCTTATGAAACCTTTCCAAACAAACTGGTAATACGTGTTAAAACCCCATAAGAAATTATTGATTTGATGATTTTGCATAATTCCGTCGGGAATAAGGATAATCGATATTATTTTCAATAAAGACTCAGTTAGTTGAAACCTTTTGCCGAAAAAAATAATTTCAATGTTTGGAATGGTTTACCAAGTTTCACCCACTTTGACGTCACGCTTAGGTAGTCTATTAATAAGAGTACTTACACCCATCGGCAACAACACTGGTTTGAAATGGTAACATCATATTAACCATGTATGTAAAAAAAATCAATAGTAGTTTTTATGCTCTGCTCCAGCTAAAAATGTTTTGGATGGTAATAATCTAATCGATGTTTATTATGCGATGGTAATTTTTAAGTACAATCCGTACATATTACAAATAAAGAAACTGGTGGCAAACTTAAATCTCAGTGGAACACAAATTCATTTCCTATGGATAAAGGCAAATTTAGGACTGGAGGACAATGAACATGTGGATCAGCTGGCAAGAGCTGGTGTTGAAAGAGCAGAAAACATTGGTCACCAAGTATGTGCAACTGATTTTTTTGCTAAATTGAGAATGAAACAGCAATCAACATGGTCATTTAGCATGAGTGAATACTGTAATACCAATCCCACCAGATACACATTACTACAACCATGTATACCCAAACATCATTGGTTTTCGAATCTCAATATACCTCGCAGATTCATCACAACTCTTATACGACTTAAGTTTGGTCATGCCTGTTACCCACAACATCTTTTTCGGATAAATATAATTCCCAGTAAAAATTATGATCATTCTGATCAAGAGGGAGACTTAGACCATATATTTTTTGCATGCTCCAAATATTCCGATGAGTCGACTGAACTATATGACAAACTTTGTAGTTTAAATATGCCGAATCCTTCTAATGGCATGTCGATCTTAGCCTCAAATAGCATTCAATTGTATAAATGTTTAATGGAATTCCTTTACAAGACGAATATTAAGCTGTAGTAGGTCTTACATTTGGTATCCATGTGTAGACCTTTCCTTGTGTGACATGTACCTATCAATCCGTGGTCTATTTGTTGTGTGTCTTAGAAAAAGTCGTCCCGAAGGACCCCTAGATATGAAGCGTGTGTACCTGTCTATTCCTGTTGTATGGTCTTCAATTTCAAGCTCTTATTTCTTGTTGTTTTTATAGGGACGTATTTAATTAGAAATATTGCTATACTACCATTCTTTATATAGAAGTAAGATAGTTATAGTTAGTCAATGCCTGTGTAATTGGTGTTGGACGCAAATGCGAGTGTCATCTAGCGTGATTAGTTACAAACATGAATATTTGACTTCATTTTAATGCAGGTTCCTTCAAAAAACCCTGATTTTAATGCTGTCCCATTGTTTCAATCAAGTTACGACATGACTTGGAGGTCAGATCACTGAAGTTACGACATGACTTGGATGCGAGCTCACTATCGCCATCTACATGTCGCATCCATTTTGATCCAATTATAATCCCATAAGGTTGACTATCTTCTATATAAACAATGATACTACCAATACCACATACTCTACTTGTGTCTGGCCGAATGACGAAATGTCAAAGCCAAAAAAAAAAAGTCAGTACTTTCCTACAATGTCCTCCTGTGGAATAATGGAACGAATATTGAACGAGGTTTCATTGGCCAAAAACGCATAATTCGACTTATACTGGGTGTCCCAGAAGTCGCGCACCCCATTGTAGGGATCGAAAGAGAAAAATATTCTGAGACGAAAAGTTCTTAGCCATCTTTCAGATGATGAAAGTGACCAATCAGGAGTGCGCGACAGAAAAATAAAAAGAGAGTGGAAAAGCAGTAAGAGACGCGAGAGTGAGACGCCAGAGCTGCTACCGGTTTCTCACGCAGGCAGTAGACCAAGAGTGGGGACGGACCAACCGTGGACGGCGGACGTACGTGATGCTAGGTGCGCGCTCCTGATTGGTCACTTTCATTAATTAATAATTAATTAATTATCTATGCATCTGATTGAAAAATGGCTAAGGACTTTTCGTCTCAGAATATTTTTCTCTTTCGATCCCTACAATGGGGTGCGCGACTTCTGGGACACCCAATATACCGGTAGTCCGTGGAAGGAAGTTTTTTGTTTATGAATGAAATACAATGAAATTTGGAGGATATGCGACATAAAACTGCATGTTTTGTCAAGTCACTCAAGTTCATGCAACTTCCGGTTTTACGGAAAGTGACATTAATTTTCGGTTTTTAAATGGACCCTGTATATTTTTACTTCTTTTGTCTCAGTATGACATTCTGAATATAACCATGTATCATCTGTCACTTTTTGTGACCAAATTGTTCATTTATTTTGAAATTTATTTTTCAGTGATTTTTCAGCCCTAAAATTTTGGGAAAAATACAACTTCACTGTTTTCAGTCAAAATGTATATGCTATGTGAAATTTAATTTTTAAATTGAAATTACATTTTTTTTTCAAATAGCAACATGGTGGCTCATCGGGTTGGGAAGAAAGGTCATTTTATATCGATTAATATGATACCGCACAGTAATAGGTTTTAAAGACACTTCTGTTAAAAACTTGATAAATAACGTTAGATATTTCTTAAAATAAAGCATATTTCAGTGATAAAATGAGATTTAAATTCATCGAGTAACCGATGACCAACACAACTGATAAAACAAAATTCATTAAGGAGGTCGACATCTAATTTTACCTCGCTTCTGCAAAAGTAAATTAGGTAATTATGGTGTACGTTTAAAAAACATGACACTAACCGTCAAAATGGCGAAAAACAGATTTTAGAAAATTTGAGGTTATGTGGAAAAATCTTGGATACAAAAGTTGTAGATCTTTTCATTGCCAACAACTTTTTCTTTTTACTTTTTTTGTAGGATGTTAATTGTCGCTGCAAATCGTGAGAAACCATTTTTACCTCGAAAAGTTCACCTCCTTCGCCCTTCTATCATAATCATGTCCTTATTTATGTCCTTGTTTATTCTTTGTACCTATTACGGTAACATGAAATTTTAAAAAATTAAATTTTCGTAAATCTGTTTTTTCGCGTTTTCTGGAAAACAATTCCACAGTAGTGCTACTCTTTCATTACATAATCTAAAAGTAGACGCTTCAACGAAAAAAACTGGCGGCTAGCGAGCTTTTCTTTATCGATGAAAATTAGTTGAAAATGAGGTCGTTTTTTCGGAATTTGTCGAAAAAAAAGGAAACATCTGTATTCCGCTACAAAAAAATTACAGTTTACTTAAAACATAATTTTCGTGAAAAAAAAAGATTTTTAAGAGAGAAAAAAATTAATAACTGAAAAATTTCCGATTTTACCGAGAAATTTGAGATTATGTGAGAGAATGTTGAATACAAATGTTCCAGATCTTTTCATCATCAACAACTTTTTTTGATAGGAGGTCAACTTTCGTTGCAATTCTCGAAAAACCGTGAAATATCGCTTTCAACCCCTAAAAGTTCACCCCGTTTCACCCTTCTCCATTTTTTCGACTCCAATTTATTTTTCCCGTTATTCAAACAATATTTTGCTCCACTTCCAGTAGGTCTCATGCTGTTAATAATTTTTTCATCTCAAAAATGCATCAGCACAGGTCTATGAGGCTTACAACCTGCAGAAATTCGAGAATGACAATTCTCACCTACTTTCCCTTGACTCTTGCGTTGTTCTCTGAATATTACAGGATTTCCTTTTTGGTGGAAACCAGAACATAAAAAAAAAATTTTGGTAAAAAGACATTTTCATAAGGTTTTGTGTTGTCATGTATTTCGTGCTCAGTCTGAAAACGTTTTCTTTGATTTTCAGGTGTCTAACGAAATGCCTCCATTGAAGTTGGTGATGTACAGAAGCCCCTCATTTTTATCAACTTAACTGGTAAGTTTCGCAGAGATTAGATTATTTAGCAATTACTTAAGATAAATAAATACCTATCCATGTGTCTAATCAGTTGCTTTCGACAATTATCGCAAGCATGTACTTTAGTCATCCTGCATTCTTTGTGGTGATCTGTCACGAAAGCACTGGGGTTACTCACTGCGCTCTCGAGTTGAAAAGTTGTTGGGTAAACGAAGTGCTGTGATGTGTTTTTTAGTATAATTACTGGTATTGCCATGAATTATAGAAGGCTCGGAATATCAGGTGAATACGCTTTTTGTTTATGTGCTGTTGTTTACCTGTGAAGACCTTGTAGCCTTTTGTTTGTCTGAAGTTATAGTAAAACAAGCAATTTCGTATTTGATGAAACATTTCCATAAGCGAATTTCTACTTTTTTGTTAAAAAAATTACTAGTCAAGGTTCGCGAAAATGTTGTGAATTATTGACCATATGCTGGTGATAATATAATAATAATAATAATAATCTTTGTTCACAAAAATATCACAAAAAGATTCATAATTCAGAACGGTAACGTGAACAAAGCAGCAGCAGCCGATAAGTGCGAGAGCACTTCTTTCAGCATTGAAAAACTTCAACATTATTATTATTAAAGTCCTAACAATATGAAATACAAATAATAACTATACAGGGTGTCACTGTGAAAACTTCCCACCCTTAATATATCCTTTTCAGTAAATAATATGAAAAATCGAAAAGACACAATTTTATTTTCAAGATAGACACTTGTAATGAATATTTTCAGCCCTCGTGGTTCAACCCCATAGGAGGAGTAGTTGTTACCCTTAGAAACTTAAATGGGAATGGGGGGTCAACTGGTACATTGTTTGAAAGGGAGTTTAATTCTCTTTCCAATGGTACTTTGACTTATTATTTTTTGATGAGTAGTTTCCGAAAAATAGCGTTCTAAACTTACATAAGTAACAAGTGAAGGCTTGGAAGTTGAGGACCTCGGAAGTTGTAAGAATTTTTTGAATACTACGACCTCGATGCGTTTAAAAGTATAATTGGACACCAATAATATGAATGCAACGACTTTAATGCGTTTATCTACTCCTATTACATTATATATTAATTATTCAACTACTTTCAAGCAGGTTATAGTATATGTAAACAAACAGCGTGAGTTATAACTCACTGCTATAACTCACTGTAATAAATCGGAAATTCTTGCAGGTATTTACGAACCAAATATCAACGTGGCTTTGTACTCTGAACTTCTGTACAAGCACAAGCCGGATGGGGAGTAATGTCACTTGATTAATTTTGACGTTTTCAAATTAAGTTAATACCGATTTTTTATTATTGTGAATTTTTTGCTGAAAAAGATGAATTCAGATAGTGAAGATGAATTATTATGTACACCTCCAGAAATAAGACAAATAGCTAATGTTACCATACAGAATTTATTGCCCGAAAAATCCCAAAACAAATATAAAGGCGTATACAAAAATTTTCACGATTGGTGTAGCAGTGAGAACATTAGGTCATCGTTTACAGAAAATGTACTCAATCAATCAATCAGATCAATCAAAATATGCTTTATTATCAAAGAATAATTTCTTATTTACAAAGCGTGTACCTATGTATAAGTGTAAATTAAATTAAATTGATAACATTTTATAAATAAATGTATACAAATAGTCACAACTGTAATATTAAATTGAACTCAAAACAGTTCGTCAAATATTTAAATTGGCATACATATATGTAAATAATAATAATACTTTTGGCATATTTTACTGAACTTAGCACTGAATATAAAGCATCGTCTCTTTGGACTTTCTTCTCCATGCTAAGAAGCACACTCAACATAAATAATGGAATCAATATAGAGAATTATTTAAAATTACGTGCGTTTCTTAAACGTCAATCAGAGAAACATGTAGCTAAATAGACAAAAACATTTACGCCAGAACTTCTTAATAATTTCATAAATGATGCTCCTGGTGAGAAATATCTGGCGACAAAGGTAGATCGATCTCACAATTAATAATTCAATCGTTTTTATCATTATATAATTTATTTTAGGTTGCTTTAATAATGGGCATTATGGGTGTTTGTCGTGCAGCAGAATTATACTCTATGCAAATTACAGATTTAGAAGATCATGGATCTATTTTTATGGTCAGTGTACCAAATACAAAAACAAAAATTGCCAGAAAATTCACTGTTACGGGAAACTTTTATACCGTGGTTAAGAAATATTTAAATCTTCGTCCTACCGATATATCGCAAACGATATTATTCTTTAAATTTCAAAATGGAAAATATCATTCACAAAGAATTGGTATTAATAAATTTGGAGCAATAGGGAAAGACATTGCTACATTTTTAAAATTACCCGACTGTAATTTATATACAGGGCATTGTTTTCGCCGCTCATCGGCAACTTTATTAGTAGATGGTGGAGGGGATATAACGGCACTGAAACGACATGGCTGTTGACGATCAACTACTGTGGCTGAGGGGTACGTTGATGATTCCGAAAAGAATAAGACAGATACTGCAAATAAAATATACAGTTCTATAACACCTCAACCAGTACCTACATCATCAACATATATGCAACAAACACAAAAAGAAACAATAAACTTGCATAATTCAGTCCCAAATATTCAGTTCACTGGTTGTTCAAACTTTACTGTCAATTTTATTAATAAACAAGATGCTAAAGTTTTTATAGCAATGTTATAGGTAACTATTAAGATTTGTTAATGAAGTTTTTTGTCTGTACTTGTGTATTAGTATTTATTGTTATAGTCGTAGATAAAGTATAGTATTCAACTTGCGGTAATGGTCATAACTCACTTGATCAATTACAGCACTCGCCTGCGGCTCGTGCTGCGTGAGTTATGACCTACATTACCGCTCGTTAAATAATATACTATTAAAATTATAAATGGACACCAATAATATGAATACTACGACTACTACTTGAATAAAAATTGAAAAATATGATAAAACTTCACGGAACTTTTTTGTAGACCTTTTCAAGGAAAATAAAACTGTTGATATACATTTTTTTAGTATTTCGTTTCGTATTCGAGGTTTAGGTGGTTTTAGAAAAACTGGTAAACACTTTTTAAGTCCACATCTCAATTTTTTTTTCAACATAGGAAAAAATTTCATGGGAACTTTTTAAAGACCTGTTCGAGGACAATAAAACTTCAAACTATTAAAAAAAACGGGGTGGAGGGGGAAATAACCCAAAATCCGGGAGCGAACCTCTCGGAAAAATTTGAGGGGGGGGGGGGGGTGGATAGGGAAATTATCAAAAATCCGGAAAGAAAGGACGGGTCCACATCTCAATATTTTTTTCAAGATATGAAAAAATATCATGGGAACTTTTTGAACATCTGTTTGAGTGCAGTAAAACTGTTCATGAACATTTTTTCAATATCTGGTTTCGTCTGGTTTTTGGTGTTTTTAAACAAAAAATGATAAATTGTTCTTTTTTCTTTTCATGATATGTAAACATTTCATGGGAACATTTTGCAGAACTGCCAAGGACAATAAAACTGTTGGTATACAACTTTTCGATATCTCGTTTTCGAGATTTTGGAGATTTTATAAAAAAAGTACAGATTTTACATGTTTTTTTCAATTTTTTAAAGATTTTTCCACTTTTTTTTTTCGAGTTGGAGAAAAACAGATTGGAAATATCGATGTGGCATAAGAAGACGTATTCGAAGTATTTTTAATATTTTCATTTGTTTCATTAGTACGGTCAATATCTCGATTTTCCCATTTTTCGAAATATTTCCTGGACTATTGATTTTATGGAAAAAACGGATCAACATTGTTTGTAGATTTTCTGAAGGCAGTCAAAAAATATAACTAGGTAAATTGAAAAAATATCAACCGTTTCTGAGATATTCCGTATTTTCCAAAATGAAAATTTCGATTTTCAAATTTTTCAAGAGTTCCTGGTTTTCTGATCATTTTCGTGAAAAATTGATCCTGAAGGATTTGTTCCTCTATTTGAGCTCTACATGTCGAAGATCAGTTTAAATGGACGGTTCGACGTATTTTAATCACCGAAAAAAAATGTTTGCCATTCTCAAAAACTTATGTAGGACACATTGAAGTATATCTTCAAAAAAAACTAAATGGAATAAATTAATTCCTGATCCTGTTTCGAGTAAAAGTGGGAAAAACAAAAAAACGGAAAAACCGCTTAAAATGTTACCAGATTTTCCACTGGCGAAAAAATTTAAACTGACAAATATTTTCCTCGAGTTATTAAAATGATTTCAATTTCAAAGCGAAATCTCTTATTTCCGGGTTTTTGTAAGGTGCTTTGTTAGTTTTATTGCAGCTGAATAGTATGTTATAGGTTTTTTTGGTATTAACTGTTAATAGCCAGTTCGTTATTAAATCAAAATCAGCGCTCTTCAGTTCTTGCCAGGTGTCAGCTTTATAAAATATGGCTGTGTCGTCTGCGAATATTAGATTTTCTCCTTACTTTCAGAGAAAGTAAGCCGTCAACATATATATTAAGTAATAAGGGCCCCAAAACAGTACCTTGGGGTACTCCGGTTTCAAGCGAAATGAAGTTGCTCAATACATTATCTACTCTCTCACAATGAAATCGTCTATTGAGATAACTTTTGATGAATTTTGAGGACTGCCTCTAATTCCGATCTCTTCCATGGTTGTAAGAACAATTCATGATCGACCGTGTCGAAAGCTTTCGACAGGTCGAAAAAAACGCATAAACTAGGCTTGTTCTTACTTAGAGCTGATGAAACTTCATTTGTGAGAGCTAGTATTGCATCTTGAGTTGATATTTTTGCTCTAAATCCGAACTGTCTATCTGAATTCAAGTTATATTTTGTTAATCTTTTCTTCAGAATCTTCTAAAAAAAAAGCATTTGTTAAATGAGTTATGAGCGAAATGGGTCTATAATTAGTGATTTTCTTATCATCTCCTTGTTTGAATACAGGTATAGTTTCTTTGAAAACTTCGAGCCACATTCCTGTTTCTAGACATAAGTTGAAGAGATGTTCCAAGGGCTTTTGGATGTACACGGAAATAGATTTTTAGCAATTCAGCGATGATACCATCGATTCCAGGGGATTTTTGAAGTTTCCCTTGATTGCTTGTATAATTTCGGATTCAAAAGTACACACGAGTTGAGGACTGTTGTTTTATGGGGTATTAAATTGGGATTATTATTCATTTTACTAACCATTAGTTTTCCTATTTTGGTATATGTGGAATTGAATTCATTTACAATATCCTGTTCATTCGTTATCAGATTTCCTGTTTCGGGTTTTATTGATGTGATTGCTCGCTTGACATTTTTTGTGTTGCTTACATCTTTTATTACTTGTCATAAATTATTTGTGTTAGAAAAGTTTGATTCAATTTGTTTTTGATATTTGATTTTCCGTGTCAGGTTAGTTGATTTATTTTGAAATATTTTGAGAGTTAATTCTAAAATACCTTAATCACAGCTCATTCAAATGTCATACAAATTCAACCGATAATAATAACAATTATGACGGATTCTTTTCGGCAAAAATGGACTTTTATGCAGATGGGAAGATGATTATAAGAAATAATCCTAAGTAAAAATTCCGTTGTTGAATAATAATATTAATACACATTCATTGACCATAATAAATACAGTGTGTCAAATTATTTAAAAGTGGTGCCAGTGGGGATATCTCGGAAATGAAAAAAGAAATCAAGAAATGCCCAAACCCGTTTCAATTTCAAAAGTCTATCTGTGATAGCTCTTTAAAAGTGCTTTTCAGTAGTAGCCAGTTGTGGGGGTGTTATTGTCAAGAATTTCAGTTAATAAGTTTAATCGTTCCATCTAATACTAGCTCTTATAAGGTGATTTCAGAGTAACTCATTATCTGCCAGTGAATCAGGAAAATGGCTACAAGTTCTTCCATTCCCACAGGAGACTCTACTTTTGGATAATGTCTTTCGAATAAATATTTATAATTGTTAGGCCAGCAATAAGGATTCATTTCAGAAGCCGAATTAGCGAGAATCTTTCAGATGTTCAAAAAATTTGACTATAATTATCAATTCCTCTTGGACGTACATAGAAATGTCTCTTCTGGTATTTTTACGCAAAATTTCAACGTTTTCAATATTTTGCCAAACAGTGTCGAAGAAGCTAGTGTCGTGATTTTGTACACCCATAAATTTTATTAATAATGTTCTATACTCATTAAGGAAATCTCTTATAGGTCTATATTTCTATAGAACAGATGAGTCCACTTTCTCCCAAATGTTTGTTCAAGTGCTATTTGATTATTGATTGAAAGTTTGGTTTGTGGATGAAATTTGTTTCTTGACCATCCACTTCCAAACAATGATACAGTCTAGCATTGAATGAATCTCGAACATGACCTAATATGTCTGGACATTTCAGACTAATCCGTAGTAGTGAATCTTCCATACGACTAGTCGTTAGATTCTGCATAGGTTTTTGTTTTCAAGTGACCCCACACAAAGTAGTCAAAAAGGCTCGAATCTGGTGACCTGGGTGGCCACTTTATTATCTGACTCTTCTACGACCAGGCACTGTTACATCCGAGAACTGCCTTACGTTGGCAGCAAAATGTGGAGTGCTCCATTTTGCTATAGAACTCATTCTCCAATATTCGAAATTGAAAATTTGACATTGATAGCTTTCTCACGTTTTGTTGTGCTGTCTCAGTTAATGTATGGAATTAAACTTGCAAGCATTATTTATTTATGATGTGGAGTTGCGACTGTAGAATAATCTGTATCATAATTATCATATTTTTTGGAATCAGCTCTCCAAGGAGAATGTGAATATTGAACATACATATGAGGTGTTCCATTTAAAAACAATTGGAAGGGTGAGCGTCGGGAGTGAAAGTAATACCGAGTATGAATACGCATAAAGATGCCCCCGTATATGCTTTTTGAAGTGCTTTTCCCCATCAAACGTAATGAAGCGTTTTCATTGGAATTTACTGTATATGAATTTTCGGAAAATTATTGCTTTCGCGTTACAACTCCGTTGCCCGTCAACAAGAATAGTCTTATCTCGGGTTATCAGTGTTGAAGCGTTTATATTGTCTCAAGAATATTACATGCTATAATACGTTTCTAGGTTATTTGCAAAAAATCCCTTTGCGACCTATTTTAATCTGCGAACAATGTATAATCTCAATATCTATATGCCCACGTTATGAAACGTTTATCTTTATAGGTGCGTGTACACAATTCCAAATTTCAAGAAGCACTGTTGTTCTTCATTAGGAATTTTTGCGTTCAGCTGCGATATTAAGTTGGTCGACAAAACTGGACGATTTTCTGTATCTGAAATAATTCCAGTGGGTGCACATAGTAAGCTCTAGTGCCTTCAGGGTCTCGGTTATTTATTTATGTATTTGAGAAAAAAGTAACGGGATGAACCAAATTACTTGGTTCTCATTTACAACTAAAATTCCAACTTGTCCAAAATGTCTGAAGAGTAAAACTTCAAATTTACTACATTAGTACGTTCGCGGCAATGACGTGAAATCACGTCATCGACTTTGTTTCTGTCAGGCACCTAAAAAATTTGGTATCAGCTCAAAATAGCACACTCACAGAATATTCATTGGTTGACTCAGAAACTATGTTGATGACATTAGATTTATCAAAGTTGAAGTGCAGCCTGTTCTCCACTGTTCACTTGAAAATACTGTCAATGCCATTTTGTAGTTCGAAACGATCATTAAAATTTTCACACGTCTTAAGATTTTGGAGACATCGGCATATAGGAGACTGAATGAGGAGGAGACTGAACTAAACCTATATGAAAGTCAGATAGCCATTATGAACAACAGAGGACAAATATTGGATCCCTGAGGTACACCCGACATAGCCAAGATTGTGGTTGATTGCCTTGCTCGAAAATTTACATATTGCCACCAACATTTCAAATGAAATCAGGTCTACAGTGGAATCACTGAGACCGAATGAGTAAATTAGAGCATTGCAGAGTCGTTCATATGTAGAAAATTTTACTAATAATCTAACAGATATAATTCAACGATCGAAGGAGGCAGTCGTTATTTTTTGTTGGAGACTTGACTTGAAAATAGCCCATTCTATATATTAATAGTAATCTGATCTGATCTGAACGAATATACTGGATTTAGAGTAAATTGGGGTGCATTCTGACTTCAGATCTGGACGTAGCCTTATATCATGTTTTTCTGATGGGCTATGTGATTTTTTTTATGTAGAAAAATAAAAAATGCATTTCGATGTGTTTCCTTTTCAGCACACTTACTCATAGTTTACACTTTCACCGTATCTGTCCATTGTGCTAAATGAAGGTTGAGATGGCACTAATTGATTGGTTATTTTTTTCAATTTATACACGGCGAAATGTAAACATTCAAAAATGAAGACCTTGATGAATTGTGCTTACTTTATAAATTGAAGTGAGTCACGAGATACCTTCTTTTAATTGTTCAGGTAATGACATTCATCAAAACAATTAAAATCAAAGGCTAACGACTCTCGAATTAAAAACCACATCACATTGGCGTGCAATCAGTTTATGGCACTGGGCTTTCATGCTCTATACATGGTGATTTATGTTATGTTAGGTAACAAACTTAGCAAGACTAAAAATCAGAAAATAATTATTTGAGTAAAAACATCTTTTAATGTACTTCATTTTTAAAACGGACTAAAGAATAAAATGTTTCCTCACTCCATACAGATTTATAACCCGATGCAGATAACTAACCCCTTAGTGAAAATCTCAAACACGAGTTTTGAATCTTCTGAATTATCTGTTGCTCATTGGTATTCAGAAAGTAGTGATACACAACATCACAGTGAATAAAAGTTGACAGAATCAGAGAATCACAGAGGGGATAAAATAATTTAATTTTTCCATACGCCTTCTATATCAACACTGAAATATGCTTTTTGAATTTGAGGTCGTCATCGATTGTAATTCCCAAGTTGATTTTTTTACAGGAAGGTGTGCATCACCTATTTGTATACCTCAATCGCCAACTTTCGACCTAGTACTCTGTCTTCCAAATTTGATTACAGAGCATTGTCAATATTTACTTCTAGTGCATGTTTGTACGATACTTTCATCATATTTGAATGAATAATACAATTGAGTATTATTAACGTACATATAAAACTTCAACGTTTTCAAGCCTACGTTCAGTTGAGTTGTATATATTATGTACAGGATGGGCCCAAGTATTGACTCCTGAGGCACACCCGATATTAATCCATTGACATCTGATAAGTCATTATAAACTTTCACCATTTGGGAGCTATTCGAGATATACGATGCGAAGAATTGAACAGAGTTATTACTTAAACCGTTATAATGTAATATGGGGAGGAGAAGTTAGTGATTTCTCGGGTTATTATAGTATCAAACTGTAAAAAAATCAGAAAACGCCTATTGCTTACCTATAAGTGGATTCCTATAAGTGGGGGCCGTGTGGGTGAAAGGCAAACATTTTATCACCATGACCATTTCGTAAAATGTCACTTTTAGCAGGTATAATATAGTATAGGGTGAACGGTATAGACATTTTCAACACTTAATTACATGGCACCCGCGGCTTAAATTCAATTAAAAATTGGCTTTGTACAAATAATTGAATGACCCTTAGAATAATGTATCACAACACATCCATTGCCCGGGTATATGCCATGCCTCCCAGAGGGTGGAAGTTCCAGGGACCAAAATATGCCAGCTAAAAACAAAAATTGACTTCGGACGTTATTTAAACTATTCACACAAAAAACTCTGAATCTTGATGGACTGTTTTCAGTGGACGGACCACCCTATGTAATCAAAAGTTGTCTGCCTATAGCAGTTTCATTGAGGCTGACCCGAATAGTTTTTCCATATTTTTAGTCGTCTATCTGATAGTTGATAATATAAAAAGATAATTTTTTGTATCTTTAAAGAATTTCCTGAAATGTAAATATTTGCAAAAGCTTACGCCATATCGTAGTTAATTATTGAGATTTTAAGAAGGCAAATTTGGTACTGGTTCTGCTGAATTGCGACAATACATGTATAATGTAAATATTTAAGTCAGAAGCTAATTCCTTCGTGATAATTGTGTGCATTCAGCTTGAATGTTCGCATAATTAACGTGGAACAATGATTCTAATAATGATACAATCAAGGTTGAGCGGTAAAAAAACAATTAACACAATTTAACACTTTCAGTGGAAAATGTATTCCTGTAATCAATCTAGTGATGGCTGTCGGTGGTTGAATCGAATTTTGTTTGCTGTTGGATTTCTATTTTTCTTTTACTACTACACAATTACAGATTATGCAAAATGACTTTTACGATGTCTTCCTATCCATCGCCTACACCTGTCAAATATGACATTTTTTCTAAAAAGCTACAAAATGTTAGGTAATTTCTCAATATTTCGAGAAATATCATACGAAAAAATTGTTTATTTTTAGATTTCCTACTCACCTACCAAATTTGAACCAATTTAAACAACTTTGATTTTTCTCACTTTTTGTTAACCTTTCAATTTTTGGGCTAATTTAAATTTAGTAAAATCTGAAAAAACCAGTTGAGATGTAATACAACCATCTACTGAAAGAATTTTTTCTGTTTAAAAATGTGTCTAATTGGATATTATCAAATAAATACAAATATGCTGAAAGAATTATGCCATACTTGATGCAAAGTGGCTCTAGTTCTGAATTTTCGAATCCATTTCTAAATCAATAGACCTAAAGTTGCTAAGTCAATCTTTAAAAATGATTCTCCGAAGTAATACTTACAAATTAATCAAGTTGCTCTTGCATGATCTGAAAAGAATTGAAGTAATAGAAAAATGAACAATTATTTCATAAAAACCACTTATTAATTATAATGCGATTGAAATGATAAGAATGTACAATTATAACCTTTCGGTAATAATAATAATAATAATTCGTTTAATCCAGTAGGAAGATATTATAAAATGAATACACACATCCATAATATATACATGAAAACATACATATAAACATTTTCAAAATATATACAATACGAAGAACTGTAAAGAGGTCTTGAAGACATATAATTAATGATAATAAAATATAACATATAATGATAAAATATTTATTCCTTAAATGGACCGCAAAAAAATTATATAGAAATAATATAAACGTATAGGTACCTAGTGCATCAGGTATTAGACATAATTCTTTCAGCATTTTTATATTTATTTGAAAATATCCAGTTAGAAACATTTTTAAACAGAAAAAATTCTTTCAGCCAAAAAATAAACAATTTTTTCATAATTTTTTTTTTTTCGAAATATTGAGAAATAACCTAACAATTATTGATTTTTTAGAAATGATGTCAAATTTGACGGGAGAAGCCGATCGATAGGTAGACATCGTAAAAGTCATTTTGCATTATTATCAAAGCACAAACTGTTCACGAACTCCAAATTTGCAACTACTGAATAATTTAAAAAAATCCCATATGATGCGGACTTTAACGGTGACACTGTATAACTACACTGGCATGCAAAATTAACCGGACAAACAAAATTTTGTTCAAATTCAATCTTAAATAACTTTTAAACCTTTTCATCAATTTCGATAATTTTTTTGCCAAGTTGTAGGTACTTTCATTGTTATCATTCTCTACTATCGATTTTGCAGAAAGTTCTTAAAGATTTGTCGTTATATAGGTTATGATAAAAAGTGCACTTTACCCCAACATTTCTGAACACCCTGTGGAAAAATTTGACTACTGAATGATAGGTCTTCGTACGAGAATTTAAAGCCTGATCTTTCGTCAACAGTTCTTTTTTTGATTCATATCAATAACTGCATTCTTAAAGAAAAAACGCATTTTTAAAGAAAACCATGCGTTTCGTAACCATAAAAAAAATTTATTCAAAAAATAACAGTGACAGCAATGGTAATTAATTGGTATCAAAATCGAGTGTTTCCTCCCCGGGCTTGAATAACAGCTCTCATCCTTTCTGGCATAGACTGAATTAAACCAGCAACTGCGTCTTGTGGTATTTGCTCCCACTCGTTTACCAGCGCCTGTTCCAACGCAACCACAGTTTGAAATTCTCCATAGTTCTGCCTAAGCCTTCGTCCTAATTTGTCCCACATATGCTCTATGGGGTTGAGATCCGGACTCCTTGGCGGCCAGTCGAGTACTTGGATACCAACATCATTGAGGTATTGCCTAGTCATTTTGGCTATGTGCGGCCGAGCATTATCTTGCGTTAGGAGAAAATTTTCTCCTATAAAGGGCATATCCCTGATGTATCTGTCAGCATTGAGGCTCCCTCCCCGTAGCGAAACAAGATCTGTGCGGGCTTCCAAGGAAATACCGCCCCATATCATCACTCCTCCACCACCAAATTGAACTCTAGGAGAGAAACAACATTGAGCATAGCGTTCTCCAGGCCTTCTCCACACTCTTTGACGACCATCAGGTGAATATCTCGTAAAACGAGACTCGTCTGTGAAAAGAACATTTCGCCAATCGTCCATATCTCAATCTGCATGAGTTCGAGAAAATTCCAAGCGCTGCCTTCGATGACCTGAATCCAATAGGGGACCTGTAGCAGGTACAAAAGATGATAGGTTCTGTTCCTTCAACCTTCGCCGTACTGTGTCAGGTGAAACTACGGTACCATGAACATCTTCCAATCTTCGAGCCAAAGCTGTAGCAGGAATTGTTCTTTCTCGAAGAACTTGGAGTCTCAAAAACCGATCTTCAACTGCGTTTGTTGCTTTCCGTCTTCCCTGCCCAGGTCTTCTTAAGGACGAACCAGTTTCTCTGAATCTTTCTATCGCATCGGATACTGTACTGCGTGGAACAGCAAGTCTATCTGCGATATATCGAATGGCACGACCATCATCTTGTAAAGCTACAGCTTGCGCTACTTGTTCCGGTCTCATTTTTTTAAAACTTTCTCGTTAGCGGTATACCTCCGAAACACAAATCACCTAGAGACACAACCACCTTAACATACACTATAAAGCAAATAAATCTGTGAATAATTGTTGACTACTGCTTAGCAAAAATCTTTTTGACAAGCCATAAAAAATGCTTAACTGAAACTTGTCATAACAAGCAAAGCCAACTTAAAAAAAATCGCTTGTTTATGGTTACGAATCGCATGGTTTTCTTTAAAAATGCGTTTTTTCTTTAAGAATGCAGTTATTGATATGAATCAAAAAAAGAACTGTTGACGAAAGATCAGGCTTTAAAATCTCGTACGAGGACCTATCATTCAGTAGTCAAATTTTTCCACAGGGTGTTCAGAAATGTTGGGGTAAAGTGCACCTTTTATCATAACCTGTATAACGACAAATCTTTAAGAACTTTCTGCAAAATCGATAGTAGAGAATGATAACAATGAAAGTACCTACAACTTGGCAAAAAAAATTATCGAAATTGATGAAAAGGTTAAAAAGTTATTTAAGATTGAATTTGAACAAAATTTTGTTTGTCCGGTTAATTTTGCATGCCAGTGTATCAGGAGTTTTCACAACTGATCATGCATAGAAGAGACTTGTTCACTACAACATAACCATGTATACATTATTTTCATTGAATTAATTCTTTGCTCAACTGCTCTTTTATTGTGATGTGTTTGATTTCTAAACCGAATACTAAGTAGCTGTTGTATTGTTATTTTTAGTGTAATTTTAACTATATAGTATGTATTGTTCATGCAACAAACATTATTTATACTTTATTATCACAACCATTGTGTGCAGGTTTAGGAAACTGACTTAATTGTCTATAAAATATTTATTTTCCAAAGACTATTTAAGATTGTATTGTATTATAACAAATGAATTAGAACAAAGGCTCCTATAAAATAGCCTCGAAGGTCACCAGACTTGTCGCGCATGTTTTTTGTGGAGTTCATCTCATATCAGCAATATCTTCTGGTACCAGCGGAAAAGAAAATCATATAATGTTCTCAAAGAACATCGTGAGAACCAAGGTTGAGGAGGTTGAATTTTTCATTGCTGGATGCTTTTGGGAACACCTCCCTAGGCAACGACTTACATACGAGGGTAGTTTGACAAGTCCGTGCAAAAATAAAAACTACTAACGTATTTGGGGTAAATCTTTTTTATTTTTCAACATAGTTTCCTTTTAGGTTTATACACTTCGTCCAACAATGTTGCAGTTTTTTTATGCCTTCCGAATAATAAGATAAGTCCATGTCTGCAAAATATCCATTAGTGACTGCAATCACCTCCTCGTTTGAATGAAGTCTTTGTCCTGCCAGCCATTTCTTCAAATTGGTGAACAAATAAAAAAATAATAAAGATAAATTAAATCTTAAATTTACTGTTACAAATGGAATACAAATCCGAAGGAGCCAAGTCTGGAGAATAGGGGGGATGAGAAGCGAGTTGGAATTCTATTTCCATTAATTTTCCGACCACAACTGTACTGGTGCGTTGTCGTGATGGGCCAATCGCGGGTGTTTTTCTTGCAGCTCGGTTTTCAAACGGTCCAGTAACGATGAATAATATTTACCTGTAATAGTTTTACCCTTTTCCAGAGTCGATGAGGATTATCCCTTGCGAATACCAAAAGACAGTCGCCATAACCTTTCCGGCCGAACGAACGGTCTTCGCCTTTTTTGGTGCAGCTTCCCTCTTGGTAACCCATTGTTTAGATTGTTGTTTGGTCTCAGAGGTATAATAATGTATCCATGTTTCATCCACGGTGACGAAACGACGCTTAAAGTCCTCCGGATTCTTCTGGAACAGCTGCAAACCATCCTGGCAACACTTCGGCAGGTCTCCAAACTGACAACAAACGGGTGTGGACTGGTCAATCTCAATGAAACGGTTGATGTCTCAGAAGAGCATCGGCCATTAATATATCTTTAAAATAAAGACAGATCGCCAACATTTATGTTTCGCCAACGAGACAAATTGCTTTTAAATGTATCCGGGTATGTCTAGCTTTCCATCTGTAGATTTCTAGGATAGGTCGGATATCTGCCTTAAATTTCATAATCAATTGACGGGAAGTGAAAAAGCTATTGTCACGAAACAGGAAACCAAGTTTTTTTGTGGGTTTTTGTGGTTTTGTGGTTTTCCCAAGAAATGCTGAGTATCGAAATGAATGACTTCACTGGTATAGTTACTTACTCTAGGCACAGTCACATTGGCTTTTCTAGAGAATGGTAACAATTCTGTAACAAGGTTAGAATGAAAAAATTCAATACGAGTGGAAAATTCTGAGCGAGCGTGGGGAACCACTAGTAACAGACTATATTTTCTCCAGAAAGAATGAATGAAAAACAATTAAATTAAATCTGAACAAAACAAGTTTTTTATTGAGATTTATATTACATTCTATTAATATTTATAGTGTTGGTACAGTTGCTTAAATCAAAAACAGGTGCATTGGACAATTTTCCGTAATATTTTTCAAAACAGATTGCTTTGTAGAGGCGGACTTTACAGTCGTGTAGCAGGAAGAATTGGAGGTTGAGGAGGAGGGGACGGTTATTGACGAATTAGATCCCGTAATTGAAGAAACTGAAATCAAATCCTTTTATTTCTTTCAAATGACAAACATTTTCATTTTGTATAGGCATAGTCAAAAAGTACCTAAGACTAAACAAATATATAAATAAAAATGCATCAGCAAAGACATTATACATATAAATAGAGTAAGATTAAAGTACATACATATAAAATACAAGTACATTTAACCGGAGGTATCACAGATTGGTCACATAAAAAAAAAAACTCGTCGAGTGTATAAAAACAATTTTATAGCAAAAGAGTCTTCAGACTTTTTTTGAATTTTACAAAATTCCTAATGTATTTAATTTTTGCTGTAAATCAGTGAGCTCAATTCAGAAACTAACTGTCCAAAACGAGGGGGAAACATCTCGCCTAAATGTATATGAGACTTAAAATATTTAAAAGACTGAAGGACTCAAACGGATGACTGAAAGACCCAAGCCGATGACTGAAAGACTCAAATCGATGACTGAAGCACAGATTTAATGACTGAAAATTGATTTAAATTACTCAAAATTTCTAGTTGTGCGAGATTTAAAGGAGGTGTTTCCCCCTCAGTCCAAACTGTTTTTTCCAGTTCAGATACTCGTCCATGTGAATTCCTAGAAACTTGACTTTATCACATATTGTGTTTATGATGGTATGATTCGTGTTTAGTTAAATGTGTCTGTTTTTGTTTGATAATTGTGGAAACGTATCACTTGAGTTTTCTTACTGTTGAATAATAAATTCTGTTGGTTGAAATAACGGGAAGCCGCATTCAAAATTTCTTTGCATTTAGTAGCTAAAACTTGCCTTTCTTTAGCAGAGATCAGAAAGGTGATATCGTCCGCGTAGGCAATTCTGTCTATGTTGTTGATGTAAAAAAGAAATAAGACTGGTCCCAAGATGGAACCCTGAGGCACTCCCATCCGAACCAATTTTCCTCCTGATGTTGAGAATGATAGGGCATGTTGAACATGTTGCTTTCTATCAGTGAGGAATGAAGATATCCAGATCAGTGACTTTCCTCTCAAGCCATAGCCTTCCAAAAGACTCAGTAGTTTTTAGTGATTGTCGCAGTCAAAATCTAGTGAAGGAAAATTTCACCGAAAAATATACATGCTCAGATATTGATACTGCGACCAATATCTTCATAACCACTATAGAAGAACACATAAAAAATGTACAAAAACCTTTAAAATGAAAAAATCCCACTTCAAAATAAAAAAGTGGATAACAAATGACATTCTCAAATCAGTTAACCACAAAAATAAATTATATGCCATAAAAGGAAGATATCCAACAGAGGTAAATATAAGGAACTATAAAAAATATAGAAATAAACTAAATGATTTAATAAAACAGACAAAAAAAATTATTATCAAAATGAAATCTCACGGAATGGAAACAATTCAGCTAGCTTATGGAAATATGTATAAATGAAGTAGCAAAAAGTCAAAAAAAATTACACTATCAATGAAATAATTGATGATGACGGTAACGTAATTACCGATAGTAAAAAGATGGCAGAATAATTTAATAATTTTTTTTCGAATATTGGTCAAAACATGTCAGAAACAATAAAACAAAATAAGAATCAATCAATCAATCAATTATTTTTTTCTAGGTGAAGCAGATGAGGCTGAAATTAATGAGCAAATTAAGAAATTAAAAAACAAAAAAGCACCGGGCTCTGACAATTTGATTGCTGAAACAATAAAACTCATTGCCAAATATATCACCAAACCGTTGACATACATCATAAATTGGTCTATAAGAATTGGAAAATTTCCATCCGCTTTTAAAATGTCCGTGATTAAACAGTTGTACAAAAAGGAAGTAAAAAGAATGTCTGAAACTACCGTCCAATCTCATTGATCTCTAATCTTGCGAAATTTTTTGAAATTCTACTGAAAACGCGTATTACAAAGTATCTGAATACTCTCAGAGAAACAATTTAGATTCAGAGAGAAAATGTCAACGCAGGATGCAGTATTACATGTAACGTCTAGAATAAGTAAATCTGTAGACCAACCATGGCCATATTTATAGATCTCGCATAAGCATTCGACACTGTCGACCATAACAAACTCTTAAAAGTATTGGATTCAGGAGAAAAACATATGATCTGATGAAAAACTACCTACATAAGAGGATACAAAGAGTTAAAATCAGTGATAACCTAAGTAAAGAATCGATTATACGGTATGGTGTTCCTCGAGGAACAGTCTTGGGACCATTACTCTTCAATATTTACCTGAACGACCTTTTCAAAATACAATTAGAAGGAGATGTGAGTTTTGCTGACGATACAGCTGTTAAATACGTAGATGAGGAATGGAAAAATCTAATACTCAAAGTAGAGAGAGATTTAAGAAAAATCAAGGAGTGGTTTGAAAATCGACTACTGACAATAAACTTCGAAAAAACTCACTTCATGCCTTTCACGTCATACTCAAAAAATTTACCGGAGTATGATACCCTCCAATTTGATGACAAGATGACAATAAAACAATCTCGATGGTTCGGAATATTAAATATCTGGGAGTATTCGTAGAATGAAACTTTGTGATAAGAAAATTACGTAGTACATTATCAAAACTTTGTCGAATATTCTGAAAGCTGATCAGCTTCGAATATTATATTATGCTTTGGTTGAACCTAACTTAAATTATGGTATCTTAGCTTGGGGAGCTCCTACTAAGAACTTAGAAACAATTCAAAATGGATAATTAAAATCATATACAAAAACCGTATACTTACCCTACCAACGATTTATACCATGAAACAAAGTTTATTGACGTCCGACAACTATATTTTTTATCATCTGTGACGAAACAACACACCCACAGAAATACATTGGTAACAACTCCTTCATCATCCCAAGACCTGAGAAAAACACGTTGCAAAGAAGTTATACGTACTTGGGACCCAAATTATATAGATTGATTCCTCAAGAAATGAAACAGCTCAATTCTCATCAGAAACAATTTAACAAAATAATAACCATTTAATGGAGGAGTAAATTTATATTTAAATCCTTCAATTGTATAATTTTTTTGCACAGGTTATTTAGTAAACACACGGCAAATCTTCAAACGGTTATTTCCTGGACCATTCTAAGAATAGTTTGTGCTTCAGTGATTTTTGAAAACCTGCTTGGTTTCGAATATACAAGGCCAACAATTTTTTTTAGAAAATCCAACATTTCATTCCCAAAAATTACATGTAAAGAATGTAATCTAGAAGAACTGTTGAAAATGACTACGTCCAGCGAGGAGGCAAGAATCGAATCGACTCCTCAGTGGTTGCCGAAATCTTTCAAACACAGAAGGATCGTTTCTTATTGAGTTAACCCAGCATTTATCCGATTTCACAAGTTTTCCACATTTTTCCTGGAGTAGTGTAAACTAATGACTTAAGATGGTCCCATGGTAAAAATAGGCTATCGAACAGGCCCATCTCGACCAATCCAGAGATATATCAATAATACACAGAATAATACACAGATTATCTGCATTGCACCTGGGTATGAATTGCCCAAAATTCTCAATTTTGAATGACAAAATAATCAATCCATGTGTTATAAATTCCCCCAGGCAGTAGTGACCAAAATTTCCAGACAACCGATGTCAAAATTCAACTTTAATCGATATCAGTTTTAACGATGGCAAAGGGCACTGGATTTCTAAATTTTATCTCGGTTGGATGGATCAAATTACGCCACGAATTAACGATATCAACTCATCGGATAATCCCATCAAAATATGAGATCTAGTGATTTTAAACCACATGCTCTCTTGCGCGAACATAAGCTAATTATAGGTCTAAAAATAGAATAGGAATCGCTTCACTCTCAGATTCAGCTTCCTAATATAATTATAATGGCATTTCCAATAGCTACCGAGTGGATGAGTGGAAATAACAACTCCCTTCTCATTACTGCGCTCATTCAGAGCTTAGAAATTCTTTGCCTCGGGTGTTTCAACTCTCCGTTCATAAAAAATTCAACTATCAGTTCCATTCTTTACGTTTTTTTCTCTGTAATAATATTCTCTCATATATTATGGATTGTCCCAATAATTGAGTAATTGAACACGGAGCTGTTTCGTCTTCAGTATTCGATGTTGGATCGATATTTTTTATTCAATACTTCCAATAGCAAAGTGTCAAAGTCAAAAGAACATAAATCAAAACATAATTAAAGCATTATACCTCATAGTATTTGTTCAAAAATATACAATTTTGTATCCGAGCAGTCAATATAACATATAAATAAAAACCTAATTAAGACACAATACCATTTCGTATTCACTTAAACACATATATATGTACATGTAAAAATATAAAGAGAAAAGTTATTGGGTATAACCCTCAAATTGTTGTGCAACCGTAGACACGTGTTTCGAGCTTAAGCTCTCATCAGTACGGTAAAATCAAGTGCGAAGTTGTACAATACTTGGATGTAAAAATAGAAACAAAGAAAGTTGCACAACAATTTGAGGGTTATACCCAATAACTTTTCTCTTTATATTTTCATATATAGCCCCTCGATAAATCCTTTCTGATTTGTATATATAAATCTATATTCCACAAAAAAACAAACAACAAAAATAAATTTCAGAGAGAATATAAAAACTCTTCCACAGAATAAAATGGCTGTTCTACAAGTATTTTTTTGTTGCCCTCCTGAACCTACAATAGGCTTCAGTACTTTTAATTGGTTCTGGCAAGTGGTTGAACATTTTTAAACCATTATAAATAAAAGAATTCTTAACAAGAGTTGATGTTGGAGTTGGTAGTCTTATATGTTGTTATCCTGTCGTGTGTTATAGACATGAACTCTAGAAGGGAATGAACTCTTATATTTAAAAATGACGCAGATTGTTTCAAAAACAAAAAGAGCTGGAAGGGTCAATATTTTATTTTTAACAAAAAGGGGTTTACATGAATGTCTGTAGTTTGCTCTGCAGAGATACCTGAGAGCTCTCTTCTGCAGAACAAATATCATGTTGAAATGATATCGACTACATGCTCCCCAAAAAGGTATACCATATACAAGGTGAGATTCTACAAGTGAAAAATACACGGGTATAGCTGCTATTGTACCAAGCTCACTCACAATAACTCTTACAGCATAGGCACCCTTCGAAATCCTTTTTCCAAGGGCCACAACGTGATCTTCCCAATTCAGTCTACTGTCAATATGTATTCCCAAGAATTTGTTGCATTAAATTGTTTGGATTCAATGTTATGATCATTTACGATAATGTACCGCTGGTCACCTTTGAAGGTCAACGTGTGCGTTTTATTAAAATTGAATGTGGCTTTATTAGCTGCACACCATTCTATAACCACTGCGAGGTCTTTAGACATGTTATGGTGGAGGTTAACATGGTGTCTGTCCGACCAGCTTATTGTTGCGTCATCAGCGAATAGTGTAAATAAACCAGTAATCGGTAGGAGGGTAATGTCATTTATAAACAAGAGAAATAGTATTGGTCCTAGAACCGAGCCTTGAGGTACACCTATTTTAATGACTACATCCTGAATACTGGTTACCTTGCTTCACAATTTGATGCCTGTCTGCTAGGTACGTAGAAAACCACTTCTGAGTAACACCTTTAATTCCATAACAATGAAGTTTTCTCAACAATATGTCATGAATCTCCCTCATTTAAGCTTTGGTATATCCTTTCCAAGAAGGTCATATTTTAATTTTCATTTAATTTTCATGTTATATTCTGTTCGATTTATGAAGACGAATTGCATTTTAAACAATGGCCACAAGATCCTCAACACTTATATCACACACGTCTATAGGGATAAAGTAACGAAACAGTACCATACGACTTGACAAGGTCAAAAGAAGACTCTAGACCCCTCCCCTCCATCCCCTTCTCGAAAAAGTATGTCTCGAGAACGGTAAGAGTCAAAAGAATGAGGTTTTCATGGATGGGTTTCATTTTTTACAAAATCTGGCTCATATGACCAACATACGTCCCGAAGGACCAAACAAGAACGGTAAGAGCTAAAGGGATGGGGTTTGTACCGTTGGGTTTCTATTGAAAATACGCATTCAAACAGTGTATGAACATCATACATATTTCACCAATTGGGAAAAAAGTTAAAACGCAAGAAAAATAGAAAATCCGGCTCGTAGCACCAAAATCCGGGCCGAAGGACCAAATAACAATTGCTATCTCGAGAACGGTAAGAGCTAGAGGGATGGGGTTTTCACCATTGGGTTTCTATAGAAAATACGCGTTCGACCGGTGCTCGAACATCAATCACCAATTGGGAAAATAGTAATGGGTGACTTTTTTGGGGATAACTCGAGAACGGAGGATGGAAACTTCACCGTTGGCTTCGTAATGAGTAATCATAGCATCGACGTAAAATTGATCCATTGGAAAAGTTATGAGGAACCTATTTTTTTTCAAGTCCAATCTTAGATCTCTAGTTTCATAAATCGCCACCAGCGGGAAAATTTCTTCCCATTTTCTATGTGTGTTCAAAATACCGTTTTCGATTAGTACTGCTGAAATGAGAAAAAACAAGCTTTCCTGCGATACTGAACATGACGTATGGTTCTATTTAAAAAATGCGGATGACGTCACTTCTCCACCAATGGCAAATCTACAAAATATTTTAATTTTTAGAAAGGCGCAAAGTGGAATACTCTTCAACTTTTATTCGAACTTTTTTTCGATAACCCTCATAGTAACTGAGAAAAATGGCCGGGTCCATACATTTCACTAACTCTGTATATACAATTGAGAAATTCAATTCTAGCATTAATCAATTAACACATTTTGTGATCAAGTGATGAATAAACCAACTTTTTATTGTCATCTATACAATTTTAAATAACTTTCGAGTGGTCGTAATTCAGACCCTTTAGCAAATTTCTTCTTTCTTTTTTTATAACGAATGTCACTTTTTCCAGTACCTAGATATGATTTGAAAATTAATAACTTGTATATTATTCCATGTTTGCGGTTAGGAATTATCATTATGAATAAATGGAAGAATTTTCAACTACCACAAAAATATTGAAAAAATCTGTGCAAGTCCTAAGGAGTGTGATATATGATGATTGTTTAGCCTGCCGAAGATATTTTGTCACTCTTATTGCAGATGTGGAAGCAATTTTCGACAGTTACCTTTTCAATCCTTCAACTTACTCGCATCATGCGCAATAGTTGTTGAATTTGTAACGAACTATGGAATAATATGCAGGACAACAATAACAAACAAACAACAAACAAAACAATGTTCAATTTGAGAGTCGGTGAAAAAAAAGTGGAACAGAAAATATTCTATTATACCTGCATCATAGTCCTTGTCAAATGCGAAAACTTCAAGATTGAAACACGTCGGGATGGAAAGGTTGTTGCTATGTTAAATAAGCATTCATCATGGACATTACTTACTTGTTTGCGTGTAATAAAATATAAAGAACAATAGCTTGATCTAAAAATCATTTCCAGAATGGTTTTTGAAGGCATAATCAAAAATGTCGTATGATACACGTGTATAAGTGCCGTTACTGCAATCAGATTAAACTTTGCTGTATCTCTGCTTCCAAAAATGAACGTGTTACAGACGTTTACATTAATCAAACACTTTGACTTCATTCAACTATACTCACCATATTGAATCTTATTTTTCGTCGTTCAATGTCTTTTTTGAAAAGATAAACATGAATACACATATTTTTCAGGTAGAATATTTTTATTATAATTGAATAACAAATGTTCGAAAACTCTGAACAAATTAAAGATAATTTTGAACACATTTCACAACCTATAAACAGAAAATATGAATACTAATTCCTCACAATTATAATATTCAATCGAACTATATGATATCCATAATCCAAATATTAGATAGAGAGTTTTCGTAGAAAATGGGAATTTGTAGAAGTTTGGAGCAGGTATGGGCAACGGTTACTCTAGCAAATCCCTGGGTTCCATTAAAGTCTATTTTGACGTTTTGATCAGCGACATAATAAATATGTCAAATCTACATAATTGAAAAACTCATATCTCTATAACACACAACAATGGCACAACACACTTTGAAACGCCGGGTGTCCCAAATTCCACTACCAGTAGGAATTCCGAATTACAAGTCGAAATTCGGAGTTACAAGTTGGAATTCCGAGTGACAAGTCGGAATTCTGAATTATAAGTCGAAATTCCGAGTTACAAGTCGAAATCTGCAAAATAAAAAAATTGTGGCACTTCTACTCCTTCGTAAAAGACAGATATTGCAATCACCTCATAGTTTTTATTTCGTAAACATCCCCATTTTCATCTCGGAAATAATCAATGATACTTTTCAAACCTATAAAAAATAAAACTTCATGATACACTGTACGAATGTTAACGGTGATGTAATTTGTCTCGTCATAAGTCACTGTCCGTGCAACCAGCCATTAAATTGAATGATCGTGACCTTCCCGATAATATAAAGTATTTTGTGCAATGAATAAATCTCCTCAGGTGCGGAATACACTTTTCCATTGTTTCGAAAGCTCTATTTGTCGGTAGTATACCTCTCTAGGACATAGGAAATCATGCCAAATTATTGAAATAGCGGAGAACCCCTGCCTAATGCAAAACATCCGCCACATTGCCATTGGTTTTATACATGGTGGTCCGTATAAGTCATTTGGGTCCAATTAGTACCATATTTCCCTTAGCCCTTATTAACAATGTGTTGTACCACTTATAGACTGATTTTCATTACCTACGTTACGTTGTATCTCTTGGATCTTGCTGTACTTTCTATGTTCTGATCAAGAATCACATTCTAAATTTCAGATAATCAGCCACGTATACAGTGCGGCTTTTTATAGTCTCCCCCCCCCCCCACTGTTAACTTTTGAACGGTCCGACCTACAAAATAGGAAAAGAACCGTTATAAATGATAATACTTATTGAAGTAAAATACATTTTGATTGCTCTATAGATGGCGCTAGGGGGCACACCAACTTTAAAATTTCAAATAGCATCATCATGTGTCGCAAAATTCGAAAAAATTCAGATGATTGAAAACAAAATTGAATTCTCTTTTCAACGATGTAACATTTGACCCCCCCTCTCCATGCTATTTGAAAGTTTCAAGTTGGTGCTTCCTCCCCTCCCCCTCCACGTCATCTACCGAGCAATCACCAAGTCTTTTATTTCAAAAAGTAGTATCGGTGATATTATTCAAAACTGTTTTTGTCTCATTTTTGTACGTTCAAAAGTTAACAGGGGGAGGACTATGAAAAGTCGCACTGTATGATTTTTTGTGTAACTAATTTAGGGCTTCACCTATGCAGGTTTACCGTATTGTGAGGCAAGTTTAAAGGAATCCTTTTGTTCGTAGCACAGCCAGAAAGTTGATTTGTCACAAACCAAATGGTTAAAAAAAACAAATCTTCGTTCTTTCTTGCTTCTGTCACACCACAAGGAATAATTTAAACAGTAAAATCTTTAAAGCATTTATATTGTCCAAATATTTATGATTTAAATTCGTCCATAGTCAAAGAAATGGTCTTGAATATTTTTGGCATGGAATCTTTCCTGATGCGTTCAAAATTTCAGTCGATTTGCCTTTACTGAAGAAAGGTGATTCACGTTTAATAGAATATTTCAGGCCCATATCCATGATTCATTCTTGCTAAAGTTATAGAAATCTTAATAAAATATAAGTTGACTAACTATTTAGTAACACATTTTCTACTTTGTGCTGGTCAATTTGGATTCAGGAACAGCTCTACATCTAAACCAATTTTGATAATCATAAGAGATATAGTGAAGGGCCTTGAGGGGGTAATCATTTGTAAATATGTGTGACCTCGCTAAAGCGTTTGACTGTGTTTGTCATGCTATTTCATTAGAAAAAAATGCTCTATTATGTGAAAGGTACACATTTTAAAATCTTAAAATTGTGTCTTATTAAAAGGTCACAATGTGTTTCGGTCAAAGGCATGCAATCGTTTATGGTCAAATATAATAGCGGTTCTTCCGAAGGATCGGTTCTGGGGCAATTGTTGTTCATATTATACATTTACGATCTTTATCAATATATGCTCCCAGTGACCACCGAACTTTTTGATGATGATACTGCTCTATTAACACTTGAAACTTGCAAAACGCAGATTATTCACAACAAATAAGTTGACACTGAACACAAACAATATCATCACACCCTAATAAATTGAATTGGCATAGTAATTCGATGACAAAAATGGAAAAAAATCGATTTTTGATGTTTTTCAAAAAAATCATAGTTTTTTTCAACGCTGTTTAAAACAACCTGACCACTGGCTGAAGGACCTCGGTCAATGGCCTTTGATATTCATAGGGGAAACACTATTTGTTATAAAAGCAAATGCTTATAATTTATTCACATTACCCAATTATTGATAACTTCTTACACAACACTGATTTTTCTATTTTTTTTTTCAGGTATGGGGGTGCCATGGCTAGCCCAAGTGCGGTGCTTGCACTTGGCAATATTCGCCTTAGCTCTTCTACCTCTTTTTCTGTGCATCTCATACCTCAACTCCAATCAACTCGACACGACGGCAACACCAATGAAAAAATACGAATTACGACTGATCAGTAACGTCAGTCTGTCCGAGAAGCAATCACCTGCGGCTCGACACGTTAGCGAAACATCTGAGGTGTCTGCCCCGTCTGTTCTTTCACACCCTGTAAACAGCAATACCAGCAGCAACAGCAGCCAGGGGCCAGACCTAACTAAAGGAATCGCAGCTGAAATAATCTACGAAGCTGGACACGTAGATCTTAATTCTCAAATATGCCCCAATCTTGGCAAGAATCTGAAGCTCTTAATAGCGGTTACCTCAGCCCCTAGTCATGAAACGGCCAGGCTAGCAGTGAGAGAAACGTGGGGCCACTTTGCCATAAGAAAAGACATAGCCATAGCCTTCATGTTAGGAGCCACATCGAATCAAACGCTTAATGACAAAATAGAACGAGAACAAGAAATTTACGGTGATATTATTAGAGGAAAATTCGTCGACACCTACGACAATCTCACACTCAAAACCATATCAATGTTGGAATGGGTGGACACTTTTTGTCCGAGAGCTCAATTCGTACTTAAAACAGACGACGACATGTTCATTAATGTGTCCCGTCTCCTTGCCTTCATCGCAAAACATAAGCCTGAACAAAGAGCAATATACGGCCGTTTGGCCAGCAAGTGGAAGCCAGTTAGGAACAAAAAATCCAAATATTATATATCGCCGCAGCAATACAAACCGCCAGTATTTCCAGATTTCACGACGGGTCCTGCCTATCTTTTCCCAGCTCAAATTTCCAAAGAACTCTATGTAGCATCGTTAAATTATACCTACTTCAAATTGGAGGATGTGTTCGTTACAGGAATTGTTGCGAATGGTTTGAAAATCAAACGAGTACATGCTCCAGAATTCCTAAACAAACGAATATCGTTCACGCCTTGCAATATCCAGAAAGAAATTAGTATACATATGGTAAAAAGTGCCGAACAGTACGACCTCTGGAAAAAACTACATGATGTAGCCAAGTGTAAAAAATAAGCGTGTGATGGGCTTCTCATATTCAAATCCAGTATAAACGTGTGATTAGTTTTTATTTCATTACTTCATTCGATAAACAGTATTTTTTATGAAAGTTAACTTATTGTCGTTATTGAACGATATTTTCTATTTAGGTTAGGAAAAATACATCACATCAAAATCTAATCGGTGATATCGCAAAAACAAAATATATACTCGGATTCTTTTTCATATAATCAATTATATATATATATATATATATATATATATATGTATAAATTTAAGTTTTGTATAATATTAATTTTTTCTATTACATTTGTTAAAAAGTCAATCAATTTTCAAAATCATTGTAAATATATTTGTACAATATAATTCTAAATTAAAATGTATTACATCCTTTTCCTATGCAATTAATTTTCTTCATTCTGAGGAGGAATATATACAAAGGAACTCACTTCTTGCAGCACCAACTCTGAAAATGAATAAAAAAATGCAGAAACAGAAATGGTGAAAATCAATCTGGCTTACAAGGTGGGTACAAAAGCTAAAATATATAAAAATTACCAGTTTATCGAATTTAAAAATAATAATAATAATAATAATAAATGTTTTCAGTGTTTGAGGTAGAGGTTGGTTGTAATTGTATTTGCAGCACTTACAATATCAGATAATGACTGGACCAAATTTGACATTCAATCCAATTAACAATATTCCACAGGATTTTGGTGATCGTTTTTTTGCTGTCAGGTTGGCAATAAGTTTTGTTTTTAAATGTTTGAAACACTGAATTGAGACACTGACGTGTGTCAACACTGTCAAGTGTCATGTTCCATTTTTTTAAATTTGAATTTATTGAAAAAATATTTGAAAAAAATCGAGCTTGTTGCAAATGTCGTGTTCCATTTTGCTGGAATGTGTACGAATATACAAAAAAATTACGTTTCACAGATTCCCGAAAACTAAAGAACATGCGCGATAATGGTCGTTCCATTTTGAATCGTCCCATCAACGAACTAGAATTCTTTTACCATAAAAGAATTTTTGGAGATCATTTCAAGGAGAGTGAAAGATTGAGAAGACGCCGTTTATGTCAAAACTCTGATGTTGTTGAGTTCCATTCTCGATGTTCCAATCCGAAATTTGAGAAAACACTTTCCTTTCTAGACCCCATTATCTGAAAGAGTTCCCAATACTTCAACCAAAGAAAGTGAAAGAATAACTAATGATTCTGTTTCTTGTAACTCTGAAGTTGGTAAGATTTACTTTTGTAACTCTGATGTTGATGAGTTAACTTAATTTGAGGCATTTTCTGTTAGGAACTGTTAATGAAGAAAGTAATACTGTTGGTTATGTAGAGGAAGATAGCCCATATCACAACAAACCAATGGATGAAACTGTTGACTGTTGTCTTTCTGAACATGGCTATAATTGTGCAGAGTTACTGGATAGTTGACCCTGACGCTGAGTGAAGCACACAACATAAAAATAAAACAAATCCCCAATGTGCTTCTCAGACTTGGAAAGAAAACAAATGACTTGGACCCATAATCAAACAGAAGGCCTAAATAATAAATAATAGCAGCCATGAAAGCTGGGTTGGATAATGAGGATGATGTTGCAGCTAAATATGAAACAGAAAATGCATATTTCACATGTTTCTCATGTGGACTTAACCCAGGAATCCCTTTCTTGTCAACGTCTCCGATAGAGTTTTTTTTCATAGCAGTATCAATATCTACCATTTGTTGAAAATAAAAACATTTGTATGTAGAGGATTGAAAAGAAAACATACACTGTAAAACAATGTGTGGAACAGGGGTATTTCTTGACAACAGTAAGGGAGTGTTAGCTTGAAAAAAACATAATTTGCAAATTCTAGGGCAATAGTTCTGACGGGATTACTTTGTTGTGGACCGGGCTTTGGATCCTGTACCAGTATTAACAAGATTCTATTTTGAATATTTCAAATCCAATCATTAGCTTTATACAGTCAGCGTTCACTATGGTTTTGGAGTTGATTCTTGCCACTACAACATACTTTGGCCAAGGACAGAACACACTCGTACAAATTTGATGACAGTTGCTTAAATAGACTGTTTCCTATCGAATTGGAGCCTCTAGGGAACATACATCCTTTTTACTGAAAAGCAGCTATTAATAATTCAACAGACCTTGTTAGGAATTTTCATTCAATTAATTCCAAAACTTCAAATGACGTGGTGTTACAGGTTTTTCCGGGTTTTCTACAGCAGTAAAAGCGAATGCGCCACCGAATCAATTTAAGCAGCCTCGGAGCTCAAAAACATTTTTTTTCATTATTTTTTTATTATTGCTGTATTCAATATTTTAATAAAAGTTCTTTTCTTTTTCTTTACTGATTTTTTTCAACTCCTGTAGTTGAATAGGAACACAATTTTTTTCCAGTTTTCAATATTTTTCTACTTCTTAGATCATGTGATCTATGAGTAGAAAAATGTGTGAACTCAGGGCAATGCATAAATTTATCGATGTTTCTCTAAAAACCGAGGATATCTGATTCGATCAATTTTCATTATCATTTTAACTTGCAGTTTCAGACAATCAAAATAGTAAACAATTTGTTGAAATTGACAGATGACAATTATAATTTACATGAATCAGTGTTTCCAACATTTAAAAACAAAATACATTACCAACCTGACAGCGAAAAAACGATCACCAAAATCCTGTGGAATATCAATTCAATGCTTTCCTCATATGCCTTCATGGGATATGCAGTTTCAACTTGCATTTTGATTTATCGTATTTTAGCACTTTGTTATGGCATGCACCCAAAGATTACTGTGAAATTGAATCACAAATGCCAATTGTGCTAGAGTAGGTAAAAATGTTACGACTTGTCTGACATTTGTTACTGAATAGGTCATACTTTTAAAATTATCCTGTTTCTCATAATAATGAAGGTGATGAACAACAACAAAATTGTACCTATACGATATAAATTATTCAGCAATAACATATTTCAATTCCAGATTTCAACAGATATGGATATTAGAAATAATGCAAAATAAACGTGGGACACATACTTTGAATATTCAAAATTGAATGCCAAATTAATGGCTTGGAAACGTACAATTTCTTGGGAATATTTCTTAAAAAAAACACTTTTTTGTAATTTTGTCTCCAAAATGTTAAGAAGTGCATAAACCTGAATAGGCAAGATAACGAACGCATACTATAAATGAATAGCAATAAAATTATATATAATATGCATAATTTTCCCAAAAAAGTATGCTATAATATTCCGAAAAACGTCATTTGAAAGCATAGCGACTTGGCCTTCCATGTACATAGCAAGTAGTGACGGCATAATTTATATTGGCTGTCTATACCTGAGTTGTACTATTTTGTTAGAAATATTATTCAGTCATCCCCGAAAGAGGAATGAATACATAAAACTTGGATTAATAAACTGATAATATGTGGACTCAATACGAATGAGTTTAAAACTGCTCAGATCTTTTGATTGATTGTCTTAAATATTAAAATAATATTCGATTTGAAAGAGTCATCTACCTACGAACGAACTTACACGTTAACGTTGCGTAATTCTATTTCTCACTTGGTTCGTCCTCGTATTCTCTTGTAGCCAACGAGTTTTTTTTCATGTCTGATCTGCATAAGCATGACAGAACTTGAAACCTACGAATGAACTAACAGGTTAACATTGCGTGATTCTATTTCTTACTTAGTTCGTCCTCGAGTACTTCTATATCCAAGTAGTTTTTACATATCTATGCAGGTCAGTAGAAGGCAAATGAGAGAACAAACGGATTCAAGGTCAAAATCTATGACAGAACAAACGGATTCAGATCAAAACCTATGAGAGAGCAAATAAATTACAGGTCAATAAGTGCACGGGTCTGATTTCAGATTACTTGAAATTTGCTGATGACACAGTTCCGGTTACAGAAGGTCGGCGGAATTCAATAAGAATTCAACGACCTCTTTCATGGTCAATAAGTGCAGTTGTCAGGTATCAGATTACCTGGAAATTGCTGACGTTACGGTTCTGGTTGCAGATGTTTTGACCTTGAATATATTTGCTCTCTCATAGGTTTTGACCTGAATCCGTCTGATATCACAGGTTTTGACCTCTAGTCCGTTTGTTCTCTCATTTGCTCTCTACTCTGCCCCAAACACCAAAACTGCGTCAATTTTACGGACGTTTCACTAACAAAGTTAGCATCATTAGGAGCTGTAAAGTGTTCGGATAGTTTTCTATGGTTGGAGATGAATTTTCATAAAACATATTAAACCAATATTTGAAATATTGAATCATGGAATGGAGTCAAATCTCAAATTCTCAGAAGTTGCTCACCTTGACTTCAATTTTGATTTATTCAAACTTTCAGTTGTCTAATGAGTTTTGATTTTGTTAAGAACACCTAGTTCTTGAATATCTGTTAATGTATTAGGTACATATTTGTTTTTAGGTTGAGTTATCTATTAGGTTTCATTAATTTGTCGAATTGATTCGCTTTTACTTGAAATACCTTGTCCTTCTAGTTTATTAATTTTTTCGCTTGTTAATTAAAAAAGGTTTTAAAAAAGGTTTCAAAAAAGCAGGGACACATTCAAATTTGACATTAAATCATTAGGAGCTGTAAAGTGTTCGGATAGTTTTCTATGGTTGGAGATGAATTTTCATAAAACATATTAAACCAATATTTGAAATATTGAATCATGGAATGGAGTCAAATCTCAAATTCTCAGAAGTTGCTCACCTTGACTTCAATTTTGATTTATTCAAACTTTCAGTTGTCTAATGAGTTTTGATTTTGTTAAGAACACCTAGTTCTTGAATATCTGTTAATGTATTAGGTACATATTTGTTTTTAGGTTGAGTTATCTATTAGGTTTCATTAATTTGTCGAATTGATTCGCTTTTACTTGAAATACCTTGTCCTTCTAGTTTATTAATTTTTTCGCTTGTTAATTAAAAAAGGTTTTAAAAAAGGTTTCAAAAAAGCAGGGACACATTCAAATTTGACATTAAACATATCGTATGTGCATAGAAAAATAAAGCTGTCCATATTTTTGGCGCATGCGTATTTTTATTTGAGTAATTTTAGGGTTTTTTAGTCGAGTTGTCAGAAGATTTAAAAAATATAGTCTGGCAACACTGGACTCTCGCGTTTGATCTCACAGTTTTGCAGGTAAATTCGCTACACCAGGTTTTTTAGGTATCTAAGTTTCTCACAAGCTACGTTATCAGAGTGTCACAGGAGCCAAGGTTCATTCTTTGAAAAAAAAATCTGAAGTGAAATTTGATCTTACGAATGAAAGAAAAAATAAGTATATTTTATACGTTTATAAACTTTACACCGAGAAATATTTATATATGTGAAGTGGAAGGTAGGTGAAGGTACACAAAATTAATTTACTTAGTTATACTTAGAAATATTGAAATGACTGGTTCCTCACTCCTAATAATGCTGACTTTGTTAGTTGAACGTAATACAGAGTGAGTAGTGTTTTGGTGAACTTGGAGACATATTTCTCAAATGACTGAAGAAACCAAAGGTTCCAAATACCTACTACAGCTTGAAGTCTTTTCATTCTGTCAACTATCATAATCATTCCGAAATTATATAAAAAAATTCCTCACCTTTCCATTTTTCCACTGCGAAATTCATATCTTCAATACTTTGATCGTAGGGCGCCGAAATGGGCTCATCGTTAGGATCGGCGTAGGCCGTTAAATAGGGGTGTGCTAGAGCTTGTTCAGCAGTTATTCGACGTTCGCTATCAAGCTCCAGCATAAGACCAAGTAAGTCTATTGCTAAGGGATTCGCACCCACTATGTACAGATTCAAGTCTTTTTTAGGCAGCGTTGGAAGGGATTTGATATAACTTCGAGCCTGAAATATTAAATATCATTGAAAGAAATTCTATGCTATAAGGACTATTAATTTCACAATGTTTCAAGTCGTGTGATGTACAGGGTCCCTCACAAGCTGAGTTCATATATACGATAGAACAAAATATATGAATAATTAGATGGTGTCTCAATGGGAAGCCCACTAGGCCAGTTATCGCAAACATTTTTATGGAAAAACTAAAGGAAAGAGCGATAGAGACGGCAATATCCAAACCCAAGGTATGGTTACGATATGTTGACGACACATTCATAATTTAGGCCATGAACTAGAAAAACTCAATGAAGAAAAACACTAGGAAGTATCGACATTGAACCGAGTGGCAGTGAAACTAACATTGAGAAAAGAAAAGCATTCCTGGCAATTTCCCCATGATCACAAATCGGATTGGAAGTATACTGCGGAAGCATGAGATTGAACCTGAGATCAGCAAAAGACAAACGAGAAGCGCTAAGGTCATCTGGGAATTACGTTGTCAACAACTCCGTATTCCGCTGACGCTTCTTATGTAATTCCTAGGAAAGACGCCTTGTCAGCATTACCGCAATTTTGCTTCTCTCTGGGAACGAAATGCCGTTACTCTGACTTTATATTTTGTTTATATTTATATTTTTAACCAATTTTTGTACTACATAAATATTTTTTAAAAGCTTTTCGAGTTTCCCGAAAACAAAAGTTGGGGTATACCGCATTCCTTGCACCTATGGCAGCGTTTATATCGGAACCACGAACCGCTCCACTTATACGAAAAAAAGGGAGCACAAGGCCAGCTGTCCGTTAGGACACACTGAAAGTCCGCTGTCGCCGAACGGGTATCAAACAGTGAACAGTGATCGGAGCAACTGTAAACATCTCTCGCTTAAAAAGGCCAACCACCCGTGTTGGCGAAAAAATAATAATACTTCCTCATAAACACTCGAAGAGTGTACCCAAAGGCATATCCTGTGCGGGTAGAGGACGGCTATTATTATTATTTGCCGTCGAGAACATCTCGCAACACAAGTAAGCCTACCAACACGAAAAACCGTAATTCAAGCAAGGTCGGAGTAACCAAAATAACATAAGCCAACCGCTTCAAAAATGTAAATGGCAACTCCCCCATCATTGGCAAGCACTTTAAAGATGGTTTTCAGTGGTATCCAATTTTGGGGGAGTATGACAGATAGTAATGGCTGTAATGTTTTATTTTGAGTGGCTCATGGAGAAAGTAATAATAATAATATCATTTATTATTTACCTTTTACAAAATAAAAATATAACAATGTGATACAACATCTGTAATAATGAGGTAAATAAAGGGTACGGTGTTAGGCCTGTGGCCGATTCTGCCACACTGTCCGGAATAGAAATTAAATGAGAGATTTCCTTTGTCTAAAATTACAAATAGAAATACTCAGATAAACAGAAGACCATTTATGTTATGTGCTAATGTAAGTAATATATATAAATTATGTAGGACTATGTATTAAAACAGGAAAAAAGGGAAAAAAAGATAGAGAAAAAATAAAAATAAAGAAATGAGAGTTATTGTAGCTCGAATAATAGTTTTTTTTTATTTCATGTTTGAATGCATTTACTGATAGAGTGTGTCGAGGTATATCCAGTATATGTCCAAACTGGGAAATTTGGTATGAAAAAGATCGTTTGTAAATTTGTTTATTATGGGTAGGTATGTTAATACAGTTTTTTTTTTCTCAGGTTAAGATTATGTATGTCTGTCCTGAATGTTATTTTGTTATACAGATATACAGGGGTTTTGGTTTTCAATAATTTATAATAAAATCATAGTGAGTGGAGTTTGCATCTGTTGAACATGTTTAACCAACTAGCATCCTTCAACTTACAGGATATTCTCTGCCTTCTCTTTATGCCATAAATAAGTCGGAGTAGGAGACGTGAATCGTTAGCACCCAAGCATGAAGTATAGACTGTGTCACAGTGGTTGAATTGGAACAGCACAAGTGAATCACATAGCATTTTTTTGAAATTTACAGATAAATATTCACGATGATTGAAGATAAGTTTGAGTGACCCATAAGCTGAGCGCAATTTAGTCGTGACATGATTCTTGAAACGCAATTTAAGTACAGTCTGTTACTCGGTTTTGGAACGAAAATACGATGTTAGTAGTTCCTCACGCTCGCTTTCAGCTTGCGCTCAGGACTTCCCACTCGTATCGATTTTCATTCCAACCTTGTTACAGTTTCGTCATTTTGCTTCTAGCTCTGGGGTCATAGCTTTCAACCCCTATTGACTTATAAATATAGCAAGATTTTGAAGATAAAAATTACCGTAGCAGGTTTTTAGTAAGATATGTACTCATACTTACACTTTCTGAGGTGATTTTCTTCATAAATTCCTCATTAGGAGTTCCAAGTATTTCCATTATAAGATTCAACTGATGAATATCTTTAAAAAACTAAGGAATAACCTCAGTAGGTTTGACCACAAATAATCTTATTATATACCAACGAGCATTAAATCTGTTTAAACTTGTAAAAATAAACAGAAAAAATCACTGTTCAATGAAATACAAAGGGTGGCTGTTAGTAGACTTTGAACTGTTTGGGTGTCTTTAAAGACAAAAACTTAAAGTGGGATACACACATAAATCATCTAGGTACAAAAATAAACCATATACTTGGAAAATACCTCAATAAAAAATTATCAACCCTGCAAACTTTGAATCCATTGGCAAATCTGGCAATCATCAACAAAAGAGTGATATTTTCTGCCATTACACTCTTTACAGCAGAATAATAATAAAATGCTTCTAATGAGTGTAAAAGCATTGTCAGCTGTGTCAGCACTCTTACTGAGAAAGTAAGGTCTAACACATTTTTGTCTATATTATCAAGCAGACAAAAGGAAGACTCACAATACTTTGCTCAATAAAAAGATAATTGCCTTGTCAAATCAGAATGAATTAAAGTTTTCTAGGGTAAACCTTTCCCAACTAGTATATCTTGGATGAGATTCAACAACTGAAAGGTGTAGGTTCATAACAATTTTTTCTACAATTCTTCAGACATTATTTAAAAAGGATACGATCTGTTCCAGGAAACAAAGTTTTTCCTGTCAATAATTCTGCCATGATACAGCCCACTGACCAAATATCGACTGTTTGGTTGTAGTGCATCCAATTTAACATAATTTCCGGAGCTCTATACCACCTAGTTGCCACATAGCCAGTCATTTCTGTTTCTGTTGGCCTAGCTAAACCAAAATCTAATATTTTTAACTCACAGTCTTCATTTACAGCTATATTCGATGGTTTCAAATCCTGAAAAAGATAGAGAAGTAATAATGGTTATTATTCAAAGTACACTACCAGACAGTATCCAATCAGTGATAATCTGCCTAGAATTTCAATTATTCATACTGATATTCCCGTATAACAAAAAAAATTAGTTAATAACAGATAACAAATACAGATATTGTGATTTAAACTTTTCAATCTACAGATGACAAAACTATTGGTGATACTTACCCTGTGAATGACTCCTGCAGAATGAATGTATTTTAATCCCCGTAAAATTTGATACACTAAAAATTGAACATGATCATCTGTCAGTTTCTGGGTTCGTATTATATTATTCAAATCAGCTCCCATAAGATGTGTAACTAAATATATCTGCAAGAAAGTCAGTGATATACCTATACCATACACACTATTCATGTGATGGAAAGATAATAATAGTAATACTCCCTCATGAACATAGTACCCATAGGCATAGCCTTTGGATAGCTGTTCAATATCTATTGAGAAAGGTACCAACCTGGTTATTATCATGTTTTGGATAAAATACATCCAATAATCCAATAACATTTTCATGTCTCATATGTTTCAGCAGTTTCAATTCTCTATAAGTTCTCTTAGCATGAACGGCAGTCTGAAAAGGACGGGCTAATTTTTTTATTGCTACCTTATTATTTGAAACCACATCCAGGGCAGAACTGAAAAAAAAAGATTGATTGTTGTTTGTATGTATATAACAATTTCAACTGTAGAACGCGGCCATAAGTCTCAATAACAACTTATTTATGAACATTACTTATATTTCAAATGTGTGTACTTATAGGATTTGAGGATTATCATAATATTGAATATTACCAACAAATTGTGTGGATAACATTGTCATGTCTGATTATTTTTGGAAGCAATTAGCAAGGCAGATTCATAAGCAATATCTAACATTCACATATAACAGGTAAAAATTAATTAGGTGAAGGTTTACAATTAGCATTTGAAATTCATAACCAAATTCAGTGACGTATTTTCTGCATATTCAAGTTAATTTAAAAAAAAGCAAGGTGTCTTCCATTAAATTAACTTTTTTCGTCTGGATTGAGTTGTTATTGAAAACTGATGTCACATTTACCTACCAAACTTGTCCGTATGCACCTGAGCCTACTGCTGATAGTGCTTGATACCTCTCAGGAACTTCCCAAACGGTTTTGTTAACTTCTACCTTGTGAAAATGGGACATTTTCCAGTGGTTTCTGTATTTTCCTTCTTTGAATTTCAAAAATTGTCAGCATGAGCACTTTTATACTTCAAACTCATTTACAAACTAGGAGAAATGAAGGATAGAGATGATTCGAAGGTAATCTCGTTGTAGTGGGCGAAACAGACAAGGATAGACATATCGAGATTCAAAACGTTTTTATTATTGAGCAAACAGACAAAAAAATTCTATAAAGAATACCAGAATTTAACTAATTCAGTGACACGGAGATGAGACAGCTTACGGAAATGATTGACATGCGGATGCGATCTCTTGTGTTATTTATTGATGATAGGTCATCCAAGAAAACTCAAGTCTATGATCTGAGGTAAACTTCCAACTCCACGGAAAAGTATACCTACCTACTCATCCAGAAATTATAGAATTTGTTTATTTGAATTAGGGTGTTTGGTAATTTATGGGGTTGATGTCATATTACATGTTACTCTCTTATAATCTTAGGGTAAAGTTTAAACCACCCTTCGATTTCAAACTTTTAAGGAACGACCCAGCTACAAACAGTACGATTTTGGTTTAAACCAAGACTATTCGTCAATCAGAAACATCTAGGATAGCACAGTGGGTCCAGATTTTTGACCCTTCGCTTCGTTACATAGCAAAAATAGCAGAATAACATAAATTAATCACATAATTACGTCAAAAATTCCGAATCATTGGAGCATCCGTTATCGAATAGTCGATAAATAGCGAATTCGTTAAGTAAGGAATAATCGTAGATCGAATGAAGTCAAACATTGGACTCCTCGGATTCGCATTCTTCGCCATCTATAATCATTTGGTGAAACTGATATAAGTTCTCTGCGATCTGCGATGCCTGACAGCTCAGTTGCACACTGCTACTTTGACGTTTTTTCCCTGCCGATGAGTCCAGCGTTTTTTGTTATTGTTTCAACGAATGTCTTCAAATAGGTCAAACAATTTTAAATAAGGGCCGGTATTATAAACATGTCTCGAAGTTAACTTTAATTTTAACAGTCAAGTTAACTTCAGCTTTGAAATGGCAGTTTTATAAAAGTCTCATTTCTGAAATAAAAAGAAGAAGAAGGCAAATGTGTAACCTAGAATTTATCGCAATTTCTCTTGTGACATTTCTAATTTTCTAATAAATAATAAAACTGCTAGCAATAGATTTGAGAATCTTCCAGAACTCCAACAACTACCAAGAATGAACATGTACGAAATCTGAGTGTAATTAACACTTGTATTACTGGCGATAGAAGATGATTTCAAAAATTGAAAATACTTATACTACAGTAATTAGAACTAGAAATGTTGACTTATTAGTTGGTCTTTGCAAATTTGCCTCACTAATGTGCCCCTTTAACAAGCATAATATACAGACTTTCTTGATGATCGAAATCCGTTTTCATTTGTTTTCAAATTCTATTTCGTTCCACAATATAAAATGGTTTAACAGATTTCTAAATATCCTTCGACGCCAATATCCTTCAATAATAATCACAGCATCTCCTTCATTGTCCCTTAAAAGTTCCTTGAAAATAACCAGGATATCGTTTGCTAACATTATTGCGAGAAAAAAACAATCAAATTGAGGTTTTATGCTAAATTATTGATAGAAGAACTGTCGAAAACCACCATTTTCTGGAAAGTTAACTTTAACTGATACCCCTTCCTACCAATAAAGTTAACTCCTACATTTTGAAGTTAACTGTAAGATGTGACGTCATTCCTCGAGTTAACTTCGAGTTGTCTGTCAAAATAGTTTTATAATACCGGCCCTAAGTGGAGCTTCAAAAAACTTCATGTTTGCCGCATAGACGAAAGTAAAATGCAATGTATCGCGCTCTGTGACTGGTCATTGTGAAGGCGGGAAGTTCAAAACGACATACAGCCGCATGCCGTAAACAGATCAACCATACGAAGTAGTAACAATATAACGAATATTTGTCCAAATCAGACGACGCGTCTTGCATACAATTTATTTGAACCAATCACAGAGTGCATCCCCATTGGATTATACTGTCTCATTTAGGCTAGTTCATTTGTTACGATAAAGTTGCTCTGGAACTACTCATCTCCCTTCAAACACTTGTAATTCATGCTTCTTTTTCTTTTGACAATAGTTGCTCGGTTCGATTTATTGTTACAAATGAACAAACCTTTTGCATCAGTCATTCTCTCTTTGTTTATGATGTGTACTCTCTCCACAAATGTCAGAATTTGCTGTAGTTGTGGCTCCCTCTATATGTATGTTTACTAACACTGGTGATTCCTAAATTCCTAATAGTAATCCTAATTCCTAAATCCTAATCCTAATGGCGAATAGGGACGTGAACCTGACGTTTAAGTAAACAGGTGATCAGTTTTTGGGAAGAATAATAATTGTTCTGTTGACAATTTTGTCAATAAAACGACAAAACATGTCGAAGAAATTATTTTGAGAATGTTAACGAAGTAGTTGAATAATATTTACCAAAAAATGGAAGAAACAGTGAATAGCTCCCAGGGAGGTGAATCCGATATGGATTGTTCTGACAATGAATTTTATGATGAATATTATTACAATTTGACTGACGATATCGACATTGAGCAGATCGACCCAAGGAAAATGGACCCTGAATATTTCGAATACAATTGCCTTTTTGAAGAACAGGTCGACAGACTTCTTAATGAAACTGTTGAAACACTGAGTAATGTTCTACAAGTATCTCCATCATTGGCAAAAGTAAGTTGGTGATGTTCTGCAGTGATATAATTCCATCCACGTTTTTACCTTCAGGTTCTCCTGCACAGTCATCAGTGGAACATTGATGAGGTAACAAGAAAGTTTAATGAAAATCCCACACAGACCTTAATTTCTTCACGAATTGAACCTGCTACTGCTCCAAATAGTATTCTTTTGACCAGGTATATCAACTGCCCTGTATGTGTTACATCGCAGCCTTTGGACAAGTTTTACAGTTTATCTTGTGCACACATGTTTTGTAAGGATTGTTGGACAATGCATTTCGAAGTACAAATTCATCAGGTATTGCATTCTTCATGATAACTCTTTACCTTTATCACTAATGTGTTTTTTCAAGGGAATATCAACTGGTATTGCATGTATGGCTCGAGATTGTAGAGTTCTGGCACCTGAAGATTTTGTGTTAAAACACTTACAGCGTCCAAATATGAGAGAAAAATATCAGCAGTTTTTGTTTCAAGATTATGTCAAATCTCATCCAGAGCTGAGATTCTGTCCAGGTCCAAATTGTGCTATTGTTGTACATAGCCAGGAAGTGAAGGCCAAACGGGCTACTTGCAATCAATGCAAAACTATTTTTTGTTTTCGGTGAGTATTGAAACAATTTGTTTCTAAATCAATGAAGTTAAAACTTGACTTGATTTTTTGTAGTATTTCATTGATTATAAGCTCAAGTTTCAGTTGATTAAAATGTTCTTATGCCAATTTCAGATTTAGTACATTTAATTTTCAAACTTGTATTCATTTATTCCATCGAATTTCCAAGGGACCAAGAATAAAGAACAATGAAAGTAAAAATCAAAAACTTGCAATCAAGAGAGTTCTCTGCTGAACAGGGCGCAACACAAGGTTCATCATTCTCTCCCATACTTTTCAATATATTTTGTTATGATATGCAGTGGCAATCCCCTTAAAATGAATGCATATCCTCCTATATTCTACAATATGCTGACGACACGGATCTTGTCGCCCACCATAGAACATTAATTGATGCTAATGACGAACTTCAAAGAATGACTGACCAAATCCAAACATGGCTCAACGACTGGAGGCTGCTAGCAAACCCACTGAAAACCCAGTACATTTTATTCAATCATACTCCGTCCATAACCTCACCCACAATAACCTTACTGAATAATCCAATCTCCCCTCAATCTTGTACAAAATACCTAGGTATACAACTGGACCACAAGTTAAATTTCAACCATCACACAAAACTGGTGAAACGTAGAACCAAAACAAGAGCAAAACACTTCCGAGCCTTAACTTACAAAAATCAAGGCATCAGCATGTGGACTGCATCCAAAATATATAAAACCATATGTAGACCACTGATTGAATACGGGCACCCACTTTTCGTCAACTGTAGAAAACCCGCACTGAAGAACCTACAAGTTGCAGAAACATCATCTCTTCATACAATAACTAAAATGCGTCACCTGATGAACCCACTCCATTACCCTTCAAATGTTCTACTATCCAGTTTAGGCTGAAAACTCTTACCAATAAATTTGCATCAAAACCTCATAACGTCGAATTAATGGAACCATTACTCTTGGAAGGTACAATAGTTCGCCCCAGGTATAAATTCCCGGAAAAGACATTATTAGAAATAATACAGGAATTATTAACTGAAGAAAATTGAACATAAATATATGTATATATTTTTTTACATTTCAGTAAAATTAATACATTTCGTTTACTTAAAATCTAAGGAAGTACCACCATTAAAAAAAAAATGTACAGGCTGAAGGACTTAGGTCGATGGCCATTTGATTATATTTGTATTTGTAGTATTATTTATATAATCAATAAAGATATTTTATTATTAATAATAATAATAATGTGGTATTTGAAGGAAGAGCACTGAATTGATATTAAGAACATATGATCTAAAGAGGCTGGTACTACCAGAATGATCTTCACTTTGAAACACCATCGAAAACTTGTAGCAAAATCAACAGTAACTGAGGACCCATTCAAAATTTACAAGAGAGTCACAACAGAAAAGACACATTCTGCTGCAGCTTTCAGTTGAATGAAGACATTCTGTAACGTTTTTTTTTTTATTTTTTTTTTTGAAGCAGTCTCAACTCTGGAATTGAAAAACTTTTATTACTACCACTACTAATCAAAAAACTTGCATACGTCTGATGTTATATTAAATGTGTTGCTTGATATAAAAATTATTATAATGATTTATACTTTTTCAGGCCGTCTGATGAGTTGGAATGGGTTGCTTTTAGATAAAATAACTAATATATTCCTCAAGTAAAGGAGCTTTTCTGAGTAACAATCTCCATTGGCCCAACTCGATCGAATGACTAGATTCGGCACTAGATGGCGCTAAATCATGAATTTTGTGATTTTTTGAGAAATTCTCAGTAAAAAATATCAATATCTCATTTATGTTCAATATTGTGTGAAACTGAGCATTCGTAAAATTCACGAGAAATATTTTTCCATAAATAGAATAAAAAACGCCACTGTTTTTCTACAGGGTTGTCAACAATATAATCAATTCTTCAGTGAATGAATTCGCCTATGAGGTTATATATAAGTTGATTGAGTTTATCATTGAGGATCAATTAGAATGGTTTATTGATCGACCAAAATATAATGAAGCTATGAATACAGAGTGTTTGGAATAAGGAATGGTCCATATTATATACAGTGTGACCCATTTAAGATGGAAGCACCCTTATAAAACTTACATTTTTCAATCGATTGGAATGATTTTTTAAGTCTATTAGGACACCAAATTTCATGAATAAATCTCAATTTCCAGGGCCAACTAATCGTATTGTTCAATGTCAAAAATCTAAAAAAATTACAAGCGATTTTTTTAGAAAAAAACTGACTACACCACTGTATTCGCGACATTTTCAATTGATTTACATGTAAATTACGTTGGAATGCGTCAATCAATAAAAAAATTATAAAGGAATGAACTTTTTTGTAGATTTATTTGAAATTATTGACACTAAAGTTTGTTGTGATAAACTGATTGATGATATGGTTTGACATACATAGGAAAGAAAATTGATTCTCCCATAAATGTTTCATGAATAAATTTATTTGAATAATATTTTGTTGAATATTGCCCCTAATCCAGTGGTGTAGTAAGAACGTTGCTAAAATTCCATTGAACAACATATTTTTCAAATTTTATTCCTTTATACAGATTTCGATGAAACTGTGATCAGTAATATTTCAAGACATCATGAATCCATTGGTGTATTCAGAATTTTCATAAAATTCCTGAACTTGAATTGGTGAGTTGATTAAACGGCATATTTTTCAAATTTCATTCCTGTATAACTTGATTGATGCATTTCAACATAATTTACATGTTAACCATTTGAAAATTTCACAAATCCAGTGGTGTAGTCAGATTTTTTCAAAAAAAAATCGCTAGTAATTTTTTTAGATTTTTGACCTTGAAAAATACGATTGGTTGGCCCTGGAAATTGAGATATATTCATGAAATTTGGTGTCCTAATAGACTTTCTGAATGTCTAACTACTGAAAAAAAATCAATCCAATTGGTTAAAAAATGTACGTTTTATAAGGTTGCTTCCATCTTAAATGGGTCACACTGTATACATATAATTACTCTAAATCACCTATTTTACGAATTCAGATAAAATAAAAAACATTCACATATTATTTGTAATCAATAGTCAAATGTTGTTCAACTGAGCGTCACTAAGATCATGAATGACTCTTCTATGAAACAAAAAAAAGATTTCCTACAGGGTAGTTTCCAATATAACCAATTTTGGGGTGAAAGAATTCGCCTTCAAGAATATGAGTTGATTAAGTTAATTATTATTGATGTGTTTCACCCAAGGAAGGCTCCATTCAATTTGAATAAGTAATCACTCTCCTCGAGGATTCAATCATGACTTCGACCTCAACAGAAAGCTGAAGTCATCTCCTATTAACCTAACTTCGTCGTAATATCTGAAGGTTCGGCGATAGAGGGCGCCAAATAATTAATTTTGTGTTCTTGTAGAATTTAGTAAGCTATAAAATATGAATTTCACTCGAAGAAATATATCTGATGTTCTGAGGATATTTACGTCTATATATATATTTGAACTGAATGAACTGAGTTTCAAGGATAATTCATTCATTGGCACGGAGTTATTAAACTAGCCCTTGATTAAAAAACCTAGAGGAACGTATATTGTTCATAATTTGTGCATGACACAAATATGTTTGCTTCAATTCTATTCATAAAGTATTTATGATGGTATTTGTGATGTTCCGTTTTTCCGAAGATTTTCTTTCTTTCGACTTGACAACGCCGAAAAATTTTCGAAAAAAGGAAATACCCCTGTATGTGAAATGTTTTGCTCAGTTCAATTATGAGAAAATTTACAGGGTGGTCCACTTAAAAAATTGACGCTTTGTGTTGCTCCGCTTTAAAAACACTCTGTATATTTCGAAATTTTTTCTTACAAACAACAAAGTAAACCGTATAACTTTTACTGAAACATTTTTTCATACTCCTCATGATAGGCGAATTACTGTACTTCCTCACACTAATGAGCCACTCAGTATATAATATGGACCTTTCCTTATTTCAAGCACCCTGTATTCATAGCTTCATTAGGTTTTGGTCGATCAAAAAACCATTCTGATCATCAATGATAAACTCAATCAACTTATAACCTCGTAAGCGAATTCATTCAATGAAGAATTGAGGATATTTTTGACAACCATGTATAAAAAAAACAAACGTTTTTCCATTCTGTATTATGGAAAAATATTTCTCGCGAATTTTAGGAATGCTCAGTAGCACAGAATATTGGATATAAATGAGATATTGATATTTTTTTAATCAGCTGAATTTCTCCAAAAATCACAAAATTCATGATTTAGCGCCATCTAGTTATACGATCGAGTTGGGCCAATGGAGATTGTTACTCAGAAAGGCTCCAGCCACAACATATAAAAAATCCAGCCATTTTCACCGAAATACTTTTTCCCATAAGATGTGTGCATGGTCCTTAGTATTAGTTCAAAACTCCGAAAAAAAATATTGAATTGCTCCGAATTCAAGTTTTTCAGGCCGTCGAGAAGGGTGAAGGGGTTGATTTGGAATAAAATATCCTATAACTTTCTCAAATGAATGAGTACCGCGTTTATTTCATGCCTGTTCATTAGTTGAAAAATACATCAAATTGAAAAGGATTGATTGATTTCAGATAAAATAGAAAGGAGGAAGTACTCATTCTTCTGTGATCTTCAAAAGGCTTCTGAATCTGTGTCTTCCAGTGTTCTCATAAGAAACCTGGAGTATTACAACTTCAGCCAAAGCAGTATGCAGCTCATGAAATCCTACCTTGAAAGCCGAAACCAGTATGTTCTTTTAAACAGTAACTACTGCTAGGATGTATCACCTGATATGGAGTACCCCAGGGTTCCGTACTGGGACCAGTTCTGTTCATAATATATGTTAATGATATTAAAGTCTGTGATCCCAGTGACAATTTTGTTATTTTTGCAGATGACACTACAGTGTCAAAAGTCTATGACTAGTTTATGCAAATCATGAAACAAGAACAGTTTCGTTCGTAGGTGAAAATCTTGACTCTCTTGGAACTGTCATAATCTCAGCAATCATCTAAAGTTTATGTAATGGCCATGTATGAGCAGATGTACATTTGTGTAAATAGTCTCTACCTAATATAAATACATTTATTTAGCATTGCTAGCTGTCAATAGCCTTCTTTTGTTGCCTGATTACAGCAGAGCCTTCTGATTCGTGTTTTCCCAAAGTAATGCACCGATAATTGAAATGGGACTGGAATAGTGAAAAGTAGGCATTCCTCAAAGTACTTTTGCAGACATATTTTAATCTGGATAATTTCTGATTCAGTCTTATAACGTGACTTATTCAATTGATTTTATCATCTAGAGTTAAACATAGTAACTTTACTTCGTATTTTTTCAGATTGATGTATTGGCAGTCAAATTAGTTTTTGTGATTGTTCACTGTTAAGTTTAAGCCTGTTTTCAATAAATCAATGTTCAGCTTTATCCTCTGCTTCTGCAGAAAACAAAATCAGGGAATTATAATCAATATGGGAATAAATTACTGTGGTGTCATCAGCAAACAGAACGCTTTCATATTGTGGCTGGTGGCTCAGCGGTCGACATTTCGGCTATTGAAACTTCAGCTAGCATTGCACCCAGTGCGCGAGAGAATTTTCCTCAAGTTCATCAAGGAGAAGATAAAATTATTTATGTAGATTAAGAACAAAAGTGGTCCAATAACTGAACCTTGAGGAACTCCGGAGATGGACACTGTTGTTATATAATACTGCTTGGAATCGATTTCTTAAGAAGGACTCTAAGGTAACCCACTGTACTCTGTACAGAGTAAGCCCCTTGATTCCATAGACATTGAGTTTATCAAGGAGCATATGAAGTGGAACACAATCAAGCGCCTTCGTTGAGAGAAATTGAGAATCATTGAAAAAACGTGTCTTGAAACTGTGTTTTTCTTTTAGATGTGGGTGTGATTATCATGCCCCCACCGAATGCCAAGTGATTAAAAAATGGCTAACAAAATGTGCAGATGATAGTGAGACAGCAAATTACATTAGTGCACATACCAAAGACTGTCCCAAGTGCCACATATGTATTGAAAAAAATGGCGGATGTAACCACATGCAGTGCTACAACTGCAAACACGATTTCTGTTGGATGTGCCTAGGAGATTGGAAATCGCATGGATCGGAATATTATGAGTGTTCCAGATACAGGGAGAATCCCAATATTGCTCATGAATCCGTGCATGCTCAGGTAATGTATTTTGGCAATAATTTTTTAAAATTTTTAATTAAAAAAAAATATCAACAAATTTCAAATGGCGTCATTGCAAATTGTTGTGACGTACTCTCCCGAGAATTCCGAGCATTGCCGTTTCACGTCACAATCTACCTATGACTGATTGGGCTCGGGAGAGTACGTCACAAAGAGCGCCAAAATTACTAGCTTTGAAATTTGCTGATTTTCAGAAACAAATGGAAACGGATGTAATTGAAATTTGACTCCAAAAATATTTTCTGGGTTCATTTATATATGCATTGGAGCCATAATATTTTTCTGCCCATTGGATTGGAATGAACATAACTTTCCTTTTCAGGCAAGGGAGGCACTGAAAAAATATTTGCACTATTACGAAAGATGGGAGAATCATTCGAAATCATTAAAGTTGGAAGAACAAACTCTGGAAAAACTGAGGGCGAGGATCAACCATAAAGTAATGTCTGGATTGGGTACTTGGATTGATTGGCAATATTTGTTCACCGCAGCAAACTTACTAGCGAAGTGTCGGTACACCTTACAATATACATATCCCTATGCCTATTACATGGATGCGGGATCCAGAAAAGAACTGTTTGAGTACCAACAAGCCCAACTAGAGGCCGAAATTGAAAATTTGTCTTGGAAAATTGAACGAGCAGAGACAACCGATAGAGGCGACTTGGAAAATCAAATGGACATAGCAGAAAAACGACGTACTACTCTTTTGAAAGACTTTCTAGATGTGTGATATTTTCTATAGGTATACATTTATTTATTAAATTTTCTACTATTTGCGGTGTTGCCAACGTTTGAGCTCATCTCGACAATTGATCTGTGATGATAGCTCCACAAAGTTTTCTTTATATGAATAATGGCAATGGAACGTAGCCAAGAGCAGTTGCGTAGCCAGAATTTTTATTTGGGGGGGGGGGCTAGTATAGACCATCAGCGGCTGATGTCACAATCTTCAAGGTCAGTTGCTTGGAGGATAAACATTGATGGCAGTTGTATGTTTTACATGTGTTATCGTTCTAGTTAAAGTAGTTAAAGCTTTTGATTTCGTTATACAATGCCTCATTTCTCTCTATGGTAGTGAATTGTGGCAGTAATGGACTGAGAGATAAAGTAGGATTTTATAGGATGAGCAAGGTCTTTCAGAAACGACAAAAATGTAACACTCAAAACTTAAGAAATTTAAAATGAATGATGATGATGAAGAGCACTGCAGAGTAGTTCTTGTTGAAAACTTTGCCAAGAATTTAACAGATTTAATTCAACGGTCTTAGGGTGCAGTAGTTGTTTTCTGTTAGAGACTTGCCGATGAATATACTTATTGTATAGGTTGATGCGGAAGACTGGATTATATAATCCATTTTCATTATTAGAATGATAATTATGTGAAATCTCACACTTATTAATTTATTTGGTTTTATTTCCAATTACCTACTTTCGATCATGGACATTCTCCAATATCTTATAATCCTGATTCACATGAGTTCCTTTGAATTTTTAATGAAAATAACACATTAAAACTTGGAAAAAGACTTTGAAACACATTTCACCCATTTGAAATGCATGGAATCAGTTTGGATGGTTATCCTCCAAGCAAAAAAGACACGCCCACTTTATCACGTACCGCAGATGGTCTATAAAAAGTCTAATACCAAGTAGTAAATTTTATTTTACAAAATGGCAAATTGCATAATCGTCGAAACTTCGGAAGATTTGGGGGGGAGGGGGGGCACTGCCCCCCCTTGGCTACGCCACTGGCCAAGAGGTCTCAAAGATTAATTTAAAAAATTTAAATTAATTTTTACCAAAGTGGATATTGTTGAAAGTTTGACACAGTTTGGTGAGTTTCATTTTCTTCAAAATGAAATGTCTTATATTCGTTAGGATGAGGTTGGTGGCTTTTAAGATGAAGCATGATTTTTTATTTTATTTGTGAATTTTAAGAAAGGACCCTTATGGAAAATGTCTCTCGGCTAAATTCGCCGAAACTTTGTAGAAAGATAGTATTTTGTATGCTGATCAAAATTTTCAATGGGCACAACCCTCCATTTTCAACCCCAGAGCCCCTATAACCCCCAAAGCCCCCAATGTACACTTTCTGGTGTTAATGCATAAGTTTCAATTCATCTTCAAAGCGTTTCTTTTCACTGCCCACCCCTTTCTCCAACCGAATCCTACATTCTACCCTCACCACACCTCGCCCCAACCCCTGCACCCCTACTTAACCCTTTATTAACGCCCCATTACTCACTTTCAAGGTTAAAGATTCTTTAATTTCAATCTTTTGAAGCTTTCATTATACATATGGATATATACATTACACCACACGCCTCCCTCACCCCTGCACCCCCACCCTTCATTGGGCGGGGGTGAGGGAGGGATTTAACTATTTAACTTTTATTATATCTTTACAGAAAATGAAAATATGAAGCACACGGCGTTACTAGGTGCGGTGTTACTACATTCGATTAAATCCAAGACACCCTGCCACCCAATATCAAAATCAAATGAGATATACATATTCTGCAAGTCTAACGAGCTTTTGCGTTTGACTGATTTTGTTCAAAGAATTACATCAAACTTATGTAATTATTAATAACACTGTATACGGAGTCTTAGAACTTTCCATTAGAACTCAACAATATTAAGATTGCAATAATTATTCTTAACTGTTTGTAACAAAATAATCGCCATATTTTCTAAAGGCAACTAACAACGCTGCCTCTTCATGTTTGACACCTTGTATCTCAAAAACTGTCCATTAGATCTCGTTGTGCCCATGGAGACATTTGATCAGGACATAAACTAAATTATACTAAATTTTCAGCCAATTCGACTGGGACCCATTTTCCATAAGAACCGTGCGGGGTCCTTTTGTGAATAGTTTTTTCACCATTTCGATCTCTATCTTTCGTAACTTGAGTAATTGCAATGTATCTTTTCTCAAAAAGTAGTATTGGTAATAACTTTAAAATATTCCCAGTCCCTTTGTTTTACATCAAACCGCTCAAATTAATCGAGGTAACGGTACCTTTCAGATCCGCATTAATTGATGAAAAGTCGCACTTTATGAGTCAACAGTCTGTTGAATATCGTTGATTTGATCCATGCCAATTATTTGGCTTGCCTTTATATGAAAAGCCAATACTTTTTTATTTCAATTTTTTCTGTTTGTATAAGATATTGGTAACGAATTTCAAAAATTGACTGCAATTTCATAAAGTGCATTTAAACGTTTTTAAATATCTGTTATTTTAAAAAGTTAATTATGAACTTTTAATTTATAAAGCCTGTGGCCTCGCTACGCAAGGTATATTTTCTTAATTAGAAGCAGTTTCGGATAATGTAATGTATTCATGGGATGAATTGAGGAGTGTGGGTAATTCTGCGAAATGGTTAGCTTCAACTATGAATTTTATTGTGCTGTCTAAATATATTTCTATATCTGTATGTTCATGTACAATATGAGGTGCAAAAATAGGTAGAGATAAATAGATTATAAATACTTCTATTTTACAGGTGAAAATATTTTTTCTTGATTTTATTTATCAAAATGTATATATTTTATCTATTTTGTTTTCTTGAGGTGCTCTATCACAGTCCAGTTTGAAGGAGAACTTTAGCCTCTTCAGCTTATAAGTGGTCTAATGAGGTAGCATAAAAATAGTACAAAAATAAATTCCCGACGTTTTTTATATTTTTTGTTCTAAAAAGATTGCTTATTTTTATGATATCTGCATTAGTTTGGCATGTTTTGACATCAAGTTTTTGTGTAATATTTCGAATATTAAAATAGTTATATTCTAATCCGAGTTTTCTTTATAGTAAAACAGCCTCTTAGAGAACATGAATTATGATATACATATAGTGAGAAATATAATATTCTACTATTGTATTCTTCGCAGTATTTCAGTAAATTTTCTAAAATAAAATTGAATAAAATTGTTATAAAAAAAGAATAGATGATATCAGCTTGTCTTTATTCTTTTGATTAAAATACATGACATTTATATTATATGAGTCATTTAGGTGGTGATTTCCAGAGATTTTCATAAATATATGCTAGCGCCTAAGTGGCGAAAGGTCGAACCACTCATATGTACTTACATTTTGCTATTAATAGTCAACAGAAGAACAGAATATTCATCATATTATATCATATGTGTACCAGAATTTCATTACGTATCAATAATCACTGAAGATTCAACAAAATTTGCACATACAATGGCCAAAATCATAGGAATTTTAAAGTAAATATTGATTAACGATAGATACATATCAAATCCGTTTATTTCCTTCAAATGACAAAAATTTTCATTTTGTATAGGAATAGTCAAAAAGTACCTAAAACTTAATAAATTTAAAAAATAAAAATGCAATAGCAAAGACAGTATACATATAGAGTCAGATTGAAGTACACACATATAAAATACAAATACATTTAACCATCAGAGATATCTCACAGATTGGTCACATAAAAAAACTCGTCGAATGTATAAAAACAATTTTCTAGCAAAAAAGTTTTAAGACTTTTTTTTGAATTTTACGAAATTCCTAATGGATTTAATTGCTTCTGGTAAACGATTGAAAATTTTCGGTCCAATGGAGTCTGGTGCATTTTGATTGATTTTAAATTTAGTTTGTTTTATACGTATCAAATGTTTTTGGCGCGTATTTTTATCATGAATATCGCCGTTAAGAGTAAAGTCGGTTTCATTGGTAAAAATATATATCGACAACTCATATATGAATAAGTTGACTAGAGTCAAAATTTTGTGGTTTTGAAATAGTGTTTTACATGAGCTGCGTTTTGGAACATTGAATATACACCTCAAGATAGCTTTTTGTTCAATAAAAATGCGCTTACTCATTGTTGAGTTGCCCCACAAGCACACGCCATAGCGCAACATGGCTTCAACTTGGGCATAATATATGCTCATTAGTTGCATTTTGTTTAATACCGTTCTTAAATTTTTGAACATGTAAATCAGTGAGCTCAACTTAGAAACTAACTGTCCACAGTGTGTGTTCCAGTTCAGATAGTCCATGTGAATTCCTAGAAACGTGACTTTATCACATAAGTGGTTCGCCATTTTATTGTCACTGGCATCTAATTTTTTTGAATTCCCAGGTGAAGAACCAAGTTAAATTTGCCGCCTAATCAATACATTTAGAACCAGTGGCTCACGGTCAAATAGTTGGACCAACTCAAGGAGACTAAAATTTAACAAACTGTCTTGAAGTGACGTCATTTCGATTGGGTATTTACACAATTTGAAAAAGGCATTAGAAATTATGTTAGTTCCTAGCAGTTATAATTAAACCATTTGGCCGTGAGCAACGTGCTTTATATTTACTATACCATAAGATCAATATTTCGTAAAAAAATAATTGTCAGAATTTTTTTTACCCACTCCATTTCTCGACGTCTGACCATCCTCCAATATTTTGTTCGCTACCGGGGACCAATTGCGATCCAAACGGTTACTACTCCGGGACAGTCCGGCTTAATAAAAGTGTGATTGGTCACTGTGATGCAGGAAGTTTGAATGGCAAGACAAGTAGAAGGCAAACTAAATTGAAAATGAGTAAATTACTAGCCAACCAAACCTGACTAATGTTTTATGATATAGACTATTTATGCAAAATTATGTTGTTCTCCATAAATAAATGTCAGACAGTTTCCGTAGGAGTAAACGGTCGGACCGGTAGCGAACAAAATATTGGAGGTCGGTCACTAGTCACTTTCTTTACTTATGCAGCAATCATAAGTCTTAAGTCATAAGGAAGAATATTCGCCAATGATTGGTTAGAATATACGGACCAACCAATCATTGACGAATATTCTTCCTTATGACTTATGATTGCTGCATAAATCCACCATCAAATAAAACACATTTAATGCTTGCACAACGTAAAAACCGTAAACCAACCAAAAATTATGCAGCATGTCGATTTTAGCGGACGCACCATGTCGATTGTCGACTCAGTGGGGATGCGGCTTTATACGCTCTGTGATTTGGTTCAGTGTTATGGCGGGAAGTTTAAATGACATGACTAGTAGAAGGCAAACAGAGTTAAAAATGCATGAATTATATTAGCCAACCTATCCTGACCTGACTAACCTCACGTTATCAAAGCTGTTTTTTGTCGTATCACTTTTTTAAAATTATTTGGACCGTTTTAAAAACTTTTCATTTTAGCGTTGAAACAGTGACATCATAGACAGAATGTTTTCAAACGAAATGCACCATTTTGACGCCATAGTCAATTTTATGACGTAGAATTGAAAAAGTTTTTAAAACCTCATTGAATACGGTTCAACGACAAAAAACAGCTCAAGGCTAGAATGTACACATGAGGCAAAGAGACTAAACTAACAAGGAGGGTTTAATAATCTCTAGCCAATCAGAATCTTGTAGCATCAACGCGTCATAGTGACGTACTTGGATATGAGTACAGAGTCGAACTCGAACCAAGCAACAAAGTTGTCAGCAGTAACTCTCATATACCAAGATGAGCTAGTCTGTCACTGTCTATAGAGAACGGTGGCCATGACACGTCCAACTACGTCAAGGAGACTAAACGTTATTTAACAAGGAGAGTTTAATCCCCATAAGACAATGGGGACACTAGTAGAAAGAGATGAAAGAACATTTGTGACGAAGTTGGACGTGTCATGGCCGCCGTTCTCTATAGACAGTGACGGACTAGCTCTTGGTATATGAGAGTTACTGCTGACAGTTGTGTTGCTTGGTTCGAGTTCGACTCTGTACTCATATCCAAGTACGTCACTATGACGCGTTGATTCTGATTGGCACAGCTTATTAAACCCTCCTTGTTAGTTTAGTCTTTTTGAAACTACGTCACAAATGTTCTTTCATCGTGTTCCCATTAGCTGCTTTCCATTTAATGTGAGGAGCTCCTCAGAGCTACCCAGAGTGTATGACCATGCGTTCCATTTAGTGGAGCTTCAAGCACCGATTGATTTTCCCCTTGCCCCTCGAGCACCACCCGTTTTTTTTTGGTGCATGAAGCACAAGTAGACAAAAGTCAAAACGCGAATACATAGTTTTTTGGCGAAAAAGTCAGTAATTTCCGATTTCAGGGGCTTGGAGCTCTGGGGCTTCACACTCCTAAATGGAAAACGCCTATTGTCTTATGGGAATAAGACTCTTCTTGTTAAATAATGTTTAGTCTCCTTGTATATGAGGCGCTTTCCAAATGAAATCTTGTTACCCGTGAACTGACCAGAACACATACATGGCCTTTCTTGGTTTGGTTGATTCTTCAGGAGCTTCTTATAGAGACAATTGGAAAGCGACTCAAAATATCCATACAAAATTAGCGATTCAACGACTGTTCATCCAAAATTTTTAACACCATGGACTAATTAAAGATTTTGGTCGGAGCTCTTATTGCGTGCATTTTACCTGACACAATTGACACACACGTCACGTGTTACGTCATACGTGATCTCGATCTGTCAAGTGTAGAGTTAAATATAAATTTTTGCCAATTCGTTGTAGGCAAGTTAATGCATTCTTTTTAAAATGAATGAACTTCACATAGTAATTGCTATCCTAATAAACTTTGTACCAGTTACATATTCCGATGACGTTTTGGGATGTGGAGGATTTTTGAAAAGTCACGTTCCAATCGATTTTTCAAAAGTTGAGGTTAGATTGTAAGTATGCAGTAGTATGCACAGTTCGAAATTCGAATCTCATAATCATTGACCATCGTTTGTTTTAGAGTCACCAAGCAAGGTATAGTGAAGGATAGGACCACCGCTGCTCCAAACAATGGATATTATTTCGTCCCACTTTATGATAAAGGTGAAATGCTCCTAGAGCTTTCTCCACCACCAGGTTGGAGTTTCAAACCCAAGAAGGTGGTCCTACCTATAGATGGGGTGAATGATTTATGTAGCCGAGAAAAAGATATAAATTTTGTTTTTCAAGGTTTTGGAATAACAGGAAAGGTGAATGTTCAGTTACCATTCTTAAAATTTGTATATTGTTTCTACCTATTAGAATGTTTTTAGGTTGAAAGCTTGGGTAGTGAGATTGCAAGTACTAATGGTCCTGAGGGTGTGACAGTTCAGCTGGCATCAGATGGAGAAACCAGAACTACCTTGACTGACCGAAATGGAAACTTTTTCTTTACCCCTGTATTTCCAGGTAACCATAAGGTTTCTATTTCACATCCAAAGTAAGTTTACCCAACCTTTTTCTGAGTGTACCTGAAACATAATTCTTTGGTAGATGGAAAATTTTGAAAAGTGTGGTTGATGTTGAAGTTGCTGAGAGCAATACTGAGTTACCAAAAAATAGTCTAGTCATACAGGGGTACGATGTATCTGGAACTGTTAAAAGTGAAAATGAACCTGTCAAGGGTGCAAGTATTCTACTATTCTCAGAAGTAACAATTAATTTTTTTGTGGTATCCTCCCATATATAATATTTATTTTTTTAGAACAAAAAGACATTGGTTGAAGGGTGCAGTAAAGAGCCATTGGTTGATTTGCAGATTGAGAACAAAAATAATTTATTGTGTCATGTATTAACAGATGAGAATGGAAAATTTGTGTTTGATACACTGCCAAATGGTCATTACTATGTTGTTGCTCATTATAAAGGACAAAATATTTATTTCCAGCCAGAACAAATTAAATACACAGTGAATCATGATAGTTTAGATCTTCAGCAAAGCTTTCAGGTAAGTAATGACTTTCCAAGATAGATATATTTCTATCAAGCAATTTTTCTTTTCTCATCACTTGCTTTTAATTTTTTGCAGATAATAGGTTTCAGCATCCCTGGAAGAGTGATGAGATCTAGAAATGTTCCATTACCAAATGTGAAGGTTTTCATGAACGGACAAGAAATAGCTAAAACAGATGCTAATGGATCATATAAACTTGAGAAAATGAAGGCTGGGACTTACAAACTGAGAGCTGAAACAGGTAAGTGCGTTGTTCTCCTCTAAACCCATTAAGTTTACCAAACATTGGAGTTAGAGAGCTCCATCCGTACAATTTCTTTTAAACATTCTATTTTAAACATCACTTCCAAAATTTTTGCTATATGTTTTTGTGCATATGACAAATTCTAGTAAGCATTGTATAATATATCAAAGGACGAGATGGTTCAAAAGGGGCTTGTAAATGGACCCTGCTGCAGTTTTTTGTGTACATTTTTGTACTGACTTCACCTGTTACCTGTTCACCTATCCAAGTGTTATTTTCTTCCATTTTAATAGTGACAAATTTTAGGGAGACTACTCCAGTGCTCAATTTATTTTTATTTGCAGAGGATTTGATTTTTGAAGAAGTCATAGTGAGAATAAATCCAAGCTTGCCAGAACTTCCAGACATTCTTCCTTCTGCTTTCAAAATTTGTGGTTCTGTTATAAGCGACCATTCTCAAATTGTAACCTTCAGTACAGTGGGGGGTACCAAATTCATACAAACCGAAACATCTCCCAGTGGTGGTACCTTCTGCCAGTATCTCTCGCCAGGGAAATATGAAGTCCAAGTAGTTGTGAGCGACGAGGATAAACAAAAAGGATTGCAGTAGGTTTATTCTTCATTTTATGTTTAAATAATAGAGAGAAAAGACGTTCTAAAATAGTCAATTGTCATTGATTAAAGCTTGATAATAATAGCCTGTTTTCTATAATAGACCTAGCAATCAAATATGTATGATGGACTCTTCTCCCTTTCCTAATTTTCAACTAATGTTTGAAAAAGAGAGAGATACAAATGAATCATTTGAAGTTTAACTTGGATTGATTTATGAAAAATATTGAATAGATAATGAAATAAAAATCTTTGATTTGTAATTATGTTAGTCAACTTTTGCAGGTTCTTTCCACTAAAACAAATGGTAGAAGTAACTTCAGAAAAAGTTGTGAACATTGTGTTTTCACAATTGAAATCTAATATCTCTGGAAAAGTTAAATGTATCAAGCCTGAAGATTGTGAAGATCTCACTGTAATTTTAAAAACTGGGAGAGAAAAGGAAAATACACTGAAAGTGAAAGGTGGGTAGCTTATTGATTGATCATTATCACATGAAACACTGTCTTTTATTTTTTCAGGCGGAACTTACTCCGTTAGTGACATGTATCCTGGAACTTATGAAATTTCTCTTTTGTCAAACAAATTCTGCTGGAAAAGTGACAAGCAGACTGTTATTGTAGATGCAGCGACAGTTGAAGTACCTGCTTTCATCCAGAGTGGATATACCATCAATTTTGTTTCAACCCATGAAACAAAGGTGAAATAATTTATTCAGATGAATTTTTTCTTTGAAATATTTTGGCGAAGCTTGTTAAATATCGAAAATACCCGGAGATGTCTGTATTGTTCTAGGTGAACTTCGAACTTCCTGGTCAGAAAATATTAAAAACTATCGACATTCCACGAGGAAGGTCCACTTTTTGTTTAGAAAAACCTGGAGAATATATTTTCACCTTGGAAAGTTGCCATAGCTATGACCCAAAGGCAATCAGCTATAAAACAGATTCAGAAGTGAACGAAGTATTTTTGTCTGCCCAAAAACACACCCTCAAGCTGGCTATACAGTCAGAATCAGATTTTGGAGACATCCAAGTATCAGTCAAAATACGAACGGACAAATCCGAGAGAAAATTGAAATACCAAAATGGCATTTATGAAGTAGATATTCTTCTAGAACCTACGGAGAAGGCAGTTGTAGTCCCACAGTCTGAGATATTGTTTTTCACTCCACCCATACTATCATTTGAGGGTGGTGAAGATTGTGAAAATATCGGGGTGAAATTTGTAGCTACAAAAGGTAACTTGAAAATATTGCTGCATGGGCGGATGACCTAGACTATTTTATTTACAACACTTCAAAAAATCGACATCGGTTTGAGATCTTCAAAATGAAATGTTTCAGCTATCAGCAACAATTACATATCATTGATTATGTTGGTTGGTTTTCAGTCATACTTAAACACGTTTACTAAAAGAAAAAGTTGTATGGGCCATATTTTTTGTAGGAAAAAAATGTCATTTACATTTGCCCTTTCAGTCAGATGAAGATATGGCTAACTATTATAATGAGTAGTATATTGGTGTTGCTCAACTAATTGAAGAACTATCTGTTTGATGTAATTCAATACCCGTCGTGGTATTAGCCAGGAGAGTAGTTGGTTTTTGACAGGTATTTGTCATAATATGAACTATGAGCTTGTTTCTTAGATTCCTGACTGAATTTGTTCCTATTTATATTCCTGAAACCATAAAATATACATTTATAATTTAGTAAATTCCAAATTATTTCAAGAACTAATTTTGAATTCAGGTAATAAAGATGGTGTTTCCAATTATAAACCAATTAACTTAATTGCCATAATCGCAAAACTTTTCTAAAAATTACTAAAAATTAGGCTCTATGACTTTCTTCAAAATAACAATATACTTAAAAATCAATTTGGTTGCTTAAGCGGTAGTTTTGTTCCATTAATAATATTGAAGAAAATTGAGCAAAATCTTTTGACACAGTACCACATAATGGCGATTGGCTGTGCTTTTTTATTATGGGATTAGGGGCACTGCTCTGAAATTTGCTGGCTGTCAAATTGACGGCAACAGGCTTGAATTAGGAATGAATGTAACGATTGCAATCTATAAAAATAGGTGTCCCTCATGGAACGATCTTCGGACCTCTATTGTTTGCTGAATTGTAGAATGGACGTCATAATTTCATATGCAAATGATACTGGGCTTAATTTTAATGATGAAGATTCGGATAGATTCAATAAATATTTGAAATGTTAAGGAATGTGAACGATCTGCTATAGGATTTGGCACCACATCTAGCTTTCTACACAAGAATTTATTGAAGAAATTATAACTGATAGATTAGGTGTCGAAGAAAACTTTCCTCCTAAGTTGATGTCATAGGTAGTTTATAGAAGTGATATTACAAGTAGAATGCAAGGGGTCTGTTTCTGAACCCTGATTAGAGAGAATTACATGTTTTGTTCCAAAAGTTCCAGCCAGGTCTGGAAACAATATTGCAAACCTCATTTGTTTTATTCAGATTCTTCTTTGCAATAGCAATTTCAATTTTGGTCTATTTTAAGGTAAAATCTTCGAGGGTAAAGTCAAACCTCCTCTTGCTGGGGTGACTGTTACAGTGGAAAGTACAGATGCCGAACGTTTGGTGATAGAAACTGACGCTAACGGCGTTTTCAAGTTTCCGCCATTGGATAGCAAAAAAGACTATAAAATTTTCGCCAGCAAAGAGTCATACGTTCTTACTGGACCTGATGGTGATGGACACTTTTTGGCTCACAAGCTTGCTGAAGTTATAGTGGAAGTTTTGGATGGAATCGATAACAGCCCACTATCGGTAAAGACATTTATAAATTATAGAAACTGTATTTTGTATACGTTTTTGTCCGTATCTCATCACCTACTTGGTTTGCAGGGAGTCCTATTATCTTTATCAGGTGGTGAAGGTTACCGAAAGAATTTGCAGAGCGGTGAAAATGGCAAAATATCTTTCAACTCTCTAAGTCCGAGTGAATATTTCTTGCGCCCAATGATGAAGGAATATCAGTTTAACCCAAACTCCAAAATCATCCCTGTGCAGGAAGGAGAAACTGTTAAGGTGCAGCTTGTGTAAGTGGATTATTTAAACTGCTCTACAAGTGACGTGGATATTAGGAGTCCCAAGTATTTTTTTTGTTATATGAAAAACAAAATCAGTTAATTAAAATTAATGTTTACATGGGCATATAATATTACCTATGAGAAAACTTGATATCTACGTATGAGAACGCTCACTAACTGTCCTAAATGTATAAGCTATCCAAATATCCAATAAGTTACATCTCTAGCAAAAAAAGAAAGAAAAATAACTCGTGCCCTAAGAAAAAAAGGACCGTCGGCCGAGATCGAACCCGAGCTATCTGTTCAAATAAGTTTTAGCTGCGCCTCAAACCTCTACACCATTCTGGTTACTTAGAATGCTTTGAATTCACTGTCATTATTTTCCATCATGCAAGAATAGGCTCGTCTTCAACAAAAGCGAATGCGATCGAGCGTTTTTTCAATACTGCCGCTCTAGCACAAAATGACATTTCTCGGAAAACGTCAACTTTCGCATTCCCCTAGCAATGAGATCATGATATAATCTCCCGGAACTTTTCTATTACTACTATTTGGCGAATACTACATATTCTTCTGTTTTTTCTCAGTTCGTAAGACCAGAACCGGTATAATAGGTGAATTTCATATAATTTCAACAGATCTTCAAATGATCTTATAAGTAAATAGAAATTGAATAGTTTTGAGATGTAAAATAAAATTTCAGGTAGTTAAAATGGCAAATGTACATTCTGATAATTCTCATCCAAATTCTTTGGTGTCCGAATTCGAAAAAAAAACTATTTGAATTTTATTGCGGCACATATAGTAGCGCCATTCTGTTCGCAGAAAAATTGCTGACTTTGGAATGGTATGTTCTTGCTCTCGACAGTATAATTATTTAACAGAGTGGACCTTGTGACTTTTTTGTAGACTCAGACTGCAAGGAATAATAGAGGGATATTGCAATCGCCAGGCAGTATTTAAGGCATCTTCATTTTGATAGTGACTGACACTATTCTGTGATTAAAAACAGAGATGGGTTGGGTTTAAAGCTTCTTAAGTAACTGAACCCATTCATCGTTCGTGTTGAACGTTTATTTGTAAAAAAATTAAGATTATGAATAAAGACATGTTTATAATTATTTTATATCCACCTTGTTATATTCCAGTCAGGCTCTATCTCCGGAGTCCGATACATCCGGTTACCCCAATAACAACTCCCCATTTCTGTGAAGTGATTATTTAACCAAGGATGACGGCCATCTCCGGCTGAGATTTCTGCCGAACAACAGCAGGCCTTCATAATTTTCAGATTTAGGAGCCAATGTGTCCATCATTCCACAAGGGACCTTTATGGTCAGAACCATCATTTTGACAGAATGGTTGGGTAAAGCCTGCGCAGTTCAAAGAGTAATATCACGATATTTAGTCCGTTTTTTCTCCTATGGCGAAAATCGTCTGACTGATGATCGAGGAGGACTACATCAGAGGGTTATTGGATTGTATTTGTCTCAAGGTGGAGAATAAGTAGTTCGTATAGATTCTACACTTCTCATTCTCCACAACGGACTCAATATCCCCAGGACCATAAGGCAACACCGGTGTCTCGTTTATACCGTACGAGTGTCGTAGATGCTAGTACAACACTCGTAGCGCCGCGTTATGCCTGTGGATATAGGCTGAGACCGCGTGAGCTGGACAAGCTGTCAGCAAATGCATTATGGTCTCAGCTGCCCCGCAACACGCTTTGCATCTAGTGTCAGAGAGCTCTATAACCATCACGCGACTACGGTAGACCAGAGTGTTGAAGACACCATCCTAGCGGGTCATTATGAATCCCTTGGTCTCCGACTTCAGCTCACTTGACCTGACGAATGAGAAGGTCAGGTTTTTGGATAAGCCAAGGTCTTCAATGTTCTTGAAGAAGACCCCATGCTTTGGTTTATCCTTATGTAGCTGCAGGATAACCTCTGCCCCCGCAGCTTTGATGTGCGGTTTACAAAGGGTTCCAACTCGGTGACAGAGTTTGGGTTTGACCAAGTTCATCGGCTGCACGGGTTGCTGCCTTAAAAAGGAGTGCTCCAATCCCTTTTCATGGTCGCAGACCATGCAGAGAAGAAGATCTGAACTCCTGATGACTTTGCAGGCTCCGCCCAGTACCATTCTGATATCTAGACATTCCAATCTCAAAAGTCAACGGCCTTCCTGTTGTCTGGGGAAATATAACCGAGAAACGGACGATTTAGGATGAAGATGATGATTTTGCGAGTTTTAACGTCGACTTGTCTCAGCTCTTCTTGAGTCCAGTTCACAACTCCAAAGGAGTAAGATCAAAACGGCAAAAATAGTGACCTGTTTCTTACAGTTTTGTCTCAGGTTGTAAACATTTTTTCCCTCTCTCTTTCGAGGCACTCCTGGGCACATATCTTTTTAGCACGAGGTCCGTTCTCTGTGCAAATTTGGTGGTTGTATATGACTACTTCAAACTGCATATCAAAGTCGTTCGTAAGTGGCATGCTATCTCTTGGTTTAGACATGGCTTCTAGGGAAATGTGTTCCAAAAAATCTTCAGATTTCCTGCGTTAAGTTTACTGTCTGGCTCATCAGTCTGAAAGGACTGATTGCTTCTTATTTCATTATCAAATTTCAGTCTCTTCGAACTTTCTTTCGACATAATTAATTTCAGAATAATTTTGCTGATATAATTGCCTAAAAGGACTTCGACTCCTGTTGAAAGTATGCATTTATTCGTCGCGTTTAAACAGTTTAAACGTCCACCAATGAAGGTAGGCTGTATTTTAATAAAGTTGTTCTTATTCCAGAATAAAACTGCGCTTGGGTTCCTAAAATAACGTCGATTTTATTACTGCCTGATGTTATGGAGTACTGCAATATATCTCTAATTTCTGTCAAAATATACCTTATAGTCTATAGGCCTGTTCATAAACTCTCACACTGACTACACTTCTAATACTAGAATCTGACAACTGATTCATAATTGATATAGCAGTTCAAGTGTAGGCAGAATAAGGATTTACGAACAGGCCTTATTCTACTACGTTTATTTTTTATAAAAAAATTCTCGGATCAAACTCTATCCCACAGCAACACCACAAAATGCATTAATTATTGTTATGATCCAGTTCAGTTGTTGGTACTTTCATATGCTGGTTGTAGCCGTGTATTTCTTGGTATCTTGATATTCTTGGTTCCGACCTTACGACTGCAGTAAAACGCAGGTAGTTTTACCCTATTATATCCCATTGTGGATGTCAAATTCGGCCACAAATACCCTTGATTAGTCCACTGACCACTTGTTTATTACCAAGCTCTTGTCTACATAATGGGATCTACCCAGGTAGTTTTACTTTAGTCATTAGATAGTCAAAAATACTTTACATGAAAATACCAACTGAAACATAATAAATAAAATAAAAAGATTTAAATAACCCATTGACAAAATTTCAACAATCAAATCTTTAGAATAAAGCCTACATGTTTAGTTCAGAATGACATATTTCTTTGTTTAATATTGTAGGGCTAAGAGAGTGGCCTACAGTGCTTTTGGACAAGTGCTATCATTGAATGGAGATTCAGAAGACAATATGGTTATTATCGCATCGGGAATAGGCAACTGCAGTCACTATTCTGAAGAAACCACTTGCGAGAGTACTGGCAGGTTCAGGATCAGAGGGCTTCAGCCATACTGCTCATATAAGGTTGTTGTGAAAGGAGGTCTGAGTGACAATAATGTTGTTGAAAGAACGGCCCCAGGGTTCATACAAATCGATGTAAGTTGATATTACCTGAAATCGAGAAAGTGATTTCAAGTGAGTTGTTTTTTTTAGGCCATGAAGGAAGACGTGACGGATCTTAGATTCATAGTATTTCGGCCTGCTGCCAGAATGGATGTTCTTGTTAAAGTGTATGCAGAAAATGTTGACCATTACAGGTCGCTTAAAGTTAAATTGACGAGAGAAGTTGGTACACCTACTGTAATCCACACTGTCAAAGTCGATACATCTTCGATAAAGCTGTCTAAGACAATAAACCCAGGAATTTTGGTACACCTTCCTTCTATCCCCATAGATCACAAACTGTATACTCTACAACTGGAGACAAGTTTGGTGCAAAATTCGAAATGGCACCCAGAAGTGCACCAGTTTAGCGCTAATATGTCGTTTAAATTCATTGACATAGATTTTAGTGTAAGAGACAGTGTTTCGGAACAACCAATTCGACAAACTTCAGTTTGGAGTTTGATTTTCATTTTGACTGTTATGTTCGCAGCTTACAATATAGAAATCGTTGCTAATGTGTTGAAGGAAAAGTTCAACTTCAATGTCACTGCATTGACAAACTTATTCCCCATTCAAAGTGCTAAACCTGTAAATGATTATTATGATGATGCTCAAATTGATCAGATTGTCCAAAGTATAAACAATGCCAAGAAAAAACCAAAGCCAAAAAAAATTTAGAAGGGGTGATTGAAGCAACTATATTTATTTTTACAGAACGTCTGTTGCCAATAGTGGGGAATCTAGAAATGTTGGTAACCTTTTTCTAGGAATTTGAGACGTCAAAATATGAATTAGGGCTAATGGTTTGTGAATGAGATACTTTAAATGATGAGGGTTCACATTCTAACTATTAGCAACAGTTTAAATCGAAGCTATAAAACTGACCCGTATGGTGGATCTATGTAGCAGTCATAATTTTTAAGTCAAAAGAAGAATATTCGTCAATGAGTGGTTGAACCGTTTATTCCAACCAATCATTAACGAACATTCTTATGACTTAAAACTGCTGCATAAATCCACCATTATTGAGCTAATTTGTTTCACTATCTAATTTTTAGAATGATTCTTTGATGAATATCAAATATTCACGTTGGAGCTCGAGTAGTTTAATGAACTAAGAATTTGGACAGTATTCTATAATGATTTGTATAAAAATTTGATACAATATGATAGCTTGTAACAATAGCATCCAGGAATTCCAGTGGCCTAATTTGTTTATATTTCACGACCTCTCACTTACAAATTTGTTAGTCATCACAAGACTGTCATGGATGCCAATTGATTCTACTTGTTGTTAATAATTAGTTTATTGAAAGATTTTTAAACAATTTTATTCATTCTCATCATTGAATTTTCCTATACAAAAATGTTTTATTAATTCCTAGTTTAAATGAAATACAATATTATTTTGACCATCAACCTATTTGAACTTTGTTGAATACCATTCTAGCATTGTATTATACTTGTTTGTTTTTTGTTTAAATAAATGTTACCCACTGGAAATAATTCTCATGAATTCTTTATTGCTGTACAGTGTAAACCAACATGAGGTTGTTGGTCAAATAAATGAATATTTTGGAACCTTTGGTGTGAATACAATTCAAGAAAAAGAAACTACCCAAACACCAAAACTACTTAAGCTTTCAGCTCCTGAAGATGCTAAGTTGGCGAAACGCGCGTCGAGTGTGATTGTGACGTAGTTTTGGTGTTTGGGTAGTTTCTTTTTCTAGAAATGAGGTTGTTGAGGAACAAAAAAAAAATCTGTTCTAGAAAAACCTTTCTTTGCTGAATTAAGTAAGTATAATACTGAAATATGTATTCTTTCAATCCATGTGGAATAGACAGTTGATTTGTGAAATGATGAAAAACAAGAGAAATAGACCCAGTGACACTGTTGGTGTTCATTTCACTTCTGTACATTCTATGAATATTTGGTGTTCTTTTTTGAGAAAATGAAGGTACAACCTACAATAAAAACCTTAAAAAAATGGTGTCATGGGTCGTGATGGTAGAGCGTTTGCCTCTCAAGCATAGGGTCGTGGGTTCAATTCCCAGCATGCTCAGCAGTCTCGTGCATAGCATCACACGTTGTAAGGTAAGGGATACTTTTTCCCTAACTCGCATAAGTCTCTCGAGGACTTCTGAGGGTTGCGCGTAGGGGTGTGCAACTGGTTGACGAAAATAACAGTTTTTTTAAACATAGTAATCTCCTGGTACCTCGTTAGAATGATAAAAATTACCATTCGTCAATTTACTGATTAGTTGCTTTTTATTTGTTTCATTGCACCACCGGTATCGTTATTTTTGTTGTTTTATTTGCAACTTTTCTATAATAGTTGCTACTTTTCATTCCGTCTGTGAGGATTGTCATTCAAGACTGCAGTCATGTTTGTCATTTTATTTGGATATCAATGTCAATATATTCCTAATGCAGTCAACAACTATTAAATGGTAATGGGTGGGGGACGCAAGCGTCAGCGACTAGGCCCCAGTGGGCCCTTTTCGCAATCCCCGGCATCTTCACTCATCCCATGGCGGATATCTGCTCGAACCTCTTCGACCTTCTTATGAAAGTCGAAATGTCCTTCCATTGCAATGAGTGCAATTCTTCCTCCTTAATAGTGGCAGCTTCGAAGACGTTTTGTCTGAGTCTGCCATAAATACCACATTCGCACAGGAAGTGGAAGGAGTCCTCGCATAGTGGGTCTGCCTCAACTGTGATGAGAGCCAGGTGCCTCCTGAGGCCGCAGTGGCCGGTTAGAACTCCCACCAACAGTCGGAGTTCTTTGCGGCTTAGCTTCAGTATCTTGGCCGTCCTTGCCCTATCGGGCCTCGGTATCATTTGCTTTGACTGCCTGTAGCCGTCTATCCCTCTCCACTCTTTTCCTAATATATCAACGGCCCACTCATTCAGTGCCGTTGTTACATGTCTCCTTGGTATGCCGAGTGCGGGTTCGAGCTCGTAGTAGGGTTGCCCGGCTCCTTGCTTGGCTAGCTGGTCCGCCTGCTCGTTGCCTTCAATCCCTGCATGACCCGGGACCCACATCAGCGTTATTTCATTTTCAGTCGCAAGACTCTTCAGGACATCTCTGCACTCCTGAACCAGTTTTGATCTGGTTCTGGTTGCATTCAGAGCTCTGATGGCGGCCTCTGACTGTCCGAGCAGACATTTACATGTCTCTATGGGCCGGACCTCACCTCTTCCATTCTGGTTGCCTCCAGAATGGCATGCACCTCTGCTTGGAAAACTGTTGTCAGAGAATCTAGCGCCTAGGCTCATCTCCGTCTTCCAAGTAAACTCCTGCTCCGGCTTGTCTTTCCTCCAGTTTGGACCCGTCTGTAAAACAGACCAGGCTTTCTGGGGAAAATATCATTCTTCCTCTTCCCACTCTCTCCTGTCTGGGATCTCTAGCGAGATCGTCGTTTTCCACCTAATTTTATCCTCTGCCTGTATCACTTTGATAGCTGATAGTGAGATTTCTTTCTCCGCTTTCACAGCGATTTCGGTGTGCCCTGTGACCCTTCTCCTCGCTAGCTCCCTGAGTCCCGCATTCTCAGATAGGACGCCATCGCTTCCTTCTTTATACAAGTTGGAAACGACGGCAAACCCAGCAGTGCGTCTAGGGCTGCCAAGGGGGTCGGCCTCATCGCGCCGGTTATTCCCCTACAAGCTAGTCTTTGAATTTTTCCCAGCTTATTGGTTGTGGTTATCTGGACCACTCTCGGCCACCAGACCACTGCTCCATATAGGATTCTGGGTCTGATTGCATCCGTGTAGATCCAGTGAAGAATGTGGGGTTTATATTGAGGCCCCGCATCCCTCCCACTGCCCTGCGCAGACTCCACATAGCGACCATGCACCGTCTTCTCGACTACTCGATCAACGTGTGTCCCCAAGTTAGCTTCGAGTCCAGAATCACTCCAAAGTATTTTACCTCTCTAGCCAGCTCTAGCGGTTTTCCACCCATTACTGGTGATCTGAATAACCCATCTACCTTTCTTCTCTTGGTTAAGAGAATCATCTGGACCACTCTCGGCCACCAGACCACTGCTCCATATATGATTCTGGGTCTGATTGCCGCCGTGTAGATCCAGTGAAGAATGTGAGGTTTGAGGACCCACATCCCTCCCACTACCCTGCGCAGACTCCACATAGCGACCATGCACCGCCTTCTCGACTACTCGATCAACGTGTGGCCCCCAAGTTAGCTTCGAGTCCAGAATCACTCCAAAGTATTTTACCTCTCTAGCCAGCTCTAGGGGTTTTCCACCCATTACTGGTGAACTGAATAACCCATCTACCTTTCTTCTCTTGGTGAAGAGAATCATCTCTGTTTAAGTCGGATTGACTGCGAGGCCGACTGCATCCGGCCACAGACCACATCTAGGAAATGGCCCGTCACCAGGACGAGCCCGTCGTCGGCGTATGCCTGAGCGTAGAAACCGTTAGCGGCTAGTCTCTGAAGGAGTTCGTCCATGACCAGACACCAAAGGTGAGGAGAGAGACAGCTACCTTGCGGGCAGCCGCCCCTCACCTCGATGTCGGCCTGGCTCTCTCCCAGAGATACCGTCACTTTCCTTCGCTCGATGGCCGTTGCTAAACAGCTGACCAGCGTAGGAGGAGTTCCCCTAATCTGCAGTGCATTGCAGTTTCTTTCAGCCTCGTACCCATATATAGATGTTTTAGTTGTTCCGAAGTACACCTTTCCAAATGTGCAAGCTTTGCTGAATTTTCTTTGTTGGCTTGAAAATGAAACCTGTCTTGATTTTGTGTGGAAAAAAATCATTGGTGAGTTCGAGTACAACCTCAAAAATGTATGTCAGTTTTTAATGAAAAAGTATGACCCTGATGAGTGGTGATTGTGATTGGGCCTTGGCACAAAAATTGACAATTAGCAGAACAAAACTTTTCAACTTATGCGAAGTGTATGAAAAGCGCAAAAATATTTGTTCACATTTTTCTTAATAAATACAATACGGTTCGATAATGATTAGGTAATCGTTGCAAACGTGCAATACGTTACATGTTCATGTGAACTCAGCTTAAGTATGTTGTCGTTGTCATCGATTTAATTATTTTGACATTCGTGACAATCGTGACATATTTGTGTTTTTGACTTGCCGTCAACCGAGATGTGAAATTCTCTCGTTTTTATATTTGTATTTGAACAAATAAATTTTTACATAAACAAATAGACTTCAAGGTAAGGTTATTCACGAAGGTAAAGAAGTAATCATCAAGATTCTTGATCAATTTCAGACAATGGAAAATTTAAATAGCGAATCCCAAGAAAATGTTCGAGTGTTTATCAGAATTCGTCCACTTAGTAAGAAAGAAAATGCCGATGGAAACGAGAATATTGTAGTATGTGACCACAAAGAAAACTTAATTGCCTTGAAAAAGAATGGCGAACATACTAAACCCTTCAAGTTTGACCATATATTTTCTCCAAACACTGCTCAAGTGAGTTCAAATCTTATTTCAAATTCATTTATCTAACAGGAGTTCGTTTCAGCTTGAAATGTATCGCATGGTAGCTTTTCCAATAGTGGAGAAAGCCCTAGAGGGTTACAATGGTACGATATTTGCTTACGGGCAAACAGGAACTGGTAAAACATACACTATGGCTGGTAATCACTTGGTGCCTGAGTTGAGAGGTATAATACCGAATACCTTCTCCCATATATTCAGCCAGATATCTCGAGCCAGTGGGGAAAAGTCCTTTGTAGTAAAAGTGACGTACTTGGAAATTTATAATGAAGATGTTCGAGATCTGCTCTCTGGAGATCCGAATAAAAAGCTGGCGATAAGGGAGAGAAAAGATATTGGTGTTTATGTGAAAGATCTTATGGGATTTACAGTAGATTCTATAGAGTCTATAACAGAGCTACTGAATCGAGGCAACAAAAATCGAGTGACTAAGTCAACATTGATGAACGACATAAGCAGTAGATCACATGCAATATTCACCATAACAATTGAGTCCAAAAATAGAATAGACAATAAAACCACTGTTGGAAAGCTGAACCTGGTTGATTTAGCGGTAGGTATTCTTTCCAGTTCAACCATAGAAGTTGAAAAATAATTGATTTTTAGGGTTCGGAGAGAGCAAGTAGGACTCAAGCTACAGGAGAGAGGCTCAGGGAAGCAAGTAACATCAACTTATCATTATCTGTTCTTGGGAATGTAATATCAGCATTGGTTGATGGCAAGAGCACCCATATACCTTATCGAAATTCGAAGTTAACAAGGCTGTTGCAAGATTCTTTAGGCGGTAATTCGAAAACAGCTATGGTACGAACAGTTCTGTATGGTATTGCTTATTTTCATGATGAAATTTCTTTTCAAGATCGCAATGGTGAGTCCAGCTGATATAGACTATGAAGAGAGTATGTGTACGCTTCGCTATGCTGCCAGGGTCAAGTACATCAAGAACTGCGTGAAAATCAATGTAGAAGAAAAGGGTCTAATAGAAGGATTTGAACTGGAAATTGCTGAGTTACAGCAGAAGTTGTCAGAATTATCAGTTGTTGAACAAAGAAGAGAACAAGTAAGTACTTAGTTTTGAGCAAAGTTTGTCTTTATTGTTCGTTTCCTTTTCAGAAAAAGAAGGAAAGAGCTGTAAGTGCTGAGGAAAAAGAGAGACTCAAACAAACTAGACTGGAGCTGGAGAAAACCGAGTAAGTAGCAATTGTGACATACAACTATTAGTCATTTTAAATCATGTGATATTTGAAAGGAGGGATAATCAAATGTTAATAGATTGTTCTTTGTAGTTTTTCACAATTTTTACTAGATATTGGTCATGTTCCGATATTACTAAACAGTACTGCCCAGTAAATGTGGTCTCTCTCTCCCCATAGAAACTATAGAGGCGAGAGAGTCCACATTCACTGGGCAGTACTGTTCAGTAATATCGGAACCTGAGGATGATTTAGTTTCTATACCCTGTACTCTGAAGTTGAAGATTTTATTAATCAGGAATAAAGAAATATAACTCTGGGAATCTGTAAAAATCTGTTTACACTCTGACAACCTTTAGAAATTTTCATGAAAAATACCAATTCCCATACTCTTCCTGGGATAAAGGGAATTGTCAATTTTCCATGGAGTTATCAAGAATGACTGATTGTTAGTCAATAAGAAAACTGGTTTTAGTGATCCTTGACAAATAATTCTAGAAGTTTTCACAAAGTGGTCAGGATTTAATTTGGTGATGTTCAGGGACAACTTTTGTATTTATAACTTTTTCAATGGATATAATATTAGACATTTTGCAAGCTTCAGGAAAGGATTCGTTATGAAGTCTCCTTCAATATGAAACAGAAATATTGGCCAGCTTGGAACATTGGTCAGATTGATTCTGTATACACTGTCTTCTCTAAGGCCTGAACACTCTTTAACTGATATTGAACAAAGCTTAAAAAGTGTCCAGCCTGGGATTCCACAACTGCTCTGACTACCTTTTATTTGCTGATGAGTTGAAGCTTTTTAAAATAATTAAATCCATGAATGATGAGTATTTTTTGCTAGATTTGAAAATTCTTTGTAACATAGTGTTATAAAAGTCAGCTATATCTTAATACAAAAATTGCTGTCCAATTAGTATTTGCAAAAGAAATAGAAAATTCGTCACTTCCAGATGATGAGCTTCTTCAGTAGGAAGCCTTTATCCAAAGACTTGGGAGTAATATTCAAGCAGTTGAACTTGATTGATCACATGACCTTGTATCAAGTAAATTTGAATAGATTTGGAGGTTTCTCAGAGGATATTGCAACTTTTAGAGCTCAATGAAACAATAAAAATTTGCACCCTTGTTCAAGGTCGAAAAATTGTTAAAAATGTAAATTATAAACAATTCTTGTTGTGTTGTACAGAAAAAATGCAAAAGAGTCGCAAAATGATGAAAACAAAGAAAATATTATCCTTTATTTCAATGACGTTTATTATCTTAACAGGTAATACAAATTATAAAACAACAACAAAAATTAATTGGCGCTCCGGTGGGACTTGATTCATCAATCAATCAAAATATCCTTTATTTTCAGAAGATATTATCTCATGGACAGTTTTAGAAAATGTATAAAGGTAAAAGAGATAAAAGTAAAAAAAAATTGAAAAATATTAAATAACTGCAAAATTGTTTTTTTTTTAATTTGACAAAGTTCCCGAAATCTGTGGTGGTGGCTAATTTTACGTTTTCTAGAAAATGACTACCTACGTTGCCGACCAACTCAAAATTTTTTTGCATTATTTCTATAATCAATTCAGGTTGCAAATTTTTTTTGTGTAAAATAAACAAAACAAATATGTTGCCTCATTGGCGGAGGTAGCAAAGTTTCGGCGAGACTTACGACATAAAGAGAAATGTTTATTTGCGTTTGCCACTCTTTTAGATTTTTTTCGGGTGAGTTATTAACAATAGTATGAATAAATAATTTATTTACTCTGATAAAAAACTTGGAACTGGTCGCAAAATTGAGGAACGATAAAGGATGATATTTTCTTTGTTTTCGTCATTTTGCGACTCTGCACTTTTTCTCTACAAAATAACCAGAATTGTTTATACTTTACATTTTAAACAAATTTTTATTGTTTCATTCAGCACTAAAATACAGCTTTTGTGAAAGTTTGCATTGTTTTGCTATTTTATCCACATTTTTGCTAAAGATAGTGGCCTATCCTAGCTGGTGGCAAAGTATTGTTACTAAAACTAAACCAAACTAAAAATTTCATTGTCGTCGACAACATGGCATAGGAAAGGAACATTTCTCATGTAAAAATCAATTTAAAAAAACATCATTATGAAATTAAAAAAATATGTATATCAAAAAGTTAAATTAAAAAACTAGCTCAATATGTTCAGAATTTGCGATTTAAAGAATGTGAAAATTTACAAGGTGTTCCTGTTTCCGATGAAAACGGAAGTGCTACAGAATTCGTTTTCATATCAAAAAAATTACATTTTAGTTCTTCTAAAGCCCTCTACATTTTCGTGCCTTCAATCGGATTATTTTTCTCAAAATTAGGGTTGCGCCATCTCTCAGACTCACCCGGTATATTATTGTCACAACTGATTTCAGTTAGTAATCGTTATTTGTCTTTAGGCGAACTAAGGCAGAACTTGAAGACAAGATGGTGATGATTCAAAAAAAGATTTTGGTTGGTGGCGAAAATCTCTTAGAAAAGGCTCAACAACAGGTATTTTACTTGGAATCGTCAGCAGCAGAACTGGAAAGCCTAGATAAAAGCCACCAACAGCTAGAAGAACAGCTTAATAAGAAGGCAGCGGAAAAAATCGATGTGGAGGAGCTGTACTCATCTCTCCAAGAAGAAGATGCTGGACTCACAAAAAAATTGAAGAAAATTATGGCATTCATAAAAGAGGCAAAGGAAGAACACTCTGATAAGGAGCGAGAATACCAGCGAGATTTAGAGGCTCTTTTCGACAACAACAGGTTGCTGATAAGAGAGACTCAGCTATCCAATTTACTCCTTGATAACTACATTCCTCCAGAATATTTGGTGAGTAACTTGGGATATGATTCTTGCAAAAAAAATGTTGGAATGGTGAGCATTATGTCGAATCTGGAAGATTTGAATGAAAAACCAGTCTGGTAGCAACTTGGTATATCAACTATTCATTATTTTCTTTGACTTGGTTCAACGTTTTGACGTATAAAATTTTTTATATGGAATTTTTTTATTATTCTTTTATTTCAAATTTAGAGTTCACGAATAGTTTGTGCTTTGAAGTAGAAAGTAGTACAAAATGACATTTACGATTTTTTCCTATCGATCGGCTACACCTGTCAAATTTTCCTTTTTTTTTTTTTTATTACTAAATGTTTTGTTATTTTTCAATATTTCGAAAAAATTTATATGAAAAAGTTTTCTTTTCGGTTTCTTACCTACCTATCAAATTTAAACCAGTTTGAACAACTTTGTTTTTATTCTCGTTTTCTTAATCTTACATTTTTTCACATTATTTCCCAATTTTGCAAAATTAGGGAAAGAAGGGGGGTGACGTCATTCGATACTGGGAATCTTTGAGTTTGATATATATCTTCATCATCTAGGATCAATAACTGGGTCTTCGACATTTTTCATTATAAATTGATTATTTCATTAAGTATGAAAAAACTAGATTTGATTGAAAATATGAACAGGATGTTCATAAAGCAACTAGGATTCTATCGTCAAAAAAAAGTCAGGGTCCCCAAAGAACCGTAGAATACTACTCCTTGAGAAGTTGTTAAATTTTTTCTCACGGCTTCCCTTTTTGCACCGGTCCTATGATGCGGAACCTCGTTTCCCAAATTTAACACAGTTGAATAGAGCTGCTAAAAATGTACTCATCTTTGTGAGTCACCAAGTATATGAATGAGTCAAAGCCTCAGCTCTCGTGTGCGAAATAAAACACTGAACAACCTCTTTCAGAAAAAAATCCAGTCTCATATGGTGTGGAACAATGAGACTCAGGAATTCCAAATGCGGGGTGTTGCATACACTGGCAACAACATGCGGAAACATCAAGCAACCAGTGCTGAGGAATTAGCACCTGTTCTGTTCGAAATGAAACAGAACTATCACAAGTATCCAGAAAAGAGGAGAGAAAAACTCAAACGTTCAATTCTTAAAACTTTGTCGGCCGTACCAAAGACACGTTAGTATTTTGTTATTTTTTAACTTGCCTTAAGTGTTATACAGTGCCTTCATAAAAGAATATGTAGCTGAGATGCTGATTTTTTGAAAAAGTTTTTAGTGGAATTTTATGAAAGCTCTGTGTAATGTTCAAGTTTTGTGCTAGTATTATTTTTTTGTTACTTGGCTGTGTTTTTAATATTTATAGTTAATTGTTTGATATGTTTCAAATAGGTAGCTACATGTAAAGGGATTCGTAAGACTGTTCGCCAAATAGAACAAAGTATTGCATCTGATAGATGTTATAGTAACCAGAGAATGATGATCTTGAGATTGACTCGTTGGAAAATATTTTAATATCGTTTTCGACTAGCCAGTTAATAATAAGAAGTATTGGTGCTCACAAACAATTGATTTAATCAAACTTCAGCGTATTGTGGTTACATTTTCCTCACTATGCAAAGTGTAACATTTTCAGAACTGCCATAACAATGTTGTAAGATATGAAAAAAATACAAATACCAACCACAATATATGGAATCAAGCATCGAGTTAAATTGATGTAGTTTCGGTGTTTGGATAGTGTTTAGTGTTTTTGGATTTTTCGATTTTTAGACTATTCAAATGGATACAGAACTTGTTACCAAAAATAAAATAAAAAAATGGGCAATAGAGTGTTGCATTTAAGGGAAAATCTCCAGGAAGTTCTGTATAGATTAGAATCCGTACTGCAAAGAACAAAAGTAGCAATACCTCGTTTACTTGTAGTAGAAAAATTGATAAAATGTTTTTAAAGTTATTTGATTTTGTATGTGAAGGTCGAAATCATCACAATTGAAAGGTGATAATTTGTTAATTGAACTTGTTTTACTTTAAGGCAATGCATGTTGATATCATCTTTTCATGCATTCAGCCTTATTCAGGTGTCCACATGAATATTGAATATTTTTCAATAATGATTATTGTAACTTTTCAATTTCAGAAAACTTAAGTATTCACGTTTCACTATTGAAAGTCAAATTATTGAATGATGAAAAATCAGTCAAATAATACATTTTTGACAAATTAATGCGTTTATTGTTCATGATAATGTTGATTTTTGTTTGGATTGGGGAATTCATGATTACTTATATTTCGGACGTCCATCATCTTAATGGTTGAAAGATTTCTATCTCTTTCAAATTTTTTCACAACGTTTGAATCCGCTTGAATCCGCAATCGTCTTCTGGTGAATAGTGACAAAATCAGATGCTACGCGACCTTTTATAGGTCTATAATTAAAGTGTAATTACGCGCGGTCTTGTGGCGCGCGTGGTTTCGCGCTTTTTCTCCATCCAAAACGGTCCATGAGCGGTTTCCATACGTTTTTAATTTCCACGCTTGGTTGACTGAAGGCACCATTGGCTTCTATGTAGGTGGTTTCCATAAATTTCCGTTTGAACCAATGTTCCTCTCTATGAAGAACACTAGCTTCGTCCCAGAGAATTCGGTGGTGTTTTGTCCAGGCGTGGTCAGCAATTCCCGATTTTGATGTTTCCCCTCGTTGAGTCCACTTTTTGTGTTCGGCTATTCTTACTGATAATGGCCTCTTGGTCTCTGATATAGGAATCTCCACATCCACATGGGACTTTGTAAATACAGTTTTTACTGGATTCTGTTGTGTTCTCTGGTTTCGTCTTGGTGAGGAAGCTTCGTAAGGTACTGCCGGATTGAAAGTAACTCTTGATGTTGTATTTATGATATATTCATTTTTATTATTTGAATGACAATAGAGAGAAAAATAACTAAACACTAGAAACAAATATATACTAAAGAGCAGCTATTTAATTTGTTAGCAATAACCTGCCTGGAAACGCATCAAAGTTGTTAAAAAACTTAACTTTTTCCTCATTTTCTTCTCCAACAATTAGAGGAAAATGAACTTCATGTCCAAAGTGTTCATTTAGGATGTCAGTTACCAGTCAAAGCACCTGGTAATGAAAGGTTACCTCATGGGACAGTTCATATCCTGTCCAGTGGATTTTTGATATGTCCCTTGGGCATAAAAGTATATATGACACATAACATTATTTGTGATTTGGTGATTTTTAATAAAAAAAGTTGACTAGTTGGGTAGTTAATTAAAAATAATCGGAGACATTAATGTGCATAACCTCTATACATTTTCAAGATTCAAATTTATAAACAGTTCCTTAATCATCTGCTTATGATATACGAAACTTGGAAAACTGTTGTTGAAAGTTTTGGGTCACGTCAATGGGAAAAATTGAAAAATATTCAATAGTCAAGAACTTTTCAATAACCAACAATCAATATGGTTTTTGGAAGAGCACCAGAATAGACATCCTCCATACTTTTCAATATTCAATTCAATAAACAAGTTTCAAGGTGCACCTGAATAAGGCTCATTATCTGGGTTTCACGCCGAAGATAATTATCAACTTTGGTATAAAACTTCTCAATGATTTCATCGTTTGGTACTTTTGTCCCAAGTCTATAATAGCATAATTGTGTTCTTATTGTTGATTTTATTTGAATGTTCTTATTAATTTTAAAGCTTTGGCAATGGGCCCTTGTTAGCCAACTGTGAGGAACCTGAAAATGTCCTCTGAGGTACCTGCATATAAATAAATAAAAAGGCTAGTATGGCGTCTTTTTCATATTTCCATTGGCGTACATTGTCCTTGATTGCTGAACACAACAGAATATCTCAGAAAATCACTCAGCCGACACTTTCAGGTGTTTTCAAAGTTGGATAACAGACTGAATACCTCCAGGTAGTTGAATAGCAATAGTTCTATGTTTATTTTTCAGCTAATGATTGCATTCAACCATTTATGTTACACCTCTTTTTTAGCAGCTTCAATTTCAGTATTACCTTTTCATGATAATGAGAAGCTGACTCACTGGAGTGTTACTTTTTTGGTTTGTTATTCGAATGGCTAACCACTTGAAAAATTTACTATAAAATACATAAATATTTCATTTTTACTCTGAATATATTCGGGTGAAAAAAATATTAAATGATTTTGACACAGGTCAAAGTACCCTTCTCTTATCGAAATTATTTAATACAAATTCACTGACTAATTTCTCGTACTTTTTATAAAATACATAAATATTTCATTTTTACTCTGAATATATTCGGGTGAAAAAAATATTAAATGATTTTGACACAGGTCAAAGTACCCTTCTCTTATCAAAATTATTTAATACAAATTCACTTACTAATTTCTCGTACTTTTTATAAAAAATTTACATATTCACTCTTCTTGAAGCATTTGTTTTGGAGGAGTGCTGCAAGGTTTCCTCGCGAGATTTTCATTTTTCTGTAATATAAATTTTGGAATTTTGTGATGAAATATTGTCATTGTTCATAAAATCGAATGAGTTTTGTGATATTTTTCACATCTTTCTGATTGTCCAAATTCTGATTTATCTGACATAAAATGCGAGATCTTGTTGCACTCTGCATCTGCATATAAATTGTGATGTCTCCTTGAATAACAGTCATAGAGGTAATTTTCGCGAGACATACTGTATCTACACTCAATTTTTCTCAGACAGAGTCAGGGAGAAATAGTGAATTTCAGTCAGTTGAATAATGTCGTTTTTGTTATATCTCATCTCTCAAGTGAAACAATTTTCTCTCAAGTAAAATTGTATTCTTGAAGAGTATTCATCATTTCAATCATGCATCTCATCTCTTTTAAAATATAGCAAAGTGTACAATCAGTTCAGAAGTAAAATCTTTCGAATTAGATGATCCTAATTGTATCTTAAGTTCTATTTTGTAATTCTTATTGTCAAATGACCATTCTTTTTGACAATAACATTTAATCTTCAAACTATAAAGCATATTTTTGGCTCTAAGAGCTAATTGATCTGTTGCAAATCTCAATTTTTTCATGCTATCTAAGTTTAGTGCACTTTCACCTATGATATATATTTCACCAAAATATTTAAAATTATTTCACTGTTTCCTATAACAGCCCAGAATTTGTTCAAGAAGTAAGTTTCTTACCACAAGAATCAAAAACCATAATTGTTGTTTTTGATCAACTGTTCCAAGTGCAAATGTTGCTTATCCCTAGGAATAAGAGCTTTTCTCTTCAACCAATGATTGTTTTTTACCTAACCTTGTACACTATGTTATATCCCAGTATACTGGGGTTATTTTTTTCAGCACCAGTATAATTGTATATAGTTTTGTTTTTGATGGCGACAAAATGAGTCGAGAAATTTTTCTATGTACAAACACGTTTTTCAATAATCATTACTTTGATCTCATGATTACTTACAATGGCGGTACCAGTATTGCAATAGTGCTTCAATTTTAGTACTAGTACACTTTCTAATTGCTTTTGGGTATTTTTTCAGTTAAAATGATCGCAGAAAATTATTTAATTTTCGTTATAATTATATTCTATGCTGAATGGTTTAGTCCCGAAGAATAATTTCAGATGTCCTTCTTTGCATCTCTGGATAACAAAATCAAATATGTATTTTGTACCCTAATAAAGTATTATTTTACTGCCAACATTTTTCTAGTCAGAATAAATTATTTATTGTTTAACATTTATTTTTATTTTATTTTATTGATGTGTTGAAGAGCATTGGAAAAATTATAACTACAGTTCACAGTGATCATGCAGTTGGTGTCATTTTTGTGAAAAACATACAAATTAAGGAGTCAATCAAACTTGTGCAGCTTTGAGGGTTTGTTTGTGTATTGTGTTCCTGTTTTGAGCACAGTAGATTACTTTTTAGTTTTTACAAACGTTATTTTTATGTATTATTCTGTTCAGAACTGATATTCGCAAAAATATTTTTCCTCTGCTTTTGGATACCATTCGCATTGATTAAGACTGCTTTAAGAATAAGCTTCCTTTGGGCGTTGTAGATTTAGTTTAAAAAGTTACCAGTTGGGCCAGTATAACGAACGTTGAATTTCAAGATCCCTTTACATTAAATCTTGATTTTAATTTAACGATATTATATACGCAAATTATTTGAATAAATGAAGATGAAAATGTGATTTTTTAATGCCCTATGTTCCATTTTTCGGCAGCGTCTAGTTCGAACAAAAAATTTATATAGTAAAAAAGGACATGTAACAACGATATCCTAAACCAACAGAGTGAATAATTAAAATAAAGGGTATTAGTTAGGGACCGGCAGTGAAAAAATGCGCCGAGCAGCTATACAGCTCAGGAATGGACGTACTCGCCTCGAAGATAGCAAATCCAAAATATTTTTGATTTTGAGTAGGGCCCAGCCGAGAAACAAGGCAAAATATTTTGATAAATTTTAGCCGTCTTCTATATTCCTTCCGTTGAGATATTCATGAGAATTCATTTTAACGTTAGGATCATTAGTCATAAATCTTGTGTTTTAATAATATATCTATACATATTTCACAAATCTAGAAAAATGACATACTGAATTTAATTAACTTACTTAATATACACAATTTACTGAATTTACAAATGTACTTGTAAAAAAGAGTTTATAAGATTATATCTTCAACTCTTAACAATTTCCAAATAAATAAATAAATATGTTGTTCAAAAAGTGACCAGTTATCATCTGACAAAGCGGAAGAAAATTTGGTTGGGCCGGGAATGGAAAAACATTTTTGAAACTTTTCCTCCCGAAAATGTCTCGGATCAAAAATATTCTCACTTTTCAGTTCATTAGTTTCATTTTGGCCCTTAGATAGCTAAAATCGAAGTGGAAGGAGTTTTTAACAGGGCCAGGTCATATGGGGAGGGGGTCAAAAGGGGGCACTCGAAAAACTCGCGGGAACGGCTATATCTAAAAATTGGAAACATGGACTTGCAATGATGGTTAAGCTCTGAAACTTTAGGTGTCACTTCTTTAGGGACCATCATTCCAAGTCAATTTTTTCGATTTTTGAACATAGCCGGTCACGCGAGTTTTTCGATTGCCCCCTTTTGCCCCCCCCCCCCCCCCCCCCCGTGACCCGGCCATACTAAAAATTCCTTCCACCTCGTGTTTCAGCTATCTAAGGGCCAAAATGAAACTATTGAACTAAAAAGTGAGAATATAGGAGACCGGCTAATTTTTGACCTGAGACATTTTCGGGAGGAACATTTTCAAACATTTTTTTCCAGCCCCAGCCGCAACCAAATTTCCTTCCGCTTTGTCAGATGATAACTGATCACTTTTTGAACCATATATCTCAACGGAAGGAATATAGAAGACTGCTAAAATTTATCATAATATTGTCCCTTGTTTCTCGACTGGGCCCTACTAGAAATCAAACATATTTTGGATTTGTTATCTTCGAGGTAAGTACTTCCATTCCTGAGCTCGGAAGGAGTATAGCTGTTCGGTGCATTTTTCCACTGGCGGCTCCTTAACTATATATATACAAAAGTGGCGAAGTATACCCCAAAAATAATACAAATAAATTAGTAGATAAAAGGCAAATTAGAAAAAATTTAGTATGTTCTTGGTTAAGGCTTGCTTCAATTCACTCTATTGGAAAAACTCTGTGCTGTGATTGGAATAAGATAGTCCATAATTCTAAACTCACGTGCCAAGATATCTAGTTTGGTCACAGTAGTTCCCGTTCAGTTATAAACTTTATGAATAATAGAGATTAGGTATCACAGAAAACTCTCTATGCCCAATTAATAGCTTAAAGAATAAATTGATGGATTGATGGATGTTACCATGTGGTAAGAAGTAATTAATCTTAAATACCCTTAAATCTATCCCTGGCCCGTCATTAATGTCTTTTACCTGAACCCTGTTTATGTGCGACAATGTGGGTAAGCTGCGTTAAAATCCGGTGAATAGACGAAATCTAGTTGATCATTCAGTAGGATACATCCGCAATGTTTATGTTTGTGAATTTCTGAGGATTCTAAAGAATTGAGTTTTCAACCTTTGCTTGCATAGTGCAACATTTTCGTATGGTTCAGATTCGGAAACTTGCATTCTAAGGAATGATTTGAAAACGTCGAATTTTTTTTTTACACCAGCTACCTTCGTTCTTTAGATCCTGCCAGTATTTCAAGAAGATATGTTTTGAATCACGTCTGGTTTTTTATGTGGCAGTCAAATGAGGGAGAGAGACGTAACTCAAGAACGAAGGTAGTCTGGGCAAATCTGACAGCTCTCTTAATAAAATTGCGAAAGCATCGAATTAGCTCATAGAGCATGTTTCTAAATACGTCTGGTTCTTTATCTGTAGATTTTTTTTAGTCGATCTTTAAATCGTCAACTGATTCTCCGTTATTTTCCAACCAATTTTCATTTTTTAAACACAGACGCATCACAAATTCAAAGCTCTTTCAGAAAATTAGTAAAAGCTTATGAAATCTTTAATTGAATCGAAAAAGATTATGCATATACCAGTGTGATTGAATTTTACGAAACCGAGTACGAAATTATAAAATATGAATTTTTGGCAAAAAAACCCTTTCAACTCGATTTGAACCTTTCAATTCGAGAACGGTTAGAGATAGAGCAATTCTGCGGACAATCGATTAGAAGTCAATCGGAGACAAACATTTTTTTTACCATAAAATAGTAAAGGGTTGACCTTTAAAAATCACCATTAATGCAAAATCGTCCGATCCACTTGAAATTCGCACTATATACGTACAATTTCATGCTGATTTAATAAATACATGATTTGTATACTTTGAGACGTTAGATTTAGCCGGAAAAGGAAAATGAAGGTCGAAAATTAGAAATTGCAGAGGTTCTGTAAAAAGCCCATGAAATCTTTAATTGAATCGGAAACGATTTGAAATTTGGTATGCTATACCGAAATGATTGAATTTTACGAAACCGATTTCGAAAATTTGAAGAAATGAGTTTTTGTTTGGAAAAAACACTTTTAACTCGATATGATCCTTTCAATTCGAGAACGGTTAGAGATAGAGCAATTCTGCGGACACCAATCGATTCAGAATGGTCGGATTAGTATATTTAAGTCAATCAGAGACAAAATTTGTTTACCCGAAAATAAATGTAAGGGGTAGACTGCAAAATCGTCAGATCCACTTGAAATTCGCACTATATACGTAAAATTTCACGCTGATTTCGAAAATATATTATTTGTATACGTTCCGACATACATATAGCCGGAAAAGGAAAATGAAGGTCAAAAATTTTAAAGAGGTTCCGTAAAAAGCCATGAAATCTTCAATTGAATCGGAAACGATTTGAAATTTGTTATGCATATACCAAAATGATTGAATTTTACTACACCGAGTTCGAAAATTTTAAGAAATGAGTATTTGTTGTAAAAAAAACCTTTCAACTCGAGTTGAACCTTTCAATTCGAGAGCGGTTAGAGATAGAGCATTTCAACGGAAGCCAATCGATTCAGAATGGTCGAATTTGTACATTTAAAACTATTGGGAAAAAAAATTACCCAAAATATCACCAAACATGCAAAATCGTCAGATCAAGTCCGCCAATTATCATGATTCTGGACAAACTGCAGCCAAGAGAGCTTAGGTTGATCCATGGATTTTTACTAACCCACCTATTCCTGCACCACACCAAGGTACAGTTACGTGATTCAATATATGTCTCACAATAATACATACCCAGTTTTTGGAAAGATCCTGATAGTGCGACTTACCTAAGAACTAACAGTCTCATTTTGTAGAGAAAATATCCTGCGAAAAGATCAGTAATCACCCTCAGCTGGTTACTGCCTAGAGCTAGCAGCCGATTTCTTTCAAAGGGCGAAAAGGACCTCAAGTTTACATTGTTTATCTCGCTGAACACAATTTTTCCTGAGTATTCTCGTAGAGCATATTAGCTCTCTGGATCCCCATTGATCGCAGAAGCTCTGCTTTTGAGCAGAGAGGAGGTTACAAAGCAAATTTTAAAACACCGTCCCAGGACGGGTATAAGTGATCACGCAAATGTTTCTGAATCACCAAAACCCTGAATGAAAACTATTTAGCAGAGATATTCCTGGTTGAATAAAACAAATAAAAATATATATAATTGTGTATTTTATATAAAGGCAAGGATTGGGATATAAAAATAGTCGGTGAAAGAAATATACATCCTTTAATTATATTCTAAAATTAAGGAGGAATAAAGAAAGTGACATAATTTGTACTAACCACTCTTTGACATTTCACAAAAATAAATCCATATGAAAATATACAGATATTTTCATGAAATCAAGCATTATTTACACAATTCTCAATACCCTCTTGCCACTTGTAATAAAATTAATTTAAATAAAAGTATATACATATATTTCCTTATAATAAATTTATATGCAACAGTGACGAGAAAAATGACTGGTATATTAATTTACATAATAAATAAAATTTCTCAATTTCACTGAAATTTAAATTAGGAAAAATAATTTTCATCAATATACTGCATTATAACAGTTCCACCAAATCTACTAATACTGTATGAATGAGAAAATTACAAAATACAAGTTGATAAGTTGATGAAACAATTTGTACTAATTTAACATGATCTGTTATATTCACACTTGGGGCCTAATGAGTATATTGACAAAAAGAATTTCCCAAAAACAAATTACTCGAATCACTTTCAAGATGAAAGCAATCGTAATTTCATCATACTCTGTTCGGAATACTACACTGACAAATATGTGACGAACACCGAATTTTACGCTTAGTAATGACATTATTTTTCTTTGTTGTGATAAAAGTGGTCATGGTCAACTTCGGATATGCATACATTGTGGGAGTTTATGGCAAGAATAAAAAGTAAACATCAAGGAATCACAGATGGTTGTTAAATATTTTTGTATGAAATTACAAACACATTTGTCACGGAGGTTCTGAAAACACCATATGCCATAAAAAAAGATAAATAACATGTCAAATTCCACGAATATTTGCCATATTTGAATCTGCGACCCATTTATGAAACATCTGCAAAGAATACGTAGTCTGTATACAAGGTGTTTCATGACATTTGTGATAGTAGAGCAGCGAATATGTTGTATTTAATTTACATTTATTGAAGATAGAATAATAACCAGGTTTTTTGATTAACTAATCCCAAGCAGTAATATATTATGGGTATATATTAACAAAAGTGAAATTTGAAAAAAGTCGGCTGATTTGTGCGTGAAACAGATCATTTCCATAATTTACTTGATGAATTTCAGCCTTCTATAGGACCATGTAATATGGAACATTTTGTATGATTTCATAAATTTTGAAACAAGCTGGGTTTGAATAACAAAAATCTTTGTCCTCTGGCTGTTTTTTAGGACCTTTCGAAACATGTAGAAATTCGTGAAATTTAAAAAATATAGTGAATTTATGTACCAAATTTGGTATAGAATATAGTCAAGAAAATGAACTACATAGGTTTATATTTTAAATGAAGACACCATCCCATTATGAAATTTTATCAATATGTAATCTTTTGGAAAGGGCGTACCATTCTAATAAATTTTTAAACTCCCTAAAAAAAGTTTTCACTCAAAACGCTATTCTGCAAATTTGTCTAGATTTCAGTCAGGTTGTACAATATTTCTTGATCATAATTTTCCATTACTTAACAAAATCTTAGAGCTAGTGTGCCAGTTTTCTTCCAAAAATTTGATTTAAAAAGTTTTTCAGTGTTTTACAAAAAAGTATAAGGGTCCCGTCCATTTTGTGTATATTTACACAAAGCTTTGGTATATTCATTCATGGTCAGGGTCTGAGAATTACCTATACACTAAGTAAGCATTTATTTAGGAACGTGTACTGAAATACATTGATTTTTGGAAGAAGGCAAGTAATCATATACTATTCTCTTTTTTATCTTCTTTTTTGAATCTGCATCTACAACTAGATCATAGACCGTGAGCCGATGACACAAGGGGTGTCGATTATCTACGAAAGTAGGCTCTTCAAGGGACATGAACATTAAGTTGGATTGGATTGGAGATGATAATATATTTTGTTTTTTTTTTGGCTGTTGATATATTCTCACTTCAGACAATTCAGTCAAAATAGATCTATAACATTGATGTAAAACAGCAAAAACGTTCAAAAACGAATATGGAGAACATGATATGGAAATTCTAAGCGTGTCCGTATATTGGAAAACAGCGGTATATTGGGTCGTGAATGGCTTCTTTATACAACTTCGTCTTGGTCTTAGTATTAGTCTTTGTTTCTATTTTTATCACAAAATGGAACTTCTATTTCTAATGTTTCAGTTTAAGTCTTTGTCAAGATCATATTATGATGATACCCTTATTTGTTGATTTTGAGTGGTTGGAATCGAAGTTTAGGTATTGACCAGCGTAAAAAACGGTCTTTTTTATATAGACCGAGGTTTGAATGGTGTCTTCTCTGGACTTTGACATCTAGCAACAGAAGGACGCCGTTGTTTTCCTTTTCCATCGTGAATTTAATGGTTTTTCTGATTTTACTGATATCTTCCAGGAAGTTTTCGAGATGATGGTCTCCATGTTCCCATAATATTATGAATAATCAACGTATCTAAGCCAAAGTTTCGGTTCGTGTTTGGCTTCCTTGATGGCCATGCTTTCGAACTATTCCATGTATGCGTTGGAACTATCGGTGATAATGTGGAGCCTGAGCTAACAGAAAGTCCGTCTACCTAAACATAAAGTAACAATCCTGACAAGTCCGAAATAAAAGTAATCGAAGGGTCATATCTCCAAAACTAAATTGAATTTCGGCAACCTGTATAAATACTTACAAAGTTAATCGTACCTATAGAACCTTAGCACGGGTATTTATCAGATGTTACTCAATGATTGTCGAGGTACTAGGTCGATTTTTATGCCTAATATTACAGTAAAAGTTGTATAAAGAGGTCCAAGACTTGACCACGAAGTCAAAAACTTTCCAGAAAATTCATCAAACCCATGTTCTTATTAGAGACATCCTATCTCAATATTTGTAACTACCGGTTTTGAAGTACTTGAGACGTATTTCAAAATCGCAGATATGCTCGTGAAAGGTTCTCAGTGTACGAATCAAGACCACACCATTCCATGAAACAAATTTCCACCAGAGTTCATACAACCTTCGAAATACCACTCAAACCAACGTTGACAGCTCATGTGGCGAATTCGTTGTAGCCACACTGCTCAGATCCATGGTAACAGTGGGCATTCCAGGACTAATAGACCCGCTGGCTTCCCTATAGTGGGACATTTTGGTAAGATTCAAGCTCTCCCCGGTGGGTGGAGTGGTCGTCGACGGCCTTACAATGTAAGGCCCGTTATGCACCGCGGCTAGGGGGTGTCCGAAACTGTGGTTGAACGTACTGACGTGCGAGTGATTCATCTGGGTCGTAGGGGGTGACGTCAGACTGTGGAACGAGTTGTGGTGTTGACTTGACTCATGCTGTTGTAACGCTAGCTCTTTGACAGCGTTTGTTTTCTCGCGCTGCCAGATGAACACGTTGTGGACCATGGCACAGCCGCAGAAGAGGATGCCCAGTCCGATGAACACGCTGGTCACAATGGCCGGAGTCGAGTGGAACTGGATGAAAGTGTACAGGATTATACCTGCAAATAACAAGTTTTTAGTATTACTTCATTATAGTTCACATTTTTATCTTTGAATGCTTCAAGTTTTCAGACTTCACTTATGGGGTCAACTAAGAATAATCCCCATTGAAAATCCTGCTTGTTGTCAGACTAAAAGGACAACCACAGGTGGGGCAGATGGACACCGCACCATCTGTCAGTGAAATACCACCATATCAACTATACAGTGCGGATATTCAAATTATTCAACCTCTCTTATGATTTGGGAACACTTGAAGATTACATCAGAACTACAGACATGTCGCACTGCTATCTGTTATCTCAAAGGTCATGGAAAATGCCATCAACATAGAGATAATGAAATATCTAGAATGCTCAGGAATTGTGAATGTTCAACAATATGGAGTTTTTCCCGTAGATTGTCAAAAGCGTTCCCTGTGCGTTTTTCTGATTTTGCTCAGCCATTTACAATGAAGTCTAAACTTCTCTATTTCTACTAGATTTGGGTTATTACTTTAATTTTCCGAGTCCGTTTGCGTCCAGTACATCTCTAGCGAGCTATTATATATTCTTTCGGATCCTGTGTCTCCAATTCTCCAACCTGCATAGTTCCCTACCATTGAAAAAATTTGTCCACTCTGTATCTAATCTAATCAATGAATGGAATTCTTATGTAACAGGTTACGTTTCTTAAAGACATAAGAAATATTTGCCGATGCAACTCAACAATTCGAAGAAATTTGTATTTAAATGGTTGCCCCCTTCACTATCAAACGTTCCCTGTAGCCCTCAGTGCCTTTCAGTAACAAAATATGCAGTTCGAAAGGTAAAGGGATGATTTGGGATTAAGGGTCGCATTCAGTTCCGACCAGTAAATTATTCATTATGAAGTATCCCAATTAAACTGTATACCGCATAAACTCGTAGTACTCGAAATGTATTCCAACAACAAAATTCACCACCACCACCCTCGTATATATCATGTACTCTATGAAACAGGTAAACTCACCTGTTAAAAACACCGGTATTGAAATGAAGAATCCTCCAACCGCGCAGACTCGGCTAACTGAAGACTTCTGTAGGTACTTATTCGTCCTGTAAAAATGGCATCATTAAATTTAAAGATCTTAATGATTACGGAGGAATCTCTTCAAGTGTAGGGACAATCGGGGTAACATGACGAAATGAGTAAAAGTAAAAATATATTTTTTTCAGGACCTGTCTGGCAGTATATTTATTGTTGTCGTAAGATCCAATTGGACATTGACATGGATATGGTTTCTATATAGGGCGGCTCTTAATAGGCTGTTAACTTTTAAACGGTTCGACTTACAAACATGGGACAAAAACGATTTTGAATCACCGAAACTAATGTATAAAATAAAAGACATTGTGATGGCTCGATAGAGAATTTTTTCGGACTTTGTTAAAAAAAATTACCATCTGTACTCGAAGTATCAAGTATAAGTGCTGATCTGATAAATTTGAACGGTTTGATGTGGAACAATAGTCCAGAAAATACTTTGAATTATATCCCTTATCGGTCAATCACAATGTCTTTTATTTCAAAAAGTAGTATTGGTGATACCATTCAAAATGGTTTTTGTTTCATTTTTGTACGTCAGCGGTTCCATCGAGACTGACCCGTCGATCTCAGTCCTCACATCCTTTTGTCGTCAGTTTGGAAATATGCCGAACATCTCTTTCCCAGGGCTCAATCTTCCAAAGAAATGATTTTTCTGTGGAACCTTCTACCACCTTCAAAGTGACTTGTATTATGCACTGGTTTCCCCCATACGTTGAGTTAATCTTCAACACTTTCATGCTTTCAGTGAAGGCCATAACGAATAAAGAACCACAAGTTAATACTCGTCTCAGATTGGTATGAGGGAAAATAATGCAGATTGAAATATTGGATCTCCAGTAAAATATGCAAATAAGTAACTGTATAACATCTTCACAAGGACGAACTCAATTAGTGTGGATAGAGAAATACATTCGATAAGTGATACTTTCGAATTATTTCATACTGAATAACGATAATCCTAATGGATTTGATTTGTTTATTTGTTATTTCCGTCAACCGGCTGCAAACCCTCAGAAGTCTTCGAGAGACTTGTGCAAACCACGGATTATTGCTAGACTGCTCATGATTTAGTCATATTTTCTCACTCTTCACAGCAGTATTTTCTACAAAGCATTCTTTTTTCAGAACGGTTTATAGTTTGAAACTATGGGACATCATACCCAATTCCGCAATCCTCCATTCCGAAAGAGTTTTGTTACATCCCCCGTTTAAGAAGTAGGGCACAAGCAGTTCTTGCAACAAGAGCCTTGTGTTTTTGCTGTCTACAAAGCCTTATTTGTCCAAAACAACGTGCAGATTTCACATTTTCCTTGTAAGTGGGTAAAAGAGTGAGTTTTTCTACTGTTCCAGAGCTAATGAGACCTATATGCTGCCTCTCTCCCCATCTATGGTGCTTAGTCATGGTAAAGCAGGGCATAGCAAAAAGGGTCCATGAGGGCATACTTGCCTGGCTGCGGCAGTAGCATCCCCAAAAACGATTACTACTACTATATGCGGCACAGATTGTGCTTTGTATCAAGTATCTCCTGATTGATTTTTAATAGAAGTTGTTATTATTCTCCTCTTTTTCGAACTTAGAAGTGTTTTTTCACATGTTGTTGATTTCAGATGGATCTATCAGACCTCTACCGCAATACTGAGCTCGCCCTTTATTAGGAAAGATCGCTACAGTTGAGAGTTGAGTTTTGTTATCACCCTGATCGTCTGATTAGTTTTTGGTGTTTCAGTTTTTCAAATGTTCGCAGTTCAGGGCATTTCCGGTTCTTCGTCAGTCCATCCCACAGAACTCATAATTAAATATAGTACGAATAGGAGTATTAAATAGAGAGAACAAAATTTGCATTACCGGCAATATGCTAAACGTACCATGAACAGAAGCGCCGTGAACTGCATAGGCGTTCCTTAAAGATGGCATGTGGGAGTTGAAATATGTAATATAGTGAAAACCAGCACAGTGAATAATCCAAAAACAACACAAGTATCTGCGATATAGTATCACATCAACGAATTTGTCAAAATCCAAGTACTGGTACATGGAAATTCTAAATCTAAGTGGGCCGAAAATATTCTCAAGCAACTTCGGAAGTGTATATTGATTAGCTGGTGATTTTTAACTAAAATTTTTGGACAATTAAATGATAAATCATTTCAGCACTATACCTAAAGAAAGCATATTCAATGGAAAGGTGATCGTTTCAAACCACGAAAAAGCTAAAAAGTTCACCAATTTTTTTCACTGAATATTTTTTAGAAAATTTACAGAAATACTGCAAAGGATCCAACCAAAATGTTTTTCAAAAGGACTAGGCACAGATATAAGGCGGTTTCTATGCAGCGATAGAAAATGCCGAACTAGTATGTCACAGAAATAATTGCATTCTACGTGCCACGATAGGAATTGCATTAGTTGACAGGAGGTAATAGAAAATATTTTTAGACATCGATAGAATTTGCTGAAATTTTAGTATGTTACAGCAAAGGTATATCCGAGTAATAATTTGATTCTACACGATCACGATAGGAATTGTATTAATGATATTTAGGATGTAATAAGAAAAGGACTCCGCATACTCCTTATGGAATTTGGGTCCCGGTGGATTCTTTTGAATTTTTGGTATGATGTAGTCCATGTAATTCTCAACCAATGTTACCATTGCGCCAACCCAAAAAAATTAACAGTTTTGCTGCTAGGGGGCGTTGAAATCACCCCTTGCGCAGATTAGACTATTTATTTTTGAATCCGGTAACAACATTTTCACTTGTTTCATTGTTGCTAATGTTGCTCAATATTGTGCTGTTTTATAAAAAAAAATCACACACCCCTTTTTCCCCAAGATGCACAGACTCCAGGAGTTAATGCAATTATTTCAAACAAAGTTCGATGACGTGTGCTGGCTAGTATAAAATAAATAAAACCAGGAAACCAAGAAGTTGAACTGTTGGTGCAACATTGCCAGGAAACCAGGATGGATCTGCTCATGGGATCCTCATGGGATGCTCACCACGTCCTGTGCGGTAGCAGATATACTTATCCATATCAGATAACAGATATATCGTGCTAAAGAAGGCAACAGCGAAGTGGTCGTGGTGTAAGAGCGTTTGCCTTCCACCCAGGCGGTCCGGGTTCGATCCACGGGCGCCTACCACGAAGCTGAAGTGGTTCGGATTCCAGTTTTATTTTAAACTGTAGGTCTCGGATCTCCCTTGCTAGCACAAGCTCTGCTTTTGAGGAGTTTTCTCCGAAAACCTGGGAGTTTCGTAAAAACAAATTTTACAAAACAATCCCACCAGAAGATAAAGATTATATAGAAATTCACGAACTAAAAAATGGCATCTTCCGAGAGCAACTAAAAGGACGGTTTAAAGGACTACCGTCAAAGTACGGAAACGAGTCGGAGATGGATACGATAGTCATCTCATCATTCCTGCTGTCCTGTCAGGGAAAGGACAAGTAAAGTTAAAACACCCTTGCGGAACTAGAAAATTGAAGAGCGCCAAAGAATAATATACGACAGCTACTGAAAAAAGTGAAGCTCACCAAAGCACCTCTGTACTTTCCACGAATCTTGCAAGAGCAACTATTCTCATTTACTGGATTTGTTGTTATGAATTTCAGGTGTAGGTCCTATTAGATATATCTGAAGTCATATGCACTGGTTCTCTGGCACACTTTTTTTGACACAATCCATCTAGTGTATAACTTGATTACGCTCTATTTATACAACGGAGTTAGTTCCTTTTGATGGATTCTAATCATATTAGTTCTAACTGCCCATCAAATTCACCGTCGTGAATTTCATTAACAAGGCGATTATTCCAAATCAGCACTTCAATAGTTTTGCCAAGTATACTCGTAATTAATTTATAATAAGCAGCTTCCTGATACGTGAAATGAGATATAATTAAGGTTGTTGCTTCACCGGAAATGGCTTGATTATGGGAGAACGTGAAGTCCTCGTTCGACCTATTCAACTCATGGGATAAATCTGAAAAATTATTGACTGTACTACGGGCTAGTATAAACGAAAGCGTTTATATCCGTATAAACGATTCATTGTATTACTGGAAATAATGGCTCTATTACCTAAGTGTTTCTATGAATACCGTGTTCCTAATGCTACTGTATTTTTTCTTTGGGATGTACCACTTATCAGTGTATTTTCAGTATCATCTGTTCCTATATTATTCTTTCAAAATTTTAATTCTCAGCTTCTTCGATAAACTTCACAAAAATCAAATCAAACGGAAAATATACTTTTATGAAAAGTATAATGGTTACACTTGACAGCAGTTCCATTGGATAGGGGGCCTAGCTCTGTTCAGTTGCAGAAGGCTGGATTTTTTTGATGATATCACAGTTGTCATGCAATGGTTCGTTGTCATAATCTGCCAGAAATACTACTATTTTTGAATTTTGGAAAAATACTCAGTGGAGTATATCTGGAGGCGAAAGTTTTAATAGGCTCCGCCTACCAGCGATTTGCAATATAATTGGCTGACTCAAATGTTCGGACAGTGTATAAATTAAATCTCTTTTGGCTGTTTTAGGCAGTCATCCAGGAGCCGCCCGAGGGCTCGGAGAATTCCCAGGATAGAAGCCCTCACTTCTGGATGGCTCAGTAGTGTAAAGTCGTGTATAGTGTAAATAGTATTTCTGGTTTTTAGGAATCTACGGCCTGGCATGCGAATTAATGGAACCTCGTTGGTTGGCAACACCAACCACATTAAGAAAGAATTCGTATGTCAGACACGTTCCTGCTGGTTATTCCAAATAAATGAAGAGCTCCGCAGTTGCTGAGTTTTTGCGACTATGCTTTACTTCGGATAGGTGGTCTGAGCTAGCCGGAAGAGGCGAAACACCCTACTTCCTACTATCCGAGTGCACGCATTTGTTGACATGGCGCCCAACGTGGGGCTAGTAAACAGGAGTTTACGACTGTATCCGGATGGAGCAGGGCCCCCGAATAACAACTTTTCCAGTAACCCGGACTTGAAGATACTTATCGGAAAGTTTTCTTGGATGCACTTTCGGAATGATTCTGAAGCGAGTTATGCCAGTGGAATAGAGGATGTCCATATACTTCGTGGGTTCGATGGTAGTGTTCCATTCCGCAGCCAGCCAGTTGTTCCCAAGCCAGGAGGCTGGGGTAATTTGACACAACGGAAGTTGCCTCACCAACGGTTGGATGTCCTGAGCCAGTGGGCGAGGGGCGAAGTAAATATGGCGCCTCTTTGGAAGCTGGATGGGTTCAAACGTGATCCTAAAATGAGCCTAAAATTATGGTGTTATCAGATTATTCATAACGATTCGGTTAGCCTTTTGGTAGTGCCAGCTCAGCGTTGAGCTAACACAACCTATGATTTCTCCTCCAAGTGAAGAGCAAAAAAACATATAATTTGGTAAAAAATTAGACTGAATGGAACCTAAAATTATTGTCCAACTGGATTTGTTCTGAGATGTTTTTTTATGATTTGGTTCTGCTAGCTTAACGGTTAAGCTAGCAGAACCAGGATTAAAAAAAAAACTCCATAAAAATCGGCAATGGGTTCAAACGTGAGCCTAAAATTTTGGTGCGATAAGATTTTTCATAACGATTCGGAAGCCTTTTGGTACTGCCAGCTCAGTGTTGAGCTAACACAACATATGATTTCTCCTCCAACTGAGGAGCAAAAAAATATATAAATGGGTAATAAATCAGCCTGAATAGAGCCTAAAATTATTGTCCAACTGGATTTGTTCTGAGTTGCATCTTTATGGTTGGGTTCTGCTAGCGTAGCGGTAGGTAAAGCTAGCAGGATTTTTAAAAAACGCATTCCAACAAAAGCGGCGATGGGTTCAAACGTGAGCCTAAAATTATGGTGTGATTAGACTTTTCATAATCATTCGTTTGGCGGTTAGGTCCTGCCAGCTTAACGTTAAGCTTGCGGAACCCGCGATATCTCTCACAATTGAAGAGCAAATAATTTGGGAATAGGGTAATAAATTAGCCTAAAATCAGCCTAAAATTATGTCCCAAAAAAATTTGAAAATTCCAAAGTGGTTCTGCTAGCTTTAGGGGGATCTCTCAAGTTTGATTTTCATGGCCAACCTTGTTCGATTAAACAATCAACTGTATCTCCGCCAGTTTTCAATCAATTTTCGTCGTTCGAAATCCGGAAGTGACAAATTCTTAATGGTGGCGTCAAAATAAGCATATTTAAGTACTAATGCTACATACCCAATACGTAAACTGTATAAAAATTGGGGGGCGTACCTCATCTCGTGGTCACCCGATATATATAGGTATACCTATTTGATAAGCGTGAAGTGATCTCCACGTCACTGGTATATCATTAAAAATTCTATTTATGTTTCTGCTTGATTTCATTAAGATGTACTATGTAGAACATTTGATAGATACAGTTACAAATACGTATTAAATACAGTCAATAGACCAGATGTGCTCACCACTTGGAATGGAAAAAAAACCACCGCTATGGATATTTAACGGAACTAGAACTTGCATAACAATAAATACAAAACAAAAAACTACCGCTTGGAAACTAGTGAATCCTCTGTTTTTCATCATTAATCACAGCTTTGGAAGAACCGCGAAACAAAATAAATGAAGCAACGGTAGGAAACATCAAAATTATGCGAAGAATTAATATACAAGGTGTTACGAAAGCATGATGTAACCACAACTGATGATAAATAACTGCAAAGACATGGTCCTTATTCGTGATTCATTAGGAAATCCCCTCAGATGAATTTTTCTCGAAATACAATCCGATTCAAACTTGTTTTGTATAACCGCAAGAGCACCATTTATGAAGCGGTGGTAGTTTTACATTATTCTCCCTTCTTGAAATACAAGACGACAAGACTTCTTCTCGAGAGATTGAGTGTACGTCGGTTGATTCATCTTACCCAAATTCCGACCTTGAACAAAAAAAAACGCCTCGAAGCGCTATTATCTCAATATTGAATTACCTTACAAAAGCAAACACTTCACTCTGAAACGGCCTTTACGATGTTGAAGGTCAGGATTGAATTTTTGCAAAGCTTTTGACGTCATTTGATACTCATTATACGGGGTGTGTTCAAGTAAAAAATAATGATGGGGACTGTCGAGGGTTGCGCGTAGGGGTGCAATCGGTTGACGGAAATAAATATAAAAAAAAATATATGATATATCAGCATCAGCATGGATTCGTCAAACTCCGTAGTACAACCACCAATTTATGTTTATTAAGAGTTCATATCTAGTTCTCTAAATAAAAGAAAGCAAGTTGATGTGGTATACACAGATTTTGGCAAAGCTTTCGACAAAATTCTCGGATACTAGACACATTGAAGAAATCGTTTTTAATCAACAGAGAATTGTTTGTAGAATATGAGTGGGTTGAATCTTTCAAGTTTATCTCCACATCGGGAGTCCCGCAGGGATCGAATTTGGGACCACTTTTATTTCTTTTATGTTGTCAATGATATATGTGACTCAAAATCAAACACTCTCTTGTATACCGATAATTTGAAGTTGTAACGTGAAATTAAAGATGTTCGAGAATGTGAACTTTAACAAGAATAATTGGTGTGTAATTAGTAGATGACAAGCTACCTGCATGAGACATCAGGTTGTTTCAAATAATATCGATAAATCTCGTTATGTTCTTGTATTTTCTTATTTCTCATATGAGCTTTATATTCCTTTTTTACATTTTCCCATGGTTTCTCTTATAATAATATATAAATTGATACATGAAACAGAAATGTATCGACTTTGGCGCAGAATAACATACCTTGAAAGAAAATGTAGGTCTTCGTTAAAGAAACTGTAGAAATCAGGCAAAGCCCGAATCCACCCCTGAAATTAAATTTGATGTTCTCTGAGAACGAAGAAGTTTGTGAATTGAAACTTCTCAACGTTATATTAGGACCACCCTGATCATCTAAACGGAACAGTCAGTTCATTTAACTCATGCCTGACATTACTATTCTTCATCATTAAATTCTCAATTTGCAAGACCAATAAAATATAATTATTGGGCAATTATGCACTTCAAAGGATATGGTTCATTTTATATACGGGATGACGGCTTTTATCTGTTTCTTACTCTCTTTGTAATGATGAAATCGAAAGTAATTGTTTCTTCATTCCAAGAATATTTGCTACACAATGTTTCAAGATACGTTTCCAGTTATGTTCAGGACGTGAGGTCAATCATCTGGAGAAAATTGATAATTCCTCTAATGCCACAGGTAGTGCAAGATTAATCACCGTAAATTCCACAATTTATCCTGTGTCGTTGTCAGTAATACGTGTATTCTTGTAGTACCCTCTCTAGTATTCCGTCGATGGGAATGTTAGGGGTCCTTTGCTATAAATGCTATAATTATTCAAATGTATTTTATTACTTACTGTTTTGTTGAAATAAATTTGATTTGATTTGATTGTGTTTTGGGGCAAATCAATCATTATTATTATTAATTTAGCTCGACTAGCCACTGATCTTGGAACTTTCAATATTCAGAGCTTGCAGTTTGGCTCGGTAAAGACCCCACTTAGTGTGGTACTTTCATTAAGCTCACCAGCTTCTGGCTCTCTTAATTGTTGACAATAACCTGCATTGGGTTTCTTCGATATAATAAACTCTACAAAAACAAGAATTGATTCAAATTCATATCTAAATATGACCTAACTCTAATTTCATTTCATAATTTGCTCGTCTTTAAGGATTATTAATATTACTACAATTCCTTAATTGTAAGTAGGTATGGAACTATGGGCCGTGGTGGCCGTGCTGATAGAGCGTTCGCCTTTGGAGCGACATTAATTTTCAACATCTCTTGTAGATTACGAACTGTTACAAATTAATTTTTGGTAATAAAATTTTGTTATCATCGGAAATTTTCTTCGCCCTGTATCTTCGAAACAAACAGGGAATCGAAAAATTATCAAAGGACAAAATATTCTCAGAATGATCCAGTCAATGACCGTTTGTTTACAAAAAACCCTGCATAATTATGATTATATAAACCAAAATGATGTACTTAGTGGTCTTTGTAAAATCAAAATTGAATTACAAACACGAAATAAAAGGTACTAACAACATAAAACTCACCCATCAAAGTCAATAACAAAAATGAAAATATCATGAGTGCTATTTTCGATCTCCATCGACATATTTAAATTAATCCCTGCACCTGCAATTTTATTTTGAATCACAAGACTTGAATAAAATAATTCGAATGTATTAATTGGTGACCATGGAGGCCATGCAGTTATCAAATTTTTGTCAAATCGAAATGAAACTATGTAATGTGTAATGTAATGTGTTTTTCTACTCATGTAACTAAAATTTAGCTTACGGAGATGTTCTGCGGTAAACGATCGATAACTCACAGATTCAGAATACATGTTTAATTTAATTTTTTTAAACGTTACCTACGCTACTCCATGGTGAAGATGGCGGTTTTGGTACTTGTACAAAGTTTTTCAGATGGTTTATATCTTTTATAAATCAAATCAATTCAAAACTACTTTATTGTATGAAGAATGATAATTCTTAGTGACAAAGTGAAATAAAAAGTAAAAAATAAATTTCAGTAATAATTGAACACAAGAACATTTTCCATGCATATAACGCTACACTGTCAAAATATATTAAAACATATACCTACATATAATTCAGAACATAAGATTCGAAGAGCAGGTTACTACACGTCAATTTATTCAAGTAAAATTCTGTGATAATACATAACATTCGTAACATTAGTTACTAGACGTCAGTTTGTTAAAATTGCAGGTGTGATTTAGAGTATAAGTATAAATAAAATGAAGAATAAACACAAAATTCTGATCTTTTCAAGGGAACATATTAAAATAAGATCAAAATAAAATAGAAACTGTTACCCATCAGTATATTTCAAACACAAAAAAATCTAAACTTTCATTGAATAAAATAACTCCAGCGAGTAAAATGCTCTGCTAAGTAAAACATTTCTAACGGAAACTTTGAATTTTCTTTTATCCACAATCGGTTTTATTTCGTTAGACAAGTGATTGAACATTTTTATGTCATTATATATATATATATATATATATATATATATGGAGTTTTTTATTTGTGTAGATCTTGGAAGTGGTGAAGTTATACTAAGGGCTCGTCTTGTAAGATAGTGTGCTGTAGTACGAACTCGATCTCTAAACCCACTGTGAAATATGCATACTGTTTTCAATATATCGATACAAGGTCAGGGCAAGATTCGTTGTTCTATGAATAAAGGCTTACAAGAGTCACTGAATTTAGCTTTGCACATGTAGGTATCTAATTGCCCCTTTTTGCAATATGTCGTGTAGAATAAAAATCCCCAAAATCCCCAAAAAAAGTTTCCAATCTCAGATGTGAATCAATTAACGCAATGTTTCCAATTTTGGTCATATACCTGCCAAGTTCTTATAAGCTATTTTACTACCCAGCTTTTCACATGATCCTCAAACTTTAAGAAACTTCGTTGCTCTCGTACTGCTAATAACTTCATTACCCAGATGACATTTAAAAGTGACAATATTTCGTTATGTTTAACGCTAGCAAATTGGCATCACACCACTTTTTTATCTTTATAACATCATTATTGATTTTTGGATACAGATCAATGTCATTTCTATTATGCCAACGTAAGGTACATAGTATCATCTGCGAACTGAGTAAACTTTACTGTAATATTTATTGAGGCTAGGTCATTTATGAAGATCAAAAAGAGAATGGGGCCAAGCACTGATCCTGGAGGTACTCCCCATTTGATCTCTAATTGTTGCGATAATTTGTTATGAAGAAACACCATTTGCGTACGACCTGATAAGTACGATTCAAACTATTTCAGAACTATATCTCTATAGCAATACCTTTCTAATTTATAAACAGGAATTCATGATTGCCACAGTGAAACGATTTGGTTAGATCACAAAAAACGCTGCCACAACATCTCCATCATTGAGAGTGAAATAAACATCGTTTAGTATGTTAGAAATAGCATCACTTGTACCTTTCGATCTTTGGAATCCTTATTGAAAATAATGGATAACGTTGTGCTTTCTCGAAAATGTCATCATTCTGTTTTTTACAAACTTCTCAATTATTTAGAAGGGTAGCAATGAACTTGGTCTAAAATGGGCTGGATTTTCGATATCCCCCATACAAAATTAACATTCTGAAATGGTTTCTTATCTATTCCTGTAAATGCAAATGATAAACGTCTTCAGAATAACATACCTATCGCTTCCTCCTTGGGGGCTCTTCACCAGCTTAACAGCGAACAAAAACTGGATGGCGCACACCAGGAGGCAGCACAAATTGAGTGATAATGTCAAAGCACACAATGCCAATGTCACTTCGTACACTACCACATACTCCTCCGCAGTGATCACAGTCAATTGTTCCGACCTCAAGAGTTCACGGATATCATTGGCCGTCACGGGAGAAATCTTCAGGAGAAAGATCAACGACAACAAGGCCAAAAGCAAACTCACTAGACAAAGTAAGCCCAAACTCACTAGCATCTCTTTCACACCCACTTCCTTGGATTTGGCGATGAACTTATTCACAGTACTTTGGTTCCGCACCCTTGAGATGTTCAGCCCCCCATTCAGGGCTTTGTTTCCGGGGGGCAGCACGGTGTTGCTGTAGATGGAATGCTTGGAAGTGTCCAGGTTCGTGGAATGAAGCTGCGAAACATTTAGGGGATACTGCTGCGATATCCTGGAGCTGTTGGCGTTCGGAGACCGGTATCGGTGGGGTCCTTGGTCCAACCTGGGTTCCATTATGATGGAACTCTCCTGACGGGTACCTCGAGTGGAGATGCCCCCATTTGTTATATGTTTCAACATTTTTCACAATCATTTGTACGATGTGGCCGTCGGACCATCGAAACCAGTGATTTGTATCACTGACGTAAGCTTGCCACATGTTCCACCATCATTTTTTATTTTATTTTCGAGTTCTTTATGTCCACTTTCGTGCTCATTATGATTTGGTGTAGAATAACTTTGTGGATTGGCTGCAATTTGAAGTTAGATGGGGCATGTCGAGTCTTGCTCCTCGTCAACAGCGACAATCTGAAACAAAAGCGGCTATTTTAGACTCGTGGTGCAGATAAAGAAGCGATTTCGATTCAAAAATTTAGCTTGTATTGAAAATCGAAGGGGAATAACTTCAACAAGAATTTTCGTAACAAGTTCCAAAAGTGATATTTAACGGGATGAGTAGGAACTTTCCACGACGAGCCGTAGGCGAGTGAAATCCTGCGAGTCCAGTAAAATCACTTTTTCTTCTTGTTACGTTCAATATTTTTTCTGTAGCCGTTTTGTATGTTAAAAAGGATATCGATGAATAATAATATATGAATTTTATATAGACAATTAGATAGATAGATAGTTTATTTTTAACCATATTACATAAAAGTCCAAGAGCTAGTGACACACGTTTCATGAAGTGTTTGATGCACCTTGAAATTTTGTGTGATAGTGTCTACTTGATAGATGAACCAGGTACTGCGCATAAGAGAAAGGTGTAAAAAAATATGGCCCAAAAAAAGTGTTTGATTCAGAGGCCAACAAACACTAATTGAAAGGTCCTGCACTTTATTCACTGAAATAATTTGTGTATGCCAATGTCTTTTTTAATATTATATTATACACTGCATGTTATTATTGATATTCGTGAATAAAAATTATTATTATTATTATATATTATATTATACAAAACGTGAATGAGTTGGGAAACGAGTCACATTTTGGCGACCAAAGTCCTTACTTTGTTTCGAGACTGACAGTTTTGAAATTAGTACAATTTATTCCACTCAAAATGGACATTTACAAATGTTTCGTGATTGGCGAGTACTGAGTACTTTTTCTCTTTGGTTCAGGTACTATAATTAAAAGTCGATGTATACTTTCATGTTTGACATGTAAATTACAAGCTACATGTGTTGCATTGAAATTTCGATAAGGTTAGCAAATGAGGTGCGGCGGATTGGTTTCATGGTGGTAAATACACTGGGCGACATTGAAATTACATCAGTTAAGAGAAGCAAGTGGATTGCGTATTCTTTGTTGTGGCCCTGACCATCAGAACTGATTTACTGCCTCTTTTTAGGGAATGTGGGAATTAGTCGGCAAGAAAACTGATCCATGACTGATTTATTAAAGGAAAGGTTGGGAGGGTCGGTAATAACCTGTCTTCGAGTGGGTGCTTTCATTGTTAATACGAAACTATTAGGCTATCCAACATCCTGTCAAATATGCATGTCTGAGACTCTGTGGTGAACAATAACAGGCAAGTATTCACTATTTGAAACCAGAGTTGTTTACTACGTTATTGAGTGGTATTAATAAAAATCAGTAGATACTTAAAACTTACGGTTTCATAAGTTAATACTGAAAAGTATATTAATAAAGTTTGAGGACAAACTGATACTTAAAGTATGTACTGATAGAGTATAAGTTTGTACTTATGCTGACCAGTTGTTACCGAAATCTATATTAATAAACGATAGGTTCTACTGATTAAATTAAGTACGTTCTTTTCAATTTGTAAGTCTGCTTCTTAGTATGCTGATAGTGCTTGCTGAAGATGAATTTCCATTTGTTTAGAAAATGTTTGTCGTGCAACGAGCTCCAAAAGTTTATAAAAACAAACGAGAAGATCCTCGTGGTCAAGATTATGTGAAATTGTTTCGTTTTAACCCCGAAAGAGTGGCGTGGTTAACGACACATTTTCTGGACACTGATAGCGGGTGGGTCTTTTGCTTTCCTTAGTACCCTGGCGAATATTAAAGTAAGTATGTTATTTATTTAAGTTTTTGTTATATTTGGCTTTAGGCTACCAGATTGGTGTAGCAGAAAATATTGGTGTATTGGGGCCAGGTAGCCGAGTGGTTAAAGCGACATGGTTTGGACTTTGGATGCCAGTCGGCGATGGTTCAAACCACGGCGACTGATGGCCCGAGAAAGTGCTAGGAATCGCACGTAAAAAGGTAAGACCTCGTTAATCCTTGGCTCGCACAAGTTTCGACTTTTGAGGGCTGCCGTTCGTAAGGGAACGACAGCTGGTTAACGGAAAAAACAATTAAAACAATTAAATGTAGTACATTTTCTGAGCCAAAATATTATTGAAAAATCTCATAGTAGGATAAAGTTCCCTCATGTATGGTTGTACTTTCTTTGTTACCTACCTAATGAATTACCTTTGAAATCGTAGGACTATAAAGCGATACAACAGGAAAAACAAAAATGGCGAGCAAAATTTCGCTTTCTAACTGCTACAGGTGCTACAGGTGCAAGTGATTGTACGTTGACACGAGGAGAAACATCAAAGTCAGCGATAGCGGATCATGTCTGGACGACCCAACACAACATAAAATGGACTGAAGCCGAAGTCATCCATAAAGAAGAGGGCTGGAGGAAGTTTAAAGAGAGTGCATATATTATGAACAACAAAGTATTCAGTCAAGCTAGCATAGAAATCCGTAATGTGTGGAAACCCTTAATTAGTGGCATGGATCAATTGAAATTGCGATAAGAATTAACAATGCTGTACCGGAGGGGCCTGGCACTGTATAACAAGCTTACCTGTATACCGCCAAATTACCCCTAGGCTAATGACACAAAATTATCCACAGCATATATAAGAAGTCGCATTGTCGCATTATACACTTGATAACGACTGTAGATTTTAACAGTTGAAACGTCGTGATTAAAAATTGCAGAGAATTGAATTTTTCTTTATTCTTTTTTAGACAATGAAAGTCCAGAATAACCTTACACGAATTAAAAAAGTTGTGTAAAATCATCCTGGTAACGAATACATTTGTCGCAAACTATTTCCCGCAATACTTGAATGTACAGTAACATGTAACGCTGATGAGTTATTTACAAGTGTCAGTGCAGAATGGCCAGGTTCTGTAAATGATAGCAGGATTTAGAGGAACAGTCATAACTGTGGTGTATTCAAAACATTTGACAATTCAGTAACAAACTTTTGAAAAATGAACTTGTTATTATCGGAAGATGCTTCAAACAGTTAAAGCAACGATTCCCTTTATTACAAAATACAATTAGACTGCCATTCAGAAAAGTGCCATCCATTATGATAGCATGTTGTGTTCTTCATAATATTGGAAATTATATAAAAGATGAAGAAGTGTTTGAAATTGAAAAAGGCTTACATTTAAACCATAACAATATCGAAGATGAAGAACCTGTTGGACTACGTTAACTTCAAGTCATACGCAACCGTTCAGCCACAATTATTTACTCCAATCAAACATAACTTACATAATATAGCTTTTTCTTTTCATTCCCAGTTACGTTAGCATCAGTATTTTTTACTACCGCCTTCAGGTTATTGATTTTTTAAATAATTTTTTGGAATCGATAGGTTTTCCAAAATCATCTACAACATTTTATAATAAGGCATGATACTTTACTTTCATAATATTGTTTAAGCGTGGCTAAGACGTCTTGTTTTTGTTATTTATTGCGGGAGTTTTCCCTTTATTTAAAATAATAGGATTATCCCGCATAAATTTGACCACAAATGTCAAATGCGACTCTTTTTTGTGAAACAATCTCATTATTTTTTTCACTTTCGGTCGAAACGAATGACATGGTGGTCGATAAATAAATGCAGAAGAGTAAATTCTTCTAGGTTTGAATACATCTCAAGTGTAAACTGATTTGAACAAGTGTTATCGTGCGGTTTTTTTAATTTTTTCCGTGTAATCAAATTTCGACTAAATAAGAAAATTCTTAATAATAATCAGTAGATACTTCTAAGTATCAGCATTTATTTTTCAATATACAATTCAGTACTTACTTAATGCTGATGCTCATACTTATACTTATAAGTAAATACTGATTTTTATTAATACCACTCATTATCTCCAATAAATAGTGTGTATTGTAATTAGGTGTATAAAAAATAGAAATCAACAAAAATTTTCCTAATAGTCTGCTGAGTTTCAAACAATTTCTTCATGTTTTACTATTTTTTAACATTTTTCATTTTGGCTGTTATATGAATCATGTAGGATTTTTTTATTTGATGATTTCAGTCAATCAATCATTCAATATACTTTATTTTCCAAAAGAAATAAATTTTTATTAATAAAGCATACAACCTTAAGTATGTATACCATTAAGGTAGGCAATTTTTTTTATTTATAGGATCAACTAAAATTGGACTTTTGCATTGGTTCCTGCTTCGAATTAGACCAAAAATGTCATGAAAAATCACGTACTGTCACTCGTTACCTGTCAAAATTGACATTTTTCAAAGAAAATGCAGAAAAGGCATTTTTTTAACGAATTTCAAAAATGTTCATTTGGAAAAGTTGTTTCTCTTGCAATTTTAACCATATACCAAATTTCATCATTCTAGGACAAATATTATTGTTTTGCTATTTTTGATAAATAATACGTTTAGTTGGAAACGAAACTTTAATCGGTTCAGATTCACTTTTTCATGTCATACTGTCATACTGTTCAGTTTTTATGTTATTATTTGGAAAATAATTAAAATTACAATCTAAAAACTCAAGCACAAGTGTTATATAGTCTAAATAGATTCGTTTTTTGAAAAAAAATAATAAAAGCTTTATTCTTCATTAATGAATACAACTGAAAAGCTCAAAACAATTTAAATAAAATCACCAGTAGTATAGTTAGAGCATTTTTTTCAGATTTTCTAGTTAATTATGATCTTTTAACCCCAAGAAACATAAATGTTCATAATGCCTAAATCTATAATTAATACAATAAACAACAAAATTTCAAAATGAAAATTTTTGCATCAATTTAAAAAAAGCCTAATTGTAGTAAGTATTTATTTAAATGTAATTTGATTTTTTTCCGGAGTTTGTCTTTATTCTATTGGTGTTGAAATTATTTGATTGTCTAGTTTGGTGATTGAATAGAATCGGTTGTATGAAATACCAGAGATGAATGTTTCCTATTATTGATAACAGAATGTATGAATATACATATTTTCAATTTGTATAAAGAAGTGAAATCCAAAATATTGTTTGGAGCATATAAATGATTTAGATTCAAGGAATAGTAATTTAAAAATACATTTAATACTTTTGTTTTGCAAAGGTTTAAGTGGACGCAAGATAGCAGAATTAGCAGTTCCCCATATTGATATTGAAAATTGTAATTTTGAATAAATTAAACTGAAATATGTCATTTTCAAATATTTGGCTTATCTTCCCCACTTGAAGAAGTTGTTGCATAGGGAAAAAATAGTCGTGGTTTTGTAAACCTTTTTAGTGAAAATCATTCCAGTTATAGTTTCATTAGATATTAACATGAATTTTCATCAAGTATCTGCTACATTAAAAAGAAATAAATATGTAGACCATGACAAACAAACTGCATATTACTTGTTTGAATGTTTTAGACGATGTAGTAACTTGATTACTTATATTTCGGACGTCCATCATCTTAATGGTTGAAAGATTTTTATCTCTTTCAAATTTTTTCACAACGTTTCAATTGCTTGAATCCGCAATCGTCTTCTGGTGAATAGTGACAAAATCAGATGCTACGTGACCCTTTATAGGTCTATAATTAAGTGTAATTACGCGCGGTCTTGTGGCGCGCGTGGTTTCGCGCTTTTTCTCCCTCCAAAACGGTCCATGAGCGGTTTCCATACGTTTTTAATTTCCACGCTTGGTTGACTGAAGGCACCATTGGCTTCTATGTAGGTGGTTTCCATAAATTTCCTTTTGAACCAATGTTCCTCTCTAGCTTCACTAGCTTCGTCCCAGAGAATTCGGTGGTGTTTTGTCCAGGTGTGGTCAGCAATTCCCGATTTTGATGTTTCCCCTCGTTGAGTCCACTTTTTGTGTTCGGCTATTCCTACTGATAATGGCCTCTTGGTCTCTCCGATATAGGAATCTCCACACTCACATGGGACTTTGTAAATACAGTTTTTGCTGGATTCTGTTGTGTTCTCTGGTTTCGTCTTGGTGAGGAAGCTTCGTAAGGTACTGCCGGATTGAAAGCAACTCTTGATGTTGTATTTATTTCCGATCCTTCTGATCTTCTCGGAGATACCCCTGATATAGGGAAGAATGAGAACGGGGTTTTGTGGTCTTTCTTCCGTTCTCATTCTTCCCTATATCAGGGGTATCTCCGAGAAGATCAGAAGGATCGGAAATAAATACAACATCAAGAGTTGCTTTCAATCCGTCACTACCTTACGAAGCTTCCTCACCAAGACGAAACCAGAGAACACAACAGAATCCAGCAAAAACTGTATTTACAAAGTCCCATGTGAGTGTGGATTCAAAAAGTGGACTCAACGAGGGGAAACATCAAAATCGGGAATTGCTGACCACGCCTGGACAAAACACCACCGAATTCTCTGGGACGAAGCTAGTGCTCTTCATAGAGAGGAACATTGGTTCAAAAGGAAATTTATGGAAACCACCTACATAGAAGCCAATGGTGCCTTCAGTCAACCAAGCGTGGAAATTAAAAACGTATGGAAACCGCTCATGGACCGTTTTGGGGGGAGAAAAAGCGCGAAACCACGCGCGCCACAAGACCGCGCGTAATTACACTTAATTATAGACCTATAAAAGGTCACGTAGCATCTGATTTTGTCACTATTCACCAGAAGACGATTGCGGATTCAAGCAATTGAAACGTTGTGAAAAAATTTGAAAGAGATAGAAATCTTTCAACCATTAAGATGATGGACGTCCGAAATATAAGTAATCATGTATATTACTTGTTATTCTGTCAAATTTAAATTATTTGTGACTCCTATTTCTGCTCTTAAATAATATTGTCTCTTCCGAAAAAAAATTGAAACTACCGACATTGCTGATATTTTCAATGAGCGACATCCAAAGAAACGTTCAATTCATTACTGTGGCAAGAATAATAGCAAAGTGGTTCCGTAAAAAGCCGTTTTTCAAAAATGCACGTCCCTAGCAGGTACAATGAAGTTGCCCAACCTCAACGTTTGTTTGAATGCTGTTAAAAATGAACAAACCAGTATCGCTAATATTACGGAAAAAAACTGGTGATGAAAATTTTATTGAAAAATTTATTTCGGGCTTACAAACCCAAATTTATTAATACTATGAAAGAACGTGGTTTCAATATCCGACTGGGGTTTTCTTTTTGGTTTTCGATTTCCGTAAGTGGACAGATGACCTTTTCTTCAAACGGTACAGTGAGTTCCCAAAATTGCCGAATTTCGGTATCAGATTTGACAATCGAATAGTTGGACCACATTTCTCCAGAGAAAATTTGACAGGTGAGGATTCCCGACATTTTTTAGGTAATCAGATTAGTGAGGTTTGGATAATATGGACCTTAATACCAGGCATAAGTTATGGTACCGGCTCGAAGACGCACCAATACCCCAAACTGTTGCAGTAAAGTAGTGCATTAACCAAATGTTCAAAGGCAAAGTTATCGGACTAGATTGGGAGTATTATTGGACACCCCGATCGCCCGATTCAACACCGTTGGACTTTTTCTTATGGGGTTATTTCAAGCGAAAAGTTTATGAAAGCTGCACAAATATGAAACCCCAATTTATAAGAAATGTCCTTTAATCTTTTCTTCCAGATTTTTCAAGTCTTCTGAATTTTCTAGAAGTCTATCTTCCAGACTCCTTTAATTTTCTTGAAGTTTATCTTCCAGATTTTTCAAGTCTTCTAGATTTTGTTGTAGTTTATTTTCCAAGGATTTCGTATTTTCGTCGACTTTATTCAAGAAAAATGTTCATTTTATTCATGTTAGTCAATTAAAAAAATTCCCATATGTTGCCGACTTCATTGATATCACTGTATTAAAATTAGACAAATAACAGAGTATATAAAACAAACTGACAAACACAAAAATTGCATCACAGTAATATCACACGTAGAAGTAGTAGTAGGATCTACGCAAGTGTATTTTTCGGCTTTTTTCCGAAATATATGGTGTCTGAGAATTTCTCTTAAACTGGGGTCAAATGTTATATATTTTTTTTACTCTAAGACATTACTGAATTTTTAGTTAAGTCTTAACGAAGAATGGGACGAAGAGGCATTTTTTTTTTTTGTGATCTTGCAAATAATATGGTTTGTTTCAGGGCGTTCAGTATCGGAAATGTTTGACTTGTGCTTATGCACCAAGCATCATGTTTCATGTACAGAAATAGAAGTCGGCGTGATATTTGTGTTTTATAAATAAAGGTTTACAATGGTCGGTGTATTTAGCTTTGTACATAAATCTGACTGCCCGTTTCTTTAGAACAAAAACAAAATGGAATAATTCTGCAATGACTCCAGAATGCAATACTAGGTATAGCTCAGGTGTGATTCACTCACAGAAAAATATGTCACCTTATTCATTGGTAGACTCAATTCCTTAGATACATCTCTTACTGCAAAGCAGCCTAAAGTTAGTTTCCTTTTCAGACTTTGACTATTTCTCTACTACAATTGATAAATGGTTTTGTTTTCACTGACCAATTAGAACGTAGAACTTGAAGTTACTTCAAGAAAAAACAAGGCATTTCCATTTCATCAAGCGAATGATATTAAAAATGATCATAATTTTTTTTTAAAGCTGCTTCATTTGCTGAACTTTGGTAATGCACACATTCCTCATTGATTTCTGATAGCGTTAATTTTTCTTCCAGTATGAAGGTTCCCGAAATTAACCCATCAAGGTATGGTGTTGCCATATGGCAACAGAAATAAATAGATTTCTGTTGCTGGAAAATAAATGAATTTAACATTCAAAACATTGATGGCGGCATGCACGGCAACTGTTTGTTGCAGGTTTAGTTGACAGAACCGTGTATAGTGTTTATCTGTTTACTCTAGTGATAAAAAAACAATTTTGTTAGGGAATGTCAAAAAGACTTCTCAAAAATGGACTTCAAGTTGGCGTAAATACTAATAAAAAGAGACTGTTTTAAAAAATAAATTCATTACAATTATAGCTTTAGGAATATATTATTAACGTAACGGCGGCAGAATGAAGGGAGTTTGCAAAAAAGCTTTGAAAATAAGAAGCTTTGGAACTCGATGTTGCCATGAGGCAACACAAGTTCTTTCGGTGGACTACTTTTTTACATTGACCTTTTTTGCTATCGTTTTTTTACGTTTGCCACTCTTTTAGGTTTTTTTCGGCCGAATTATTAACAAAAGTATGAATAAATAATTTATTCACGCTGATGCCAAACTTGGAAATGGTCGCAAAATTGGGGAACGATGACGAATGATATTTTCTTTGTTTTCGCTATTTTACAACTCTTCTACATTTTTTCTCTACAAAATTGTTTATAATTTACATTTTTAATAATTTTGCCGACCTTGTACGAGGGGGAAAATTTTTACAGTTTCATAGAAAAAACTGTTGTGAAAGTTTGCATTGTTTTGCTATTTTTTCCCATTTTCAACTTCAAATACTAATATGTTTCGCCTATTAGTGTGTTGGCGATAAGATAATATAGGTCATCCACCTCCTCACACTAATTGAAAAAAAAAAATTAGGATGGCGACAATTGCAAATCAATAGTGCGCACAAAATGTATCAAATGTAATATAGGAGTTTGTCATGTGATGTTAAATATCATTCACAAATGTATTTTTTTATCAATCAATTAATAAATTTTATTTTAATGAATAATAGCAGTGTAAGTTACTCGCGTTGCCATAGGCTACACTAATTTTTGAAAAAAGTAGGATACATTTCACTTTATTTCTTTGGGCAAATCTATTGGTTTTGGTCTGAAAATACAGTTTGAAAATATATTGGAAAATTCAAAACAAAATCAACTCCGATAAATTAGATTATAAAAGGTCTTTCACATGTACCACTCTTGTAAAAATCTATCTACGCCTCTGTGCCTGCATACACAATAATCACCTTCCTCATTTTAATTTATTTATTGCCGTGCTTTCAATCTTATTGAATTCCTTATTGTAGATAAGCCAATGTACTGCTAAGTACCATTCAAACTTTTTCTATTCAACAAAACATACAAATAGAGAAAATCTGTCGATACCATTCTAGTAATTTTCTTAGGTATTTCTGAATCTGCGTGCCATTACAGTAATGTAGTACTGTTATAGAAAACAAGAGAAAGGAAAAATCATCACACCTTTTCTCATTTTTTCACGAAAGATAAACAAAAGGAAAGTGACTGGTTACATTCGAGCAGTTTTTGCATGTGATAATCTTTAGGTGTATGTTTGTCTATACATACACAATTTAATTGTTAGGCATCGCTTATTAATAGAAAGCAGAAAATTATACTCAGGTTCGACTACGAAATCGTCTGTTCGACCGAATTGAATTGCAAATCGGATTCGTTGAAATGGAAATTTTAATCGTCCCTGTACCATAAAGATAAAGAAAATAAAAGGTCAGCGAATGATTTATCTTGCTGAATTTCACCTATAAATTATTTAAATCCCATATACGGTTACGCTGAATATAATTAGGAATTACGATCATCCATAGTATGACATTCACGGCAGAGAGTTATTCCCGAATTAATAGAACACAGCTCGATTTGACATCATTGTTATGTTTGAAATGAAATAATGGAATAATGCTATAAGTACTGGAAAACTGCCTCGTGCATAAATGGCATGTATCCATTTGAAAAAATCTTGTTTCATCAGTTTTCTCGATGTTATGTTTTATATGGAAATTTTGACCATCCTGTAAATTATTTTTGAAAATTCAGTAGACCTGTTCATAACTGGATGTAAAGTTTCACATTTTCAGCTGTTACTGTCTATGAGTTTTGTTAAAATTGTTGTTGTTATTATTGTTCTTCAGGAGCTAAAAGCTTACTAAACAGTTTCTCAGTATTGTTATTAGCTCTTCTTTAGTTATTATTATATTATATATAAGTTAACGAAAATTTGAGGGGTTGTTTAGGGATAGTAGAGGGTGTGTTTGCTGAGTTTTCGAACACGAGGACCCTGTGCTCTTTATAGGGGGGAGGGGGAAACGAGATATCATATACGACTCCTGGAAAAACGAAAAGAAAAATGTCTTCTTGTTCAGGAATGAATGCCTCGTGCACGGATGATTTTTTGCCTTTGTGCATTCCTTCTTCACTGAAGAGAGACATAGGGAAGGGGGCAAGCTCATATTTGAACATGTTTCTCAGGTCATCTTCAGACTGTTTGGTGATGCAAATCCGTTGAAAGAGAGTGAGAGGGTGACGGTAAATTTCTTGTTTTTAATTTTGATGGATTACTAACACTTTACTTACAAATTATTTGCAAACTCTTACAATAGTACACAATAACTGATACCTTATCGTTAGTAACGGAGAACTGATTTTTGATAACGGAGAGCTTACGATGCACAAGTGCCAAATGAATTTCGTATTTATACTGACTGATTCATTAGGCCATAATGGCAAAGTAGTTTGGGGGTAATACCTGCTTGTAATGACAGAGCTTACTTTTCGAAACTCCAAGAATTCAGGTATGCAAATTACTGAAATGGTAATCAAATTAGGTTTGTTCATAACAGCGAAATCCTAATTATTTGTCAAAACTGAATAATAATTCAAAAGAATAAATTATTTGATTTTGAAAACCTTGTTTGTAGAGAACAACAGTACATATGTATCAAGGGAGTTATGAGGATGTCAATTATAGCAACAGATTGTTGAGTTGTCCGAGGTTATTAACATCCAATAACTCACGTGACAGATAATTAATTGTATTTCATACTAAATGAAATGATATTGATCAATAATAGCTTTTGGATATTGAATAAAGGGTTAAATCGAGTACGGGCATGCATAATATGTGTGAAAATATAATTTTATCATCCCAAAATTATATTTTTTGCATTTTCTTACATTTTGAGAAATATTTTCGGTGACAGTTAACAAATTTCGGAACCCCCTGTAAGACGTAGTGGCGTCAGAACAGGTTGCAATCGACCCTACGTTGAGCACATGGCAATCAGCAGCTGTAGAGGGTATAAGCCAGTTAATCTAGTATTTTAAGGGTTCTAAAACTTCATAAACATTCTTTCAATTGAATTGAACTGGTTCAAGAATGTATAATGAAGACGTATATTTCCTCCGTTTGAAATTCGAAAAGAATGAGTTAACGAGAGGTTTATTTTTCCCCAGATCATTGTTTAATGGTACAGTTATTAGTCATAATTATTATAATTCGCAACATTCCAATACAAAGATTCTCCATGAATGTCAGCCCGTGTTAAGGCTCACATTCTTAATAATAAATTCAATTATTTGCAATTATGTTATGTATATTAATGTTATGAATACGTGGTGGCCGTGCTGGTTCGCCTTTGGAGCGAAGGGTCGAGGGTTCAAAGCCTCGCATGGTCATCGGTCTCGTGCATGGCATCACACGTTAAAAGGTAAGGGCTGCGTCTTCCCTAGCTCACACAAGTCTCTCGAAGACTTTCGACGGTTGCGCGTATGGGTGCTATCGGTTGACGAAAATAACAATTTTAACAACAATTTTAACAACACAAAGTACGAAAAATAGGTGCAAGAAAAAATATTACAGCAAATATGTGAAAGGCATCCCATAAAACGTTTAACCTTGTGCATGGGCATTCTATAACATTACAGCCAATATTTGAGTATGACCCAATAAACCCAGAAGTATAAATAATTAATTGATAATTTTTTTTTCGAAAGTAAATGAAACCAAAGAATTATAAATTATAGTCTCACTCAAAATGCACTTCTTTTTATTTGAAATAAAACTGAAACTGCGTTGAATCTGTCTAATGAGCCATGAAAATAAAACAAAATTTGAACTTTATAACAGGTCTAAATAGAGAGGTGTACTGAAAAGTTTTTTTCATCTAAGACAGAGAAATTTAATAATGTTGACTTTATAAGAAAATTTAAAAAAAAAAATCATGGTGAGTGGAGAAAATACTACACATCAGCAAATGGCTGATATATTTAGTGGATTCCATCTTCGAAGAAATATTCAACAAACATCAATAATGTCCAAATTTAAAGTAACAAAAATCGTGTCTAAATCAAAGCAACAAGAATATTGATGATTTGAAGACAGTGTCTGGAGTGTTCATTAAATATTTCCCTCCAATTTATCAGATACTTAGTCAGAGACGTCTCATGGCAAACACTTTTTTGTATTGAAAGCGATGAAAACCAGACAGATGTAACAAACTCTTCGTTTTGATATTTATTGTCAATATCAATTAATTTGAGATAGTGCCAATTGATTATTATTGTCTATTATGTATGATTCACTTAAATCATCAATTACATTTAATAAAAATTAATTCCCAGTATTTATTCAAAAACTGTAATTATTTTGAAACTGTCATCGAATTCATGTGTTGTCCTTTTACTACTTTCATTTACCGTGGTGATAATTTTGATTTTTTCTGAAGTGTTCTGGAAAATATTTAATGTCTACTACAAAATCTAATCGAAACAATTTTGGAGCTTTGCAAAGTAGTTTTTTTATAGGAAACTGCCAAGACTCTAACAGATATAATTCAACTGTCGTAGGAGGCAGTAGTAGTTCTGTTGTAGACTTTTCTTTTGTATAGGTTCAGAGTTCAGGTGGAAGACTGCATCCATTTTTGCATTATTAATATTTTCACTTTGATATGAATTGTTGAAAATAGACGAACTTTGCAAGAAGTGCGACACATTTTTGTGGGTGATTTTTTTTATTTTTCAAGGGAAAGGGCTTTGCCAAGCTTCCGTCTTATGGCTTGACCCCCCCCCCCAGTTGTGTTTTTTGCTGTCTAGCTTTCTCTCAGGCATATCTCTTCAAGTGGTGCTTGATGGAGCTCCACCGATACTCTTTATCTTTACCTTTAAATGCTGGTGTTCCGCAGGGATCCATTTTAGCTGGGAGCTACCTTACGCCCAGTGCAATGGCTTTGCGGATGATAGTACCCTTCACACAGCTTTCTCTTCCAAAGATTCCGATTTCAGCCCGTGAAACTAGAAGAGAACGAGATTTTCCTATTCGTGAGAATAACAGAAAAACACTATTTTCGGGCTCTTACAAGGCTTACGCTGGCTCAACCTTAGGGGATACATCCAAATAATGTACTAAAGAAGTGTAGTTCTTCAGATCAGATCCTAGAGAAAAGTCCGTGATGGCACACGTCTATTTCCTATGAATGACTCACATTAGGTTATCATTTTTTAATTGAAAATATTAGGTTAGGTTATAACAATAAATAAACGCACTTTTCTTGATGATGAACTTTCTTTACCAAAGCAGTAAACTCTAAATCGGCCAGTGCTTTTTCAATCAAATACGACACAACATATTATAAATTACATATATATTTTAATCGATATTTTGAAAGTGGTTACAATATTTCCTGTGGGAACTGAAGGAAAAGCTGTTCTGCTCAAAATTTGTTCTTTTCATCAATCGGCTCTTCAAACTCTTGTGCGATCTAGGGATGACGAGAACCTTATCTTTTGACCTGTGATCCCAATCACCATAGTTATATTTTTCACATCATGTATTTCTGAATTCGTTAAATTGATTCTAAAAATGTTCTGTATACCATGAGCATTTCTAAACATGTATTTCTCAAGTACTGGACAGCGTTTCGAAAGTAGGCTAAATCCTAAATCAATAAACCTTCAAGATCTTTCATCACTTCCGAATCTCCTCAATTCCTAAAAACATGCAGCGTAAACGATGTCATTTCTGTTAATTATTGCTCAAGCTGTCAGGAATGTAGGTATGACCGAAATAAAATTTACGATTGTTTTGTATATGTCCTTCCGCATTGGCTTTATGGGTGATTTTCTTTATTGCTTTTACTAAAATCATTCATTATTTCAGCATTGATGGATTGAAATGACATATCCGGGTCTTTGTAGAGTCCAACCGATTCTAAATTTGAAATATTGTACATTGACGACCGATAATATTTCAGAGAAACTATCGGTAGTGCATTTTTATAAAGACTTTCCACTGTTAAAATTTTAAAACAAATTTTAGAATTTTATTTGATTTTCAAACCACTAGGACTGAAAAAGTTACAATATAATTTTGAGGATTGGGAAATATTCGTCATCGCCAAATATTATCTTATTTAAGCAGCTGAAAGATTACTAAAATACAATAGTCGTATTGAAAGTTGAAACGTTCACATTGTAGCAAAGCCTGTTGCCATCATCGACGTTGTCAGTTCCCCCTTATCTTTAGAGCTCTTAATGTTCTGTTTGGAATTGTCCGAATCTGTATACTTGATCTTGATCAATGTATATGAATATACAGTGATCAAGATGTATATTCATAACAGTGTTTGCATCAAATTGGGTTGCAGTTTTCCTCGAAAGAATGAAATGAAAAGTTACTAATCCTTGGTTGGGGATCGTCTGGAACTGAACAACCAGGTCTTAGAATGAGGAATTAGTAAGAACGTGACATCCAGTCGAAATTATCGAAAACAAAAATAAAAAAATAAATTAAATCGTGGCCCTTGCACTACATCGTAAAACGACAAACAAGCAACCGTAACAGTTGAATAATTTTGTTTTGAACGATGATTCTCTTAATTATCAAGCAACGAATAACAAGGACAAAGGTTATCATCAAATCAACAGTATTTGAATTTCTAATTCAAAGTTTTGGTTGATTAGGGAATGAACTGGTCTCAGTTTCGTCCATTCGTTGTAAATATTATTTTTTTCTCGAAGGTTTTATTGGTTTTTTGACGCACTGTCACACCAGTTAGTTCCCATATTCTGTGTTAAGAAAAATGGTGGTTACTGGTACATCTGAAAAATTGGTAACGGCTTTCAATTCAATAAATATTGTAAAACACGGGGCCAGGTAAGCCGAGTGGTTAAAGCGACATTGTTTCAATCAATTTGGCTGCCAGTCAAAGGTTAAAACCCTAGCGACTGCAGAAATTTTTCAGATGGCACAAGAAAGTGCTAGAAATCGCACGTAAAAAGGTAAGATCTCGTTAACCCTCAGCTCGCACAAGTTTCGACTTCTGAGGGCTGCCGTTCGTAAGGGGACGACAGCTGGTTAACGGAAAAAACAATTTTAACAACAATTTCAGAAACGCATCATAAGGCGGATATTTGGTTTGCATTTCAGGAACAGCTGTAAGCCAATTTTTGTGAAACATCAAAATTTTTCTGCTTCCTCAATTTATATTCTGAAGTGTGTGTATGGAAAAATTTGAATTATTTGCAAACTGTAAACTCACAGGTACAAGACTCGAAGGTTCCCTCACACAAAACATCTAAATTCAAGCAATCTCATCTGTACAATTAATAGTACAATGCGATAACTCTGTATAATAAATTGCCGAACTTTAGATCAAGCTTTTCCCATTAAGGCTAAAGAGTTTTTTATACGTTATACGTTAGTATCGAAAATGTTATTGTTTTTGCATATATTTTTTGAAATACTATTATTTTTTCTGTAATTAATTTTTAACTAACCACATGAACTCTTGAACCAAAAAATGGTCAATAAATATTCTATTCTATTATATTCTATGCTATTCTTATTTCGTTCTCTCCTGCCATTATTCTTATTGGTTTACGAGGGTCATCAACTACAGACAGAAAAACGTTTGCTTGTGGTTCTCCAAAACAGAAGGGCGACCACTTTTTTGACGGTCACGTATACGGTCAGTTTCCTTAAATTTTTAGGTAATCTTCGAGACAAGAGCAGCGTGAAATAGGGGTTCTTCACATTAATTTTTAAGTGGCTAACTCACCTCATTTGTTCGTGTCCTGCATCACGAGATAAAATAATTTTGTAAACATAAACGAATGCAATAAATTGTGAGTGAGATGGTTCAGGACTGCCATTGTCTAAAATAAGATAAATTAATTTCTTCTATGACTTTAAATCACGTTTGCCTTTACTATATCGTCTACCAGGCCCGGACTGGGACCATTTGGGGCCCTCAGCTAAAACCTGTAAAGGGGCCCTCTACCGGGGGGTCTGGGGAGTATGGAACACCCCTCAGCAAACGGGGGGTTTTTAAAAATGGTTTATATAAATAAAATATTAATTTAATGTGCTTCTGCCAAGTAGTGTCATCAAATATTTTCTTCTGAATTCATTTGGCTTCAGACGAAGTCGACACCATAGTCGGAGTGCTCTTCGAATCTTGGGGTCAAAATGTTTTTCGATTGCGTTTGGTGAGCTGCGCTACGCTGATGTTTGACAAAAGCATGAAACTGGTCCGTAGATGTTCCCCATGTGAGTTGAGACATGTTTTGGCGTTGAGATTAAGAGAACATTGCAAAGTTGTTCTTGTAGAATCCTTAGCCAATAATCTGACAGATATAATTCAATGGTCGTAGGGGATATTAGTTGTTTTGTGTTGGAGACTTGCCGATGATTATACCTATTGTATATGGTCTATTTTCAGAGCAATAACTGTCAGCATTTTTTTCCGCTTCTTTGGTTGGTTCCAAATGGACTTTTTCGTCACTGCATCTGAGTCCGAGTTCTCAGTGGACTCTGTCGCTATGAAGTTGCTGTATTGTTGTGCAAACTGTAGCAGCTCTATCAACAGCGGACTTCTTTCAATTTTACTCAGTCCAGACAACTGTGAAAGGCTTCTGTGTTAAATGTTTCGAGTATCAAGATAGAGTAAAACTTTTTGGGGTCCAACCAAGAGCAATCATGTAAAACGTCTTTGTTTGCTCAAAATTTTTCCTTAATACTCATCCTCGCACAGTCTGAAATATCAAAATATGCAATTTTGTAATACTGAACTGTTGAAATACAGTCAGCTTCATCTTTTGATTTTTCACCGGGCATCAATTTTTTCTTTAAAGTCCAACTCTAACTCGACATCAATGTCATTTTCGTCTAGCTTAAGATTAACTGCACTTGCAAAGATTTTTGTTTTTGGGCACAATACTTCAAAATGCGCGTCATTCCTTTTGTCCTTATCTTGCTGGAGCAGTGTTTGTACTAACTTCCAAGCTAAATCATAATCAATGGTTTTACTTTGCAAGTGCTTAGAAACAGGGGAAGTGACCAAAAACAGATTTAGTAAACCAAACGACATCTACAAGTTTTCAAATTTGGACCATTATCTTTGTTGTCAAAACTTCCATCAGAGATTTCTATGAAAACAGAAATAAAATAGAAGAATTTAGCTGAATTTACACTGTCTTCAGTGATTAAGAATTCTTCAACAATTGAGCCTTTAGGGGCCCCTCGGGCCGGGGGCCCTCCGCGATTTCGGACCTGCGGACCTGGCCAGTCCGGACCTGTTGTCTACTTACAGATCTGAAACGCATATACAGGGTGTATCCTGAATGATATCATTAATTTCAAGTGGTGATTCCTTGTCATATTTTATGAAAAAACTTCCTATAAACGTGTGTCCCTTGCTTTGTTTTCAAGTGTCGGAGTGTCAAAGTTGTAGTAAAAAATCGGTTATTTATTAATTACTCAAAAGTCTTTTCGCCAATTTTCATGAAATCTGGTTTATTTATTAGCAGTTACAGGGGGTTCATGAGGTTGGATTTTATATTATAAGTAGCGAAGGGACACCTGATTGATAATTATGGTAAAAATCATTGTACGCCACTGTTTTTCTCTAAGTTTCATACTTTTATCAGTTTAAACATTTAAAAATACAACTCTCTTATAACGCCGTGAATTTGAAATAGCAACACTTTATCAATCGATAGATTTCCTTAATTAATTACATGTACTCTTTTATTGGTTTCATCGTTGATATACTAACTGGTTGTTTGTTGTGTTCATGGGCCTATTATTGTCAAATGTTTCTACCAAAGCCGTAATAATACATTTGTGCATAAAATTAAATAGAATTTCAAGAAAATATGGAGTACCTATCTGAAAAAATGATCATTGCGATATTACTTTTAGAAAAAACTGGGAGGGTAAACAAACTTTCAGTCTAACTCCACCAAAAATAATCTTTACTGAAGATACTGTGTAGTCCGAAGACTAACAACAGGCAGATACCATGCAGTCGGAAGACTTACATCAATAGATAGGACATGTTTCGAAGGATTAATCCTTCATCTTCAGCAAAATAGGGGTTGATTACAAGTCGATCATATGGTGGAAAAATAACATTAAAACAGAAAAACTTTAAAAAAACTTATGGTTCTAATTACGACCTTATGGTCCGCCCGCACTAGATGCGGACCTCCACTCTTTTTAAAAAAGTTGCGAAAACTTGTGTAAACAAAATCGGAAAAATCCACAGCTTGCACAGTACACATAATGCAGGGTGGTACTGTTGACCATGCCGTTGTCTATCTAGGCCCAAAGCTCTTCGCTGCTGGCCAAGCATATGTGGCTTTAAGTAGGATCAAGTCACTGGAAGGTCTCCTCATTGATGAACTAGACTAGATTGTAGTAAATTAACAGGCAATTAAATTTTAAAATGAATTAAACCCATCATTTTGTTACATTATAAAAATTTAAATGATAGGTATAAAAGCTTGTCGCGAGAATAAATCTTGAGGTAATTTTTAATTTAATTTACAATAAGAAATCGAGTAAGAAATACATAGATACTTCTCGCGACAAGCTTTTCTTTCATTTAAAATTTTATAATGTAACAAAATAATGGGTTTGATTCACTTTAAAAATCATTTTCTTCTTTTTAGTGCATTTAAATAAAAGCTTTTCTCTAAAAATTTTTTTTTCAACTTTATTTATTTAATTACAATTTTATAATGTATCTATAATGGAACAAGTACATCTGTGTTACTGCTGCAAATAAAGTTACATTCTATTCTATTCTGAATTATACATTTGGTTGAAATAAGTTTCGCCGTTCCAGTATAACCAATCAGTGTTATGAAAACAATTTTTCCACGAGAGAACACATTTAGTTCTCCAAACTGGACTCGCTCTGTATTGTATTTCGTTCAACGAATTAGTTTAATTCAGTCGCCACTTAATCAGCAAGTGCATCCGTGTGGAAACAGAAGAAAATGGAAATATAAAGCCAGTAGAAGCCACACAACTGTTATTTAACGAATTTCAGTGTCTTCCCCTTCATGCACCTGCTTTTGTCGCCGATGCCGATCATGCACCTTTACGTCATTCGAATGATATAGATGGCATGGTGCATATTTGTATGAAATCCGCATCCACGATACAGATAGAAAACACATACAGTGTGAGAGCAAAAGTAGGAAACTAACTTGGTATTCTAGTATAGAATGGTGGAATATTATTGTGAATTACCTTTCACACCCTCACGATATATTTAATTTTCACCTGCTCATGAGGTCATATTGCAACCAATTATCATCCTTTCTAGCTTCTATTTGAGATTCTATTTGGAGGTTTTTCGCAAGTAAACTTCGAACTGCCCGACTATTGATTGTGTTCTGCTCATACGGCATAGTACGGTGTGTCTCTACGAAGGCGTAGAAGGGCCACGGTTTTTTCCTATTTTTAATCCCGACTTCTATCTCGGGATCTCGAGATCCCGACATCTAAGTCGGGATCCCGACTTCTATCTCGGGATCTCGAGATCCCGACTTCTAAGTCGGTATCCCGACTTCTATCTCGGGATCTCGACATCCCGACATCTATGTCGGGATTCCGACTTCTATCTCGGGATCCCAACCTGCTCTGAATCAGCCATGGGTTTTCTATCCTTCCTGACGAAACGAATTATATTTAGAGTTCACAACCTCGCACGCGTAAAGAGTGTAAAGACTGACGAGTGACGACTGAAGTTGACTACAAAGAGTAGATATAGGCGATATAGCCAAAATCCCGACTTCTATATCGGGATCTCGAGATCCCGAGATAGAAGTCGGGATCCCGACTTAGAAGTCGGGATCCCGACTTAGATGTCGGGATCTCGAGATCCCGAGATAGAAGTCGAGATCCCGACTTAGATGTCGGGATCTCGAGATCCTGAGATAGAAGTCGGGATCCCGACTTAGATGTCGGGATCTCGAGATCCCGAGATAGAATCCCGACTTAGATGTCGAGATCTCGAGATCCCGAGATAGAATCCCGACTTAGATGTCGGGATCTCGAGATCCCGAGATAGAAGTCGGGATTAAAAATAGGAAAAAACCGTGGCCCTTCTGCGCCTTCGTATGTTTCACTTCTGACTTCTCATGGAAACACCTCTGTAATTTTTGTCGCAGAATTGTGAAATTTGCAGAATCGATAAATGAGAATTAATAAACAAACTTAAAATTTTTTTTTAGAGAAAAGCTCTCATTTAAATGCACTAAAATGAAGAAAATAAATTTTAAAGTGAATTAAATCCATCATTTTGTTACATATATGAGACCGAAAATCAAATTGAACGGTTGATTGACCAAAAAATACTGATTACTTAGTCCTAGAGTCACAGAATGGTCGTGGGCCACTATAGTGTAGTATTTTTTACCTTATTTTCATTACTATTATACATACAATAGACATATCAGTGTCTACTTGGCTAACATTATTAAAATATTTTCGAAAACAATCACGGTACTGAAGAATATCGAATAATTCAGCAACTAGGCAGCGGAATTCGAAAAACAAAATATTAATGTAATGTCTGCGTATTAGGGACATCCTGTATCACTGGAAATAATATCAATTGGGGTTCTTATGAAAGGCATGACTTTTTCCCTGTATTGCCGCCTCGATAACGTTATCGCTTTCAAAGTGGTGACATCGGTATACGGAAGAAAAGGGGCCAAAGTGTATTTTTTATCCAGTATTCAACGAAGTGTTACGAAACAGATACTTCATGCTGCAATAACAATTGATATGAGGTTGGATTCGTTCAAAAATGTCAGAGATATCGACACATAATAAGTGCAGCTATAAAAATATTTATGTTTGACTAGAGCCTCTGTATCTGTTCAGATTCAAAAAAGATTATCTGAACTTGATTATGTCATTATGTATACGAGGGAAAGTAATAAATATGAAAATAGCTCAAGAGTAAAGTGCAATTATTACTTTTCAAAATATACACAAATGTCGTTTATCGAAAAATTTCGTAACTTACTGGTAAACATTTTTTTTTTCTGAGGGATTTCTACAAATGAAAATATCATTTGATACAGTACTTTATAGCAAATAGGTACTGGTTCTATCACACTAGAGACAAAAACTAATATTGTGTCAATATTAAGTACGAACGACTTAAATATGGACCTAGAAAAAATTCTAGAATGGGGATCCAACAACTTGGTAGAATTCAAAGCAAATAAAACCCAAGAATGTCTTTTCTCTAGAAATGCCGATCTCACATAGTGTTCCCATATATGGAGTACAGCATCTAAATACACAATAAAACTTGTGAACATTGAACAGATTCTGTCAAAAAAAGAGCCATTCGTCTCGTCGGTGATGCTTTGCTTATAAGCTCACTCACTTCTCTGGAACACCGCAGAAAGGTTGGAATTTTACGGATATTTTCATGTACAATATTCTTCTGAAATATCATCAATCGTTCCACCGTTTGCGGTCCTATCGAGACTGACCCGACGAGGTCAGTCTTCACATCCCTTTGTCGTCACTTTGGAGACATGCCGAACATCATTCCAACGAAAGGCAAAGCTTTGGAGCGCACTGCCTCGGGAGGTGTTCCCTGAGGCATACAGTCTGCAAAAATTCAAATACGAACACCAATCCCTACCTAGTTTTCCTCGACTCTAACGATGTTCTTGAACACTACAGGATTTTCCTCGTGAGAACCGAAACATAAAAAAATTAAGAGTTTATATAATCTATGATAATATGATATATTTCAAGAATCAATTCTAACATCACATCATCTGAGTTGTTGGGAGCAACCCTACACTGCTCCGAGAGGATAATAAACATCTTAGCGCTTAGTTTTTTCAGCCGGGAGTCCCCATATACCTACTAAAGACCACGTGAATTCAACTGCGAAAAATATTTCTGAAAATGTTGACATTTTATTTCGTGCCAGTAGGTACCTCATACATCCTGTAGGACAAAAAATTATTCCTTTTCCATTTATTATAATTAATCCAAAACGGTTTTTCTACTTTTCCATCTAGTTTATGATGTTCTGAGAAAATTATTAGCTGCCCTTTTATGGGATACCTAACAAAAATTTGAAATATCACCCAAGATTAGATTGAATTCAATAAAATTTCCGGAGTATGGGTATCTTTTATACCAGCAGATTTATTTCCACTTCAGTTAAATATTGTTTGAGGCATTACACCCACTATACAAACCCACTGAATATTGAATGTTATCCTATATACACTTTAATACCATCCGAATGCAAATACCCAGTTGAAGGACTCCTATTTCTCAATGAATCCTACGCAAACAGTGAACACAGTGAAATTCTTCACCTTTTATGAAGGTATTAATTACCCAATATTTACCTCTCCACCAGAATTGAAAACCTTGATAGCTAATTGGCGGTTTGTAGTCAAACATATTAGGAATTCAAATATTTTTAAGTTTGACAAGCTAATTAAACGAATTTGGAAAGGTTCATAACTCTGGAATTCCTTGAGAAATTTACGATCATGATGAGAACTACCTACTTCCTATACGCAGAAGAATCAATTAAAAAACTAGTTCGGGTATAGGTATTGGAACTTTAATGTGCGATCCGTTTTTTTGACTGAAAAAGTATCGTTTATTAGGTCCCATTCAAAGAGGGATAGGTATGTTATTAGTATGATTGTTTTTGATAATAGTACAGGTACCTACCTGTTCTCTCACACATAATCATCGGGCAATTGAAAACCAGGTATAAAAACAATATACCTACATCGAGATTCCTCAAGAGGCTGCTGTATCAGGTAGAATACGTGGCTTTAGCTCACTAAATCAAATGTCGCATACCTTTCGAATTCCAAATTCAAATCGGTCGGCACAACAACTCACGATTCGAACTACCAGGTATTTTTCACTTGTTTGTGTTTATGAAAACATCAACACCGTTTTTCTACGCACTGCAGACACTCGCTATAGATGAACTCACATTTTTGTAACGGAATACCAACTAACCGATCTTAGCGCGTCGACTGGTTACTCCAAGAACCATTTCTCAGTTCAAGAGGAGTGGTTTAGACCCCGGCCTGCCAATCGAGTCTCCCGAATAAATGCGCCAAACTTTTCGAACCGAGTACAAACGTACTACAGCGTGGTATAGGAGTGGTACGCACAAAAGGGACACATACACGGTGATTGCGACATAGCAAACCATTCAGGAAAAAAAATCCACAACTGTCATTTCAAGTTTTTTGGATTTCATTTATAATGCCCTTAATACCTACTTACTTTAGGACTTTTTTATAATCTTCCGTGCATTTGACACATTGAATGATAATATTCTGCTACAGAAAATTAATGGAATGATTGGTCAGAGTCATATTCATCAAATCGACCTCTATTCCGCCTATATCGGGGGTTACACAAGGATCCATACTTGGCCCCTTATTGTTTATCATCTTCGTTAGTGATAAAACCACGGTTTGTTCCAACCCCAACCAATATTCGCATGACAAATAAATATTAGATATTATCCGAGACGAGGCTCAATCCGAGAGGATGGCTCAAACGGAGAGCGCCGGGTCACCGATATCTGAAGTCAATCAACGCTAGGTGAGGTCGGGCTTTAGATGGGTGACCAACGGACCTCCTTTCGAGATTCTCCTCGGATCGTGCTAGGAATCGCACGTAAAAAGGTTAGACCTAGTTAATCCTTGGCTCGCACAAGTTTTCGACTTTTCAGGGCTGCCGTTCGTAAGGGGACCTCTGGTTAACGGAAAAAACAATTTTAACAAAACAACAAAACAAAAATGTATGCTGTTTTTACACTTTCATTTTAAATTCAACTGCAAGTGCCATCTACGTTCTTATACTCCTTATTGAATCACAGGACTGACAATCTCGTTGAAGTCTATACCAGGACGTTGAGAATATCCTTTTGCTACAAGACGAACTTCCCTCATGTCAATCGTTCCATCTGGTTGATATTTCGTTCATAAAATCCATCGACAACCAACAACATTTTGGTTAGTCGGTCGATTACACAGATTTATTATTATTTCGGATTATGGAAATGATTTCTGATTTTGCTGCATTCTTCCAACCGATTGAATTCGCACCATTCAAAACATCTACCAACTTCAAATTATCTTCGATCGAATGCGCAAATACAAAATCTGTTTCAGTGTCTTCCTCATTTTGTTTCATTTCAATATTGGAATCACATTGTATTCTTTTTTCGCTCTTTCTGTTTTTCCCCTACTAAATTGTTGATTTTGAGAAAGAGTTTGGTCATCATTATCTATTTCTATTTTCAAGTTTTTCAGGTGCATCGGTTTCCATACTTTTCTGTTCATTTGGTGAAACACCCAGAGTTGGCTCCCATTCAACAAATACGACATCACTGCTGACACCAACCTTTTTCTCATTTGTCAAACATACTCTGTAGGCTTTTGATTCGTCAAAAAATCCCACGAGTACAATGGATGTACAGTGGACGTTGAATATGGAAGTTCTAGAAATGTGATCATGTCATGTCATGACGACATGACACGACGATACGACATGAAGACGTGACATGACATGACAAGACGACATGACATGACAAGGCGACATGACATGACATGACAAGTCGACATGACATGACAATGTTGCGAAATGAATAGCAGAAATTTCAGTAACTTTTTCGAGTTTCCCAATCTTTCCGAAATCCAGTCCGTGTAGAACCTACTCAATTTTCTTTTCAGTGCCCGGGGCAAGGGGCTCGAAAACGATACCATGTATTTCCAGATGAACTGGAAATCATAAAATAATATTTGAATTAATCGTATTGATTATTATGTTAAGGTATTTTACTCAACTGAAGAATGTTCTACATGTTAAAAGGTTAAATTTTAACTTATCCTTCGTTCAAAAAAATATTATTCTGAATGATAATGAAAGTGTTTCAACATATGTAAATCAATCATCAATATAATCTAATAACCAAGGACTATTCTTGCATGTATTTTCAGTTCATTTTCAATATTCCCTGAATGTTTCCATACTATATTAGAATATTCTAGAAAGATGTCTGGGATTGTAGAAAAACTCAAAAATCACCTGCATCGTTTATTAAATTACAGAGTGTTTCTATAAAAATTGTACTTCATCGGATCTTTCAAGTTATCAAAATAGAACCTATCAACCCACTTGCGAATATGACGAACATGGAATTCTCTAGCAGCCCTCACCGACCACGTATCGTTGACATTAGCCCCTCTCAAGTCGAAATGATGAGCCCCATCTGGTATTAGAATAGCTAACACTTGGTCGCTTATATTTCTCAAAACACCTCCACTAGACCATGGATCGTAGAGGCCATTGCTGAAGATGATGTTCGAAGCAGCACCTATGTCTTTGCCTCCGTATTCGAGAAGGGGTACGTCCTCGTCCCTAGGCCGCACTCCAAAACTTTCCATGCAACCATCAGAAATTTTCTTGAAGTCCCAGGGTTGGTTCTCGAACATGTCGTTGTTTGTTGAGCACATTGGCATGATCATTTCCGTGCAAGACTGAAACAGATAAAGGAATGCTATCGTTCAACTATTTGTATTATACGAAAAAATTTAATGGAACATTCCAGACCGAGATTCACAATATCAATGGATATTCGAGAACAAGCATTCCATAAAGACATTACAAATATTTGGGCAAAGTCGGTAAGTTATAAAATAAAACAGAGTTGAAATAGAATTTACTCTACATCGAAGTTGAGTAAAATGGAGGGAAAGGACCCCGCAACAAACCTAATGGTGTTTTTTATCTCTACGTTGTATTTATATTGTTATTTTAAACTTTTTTTATATATTTATATACTTGACCTACCATATGTACCCTGTTGTACCAAAGTGGTTAATAAAATTATTATTATTATTATTATAATTATAATTATAATTATAATTATAATTATAATTATAATTATAATTATAATTATAATTATAATTATAATTATAATTATAATTATAATTATAATTATAATTATAATTATAATTATAATTATAATTATAATTATAATTATTATTATTATTATTATTATTATTATAATTATTATTATTGACAATAGTTTGAACAAATCTTGTTTCTGGTTCTTGAAAAAACTGATTTTGTGAATCACTTTTATGATAATCGAATGAAAATATATTATTAAATTATTATTCCACAATTGCGGGTTCTTGCTCCATGTCCAAATTAGCATCGTTTATATGATTCAATACACCTGAAAGTATCAGGATATTTTATGTTCGTTTGATGTCAAACGTAACCTAGGTAGTCTCAACCCCTATTAAAATATTCACCACGCAACACGTGACCCAGGATATTTTGGGTTCCTGGGGTAAGAACTAGAAAATTCATGTCATTGAGTCTAGCTCTCAAGCAAAAATAAACTTCCCCCTTTAATTTCATTATAATATTTCTTTGTTAATTACTATTCATGTGGTCAATTTTGAAAATAATCAAGACGATTATTATTAATATTATTATGTACCCGCCCTCAAAAATAACCTAATTTTACAGAAACTGGATGAAATCTCGACCCAGTGGGTTTACGGGGACGCTGAAGATGTAAGTATCTGAAGACAGCTTTTGAAAATCGACGTCAGTGATCCCAATATGGCTCCCAAAAAAGGACCACTTTTCGATTTTTTCTGATAAACCTGCATTCTCTAGGAGGTTTTAACTCAACTCCGTGATTTTTCCAAAAGATTCATTATCAGCGATCCTGAAAACCGCTTTGTTCAAGTTTTCATCGAGTTTTGCGAGAAAATCCAAAAATGGGCTTATTTTAGGGGGCTACATTGAGACCATTGACGTGAATTTTCCAATTATGACTCCAGATTTGTGATCAGCCACCCTGAATACCACCTAGTCCAAGTTTAATCAAGTTTCGAGAATATCGAGTAGTTTGAACTATCTACAATACCCCAAAGTTTCAGCCAGTTTCACCGAGAGACATTTTCCATAAGGTGTGTTGCGGGGTCCTTTCCGAGTGGTTCCTGGGGAGAACATATGGAAGAATCAAAAAGAATTTTCGTTAAATTTTCAGACGACAAAATCTACTTATCCATTAGCGCCACTCAAGCCATTATGTTTTTCGGTCTAGTGGCTGTGTAGGTTTTCATAGTTTCGATGGGCTTGTGTGGGAAAATCTTAATGAAATCTCGATTTTTCCTTGCAAGATTACGCCCTGATTTTAACACTCATGCCTTTGGAAAATATTTCTGTACTGGAAAATTGAATTTTCTATATGTTCTCCCCAGGAGCCACTCGTAAATCTCCCTCCATTTTACTCAACATCGATGTACTTTTCAACCCTCGAGGCTTGTATGCGAAAATGGGACACCTAAATATGTCACTATCTGACGGTCTGAATTCTTTTAGCCATAAACTGTGGTATGGTTCAGAAACAAAACCTGAGATTCAATTGAGCTCCCAGTTTGACCATAATATTTGTTTTTTTTGAGATTTGATGCAATGGGTTTGTAATTAAAAAAATACTACAAAAACAATATTTAGTATTTTATATCCAGAAAAAACCGAAATTTTGAAAAATTGTATTAATCCTTTCTCGTTCTTATTTTTATAATAATAAATCGCACCCGATACATAATGATGTTTTCAGATTTGATCTGCGATGTTTCGACTTCCGGCCACCATCATAATTTTTTTTAATGGGCGTCATATTGATTTTTTTTAACTAACTTTTACTTACTTTTGGTAACTAAGTTACCATTCTTTTTTGAATAATCGGAGATATTGAATAAACACTTTTTCCGTCTACCTCGTATTATAGATAGATAGAATGGACGAAGCCATAAGCATGCATGTAGGCCTCTGAATCGGGTCCGTTATGCACCCACCACTGCTGGGAAATGTTTCAGTTTTGAAGGTAGCCTATCTCGCGAGCGAAAGAGGCCAGCCTTCTAACCGATACCTCCCTCGCACTCTCCTGGTTCAGTACGATGCTCCCGAGGTGTGCTCCCCGTATTGCTGCCACTGCCGGGCATTCCGTGAGGATGTGGGTGGCTGACTCCCCATCCTCCAAGCACCACCAGCATTCGGTATCATCCGTGATACCTAAAATGTTTAGTTGCTTGTTAAGATGGCAGTGTCACCAATCTGATTTCCTTTCTGCTCAGTGTAAGTAGAGTCTTGGTCATCCCAGTAGAAGGGCCTCCGATGTGGAGTTTCGATTGCCTCATGTCCGGTGCATCTTTCCATGTATCCTGGAATTTTATTTCCAGGATTTCCTTCATGGTTGAGACGCACCATGATCTGGAAACTCCTAGGATAGGTTCTGGACCAATCGTTGGGCTTTTCGCAAATAATCAGCCTGTTCGATTCCAGGTACTCCGGTATGACCAGGGACCCAGAGTAGCTTTACTTTATTGGCGGCAGATAGCCTTTGCAGATTATCGACGCATTCAGACACCAGCAACGACGTGACTCTATATGATGTGAGAGCCTTGATCGCCGCTTGGCTGTCGGTGCATATCGTGATTTACCGCGGTAGCCTCTGTTGAGATTTTCTCTTACACAGGCGAGTATAGCAAACATTTCTGCCTGAAATACAGTGGCTAAACTTCCTAGAGCATAACAGAGTTCCGCTTTCGGAGATTGCTCGTATACCCCGGCGCCGGCTGACTTACCCATCCTGGAGCCATCTGTGTACCAGACCTTAGTGGGAATCAGGCGGTGCCCGATTCGCTTGCAGTCCTCCATTTTGGGAATGACTGACTGCGGCCTTTTACTAAATCGTATGGCAGGTAACGAACTGTCACCCGGCATTTCAAGAAGGGGACAATCCCTCGTATTAACATGCCTGTTTAATGATCTTCAATGCAAATTAAATCGATCATTAATGACCCCTATTAAAGAACGATTTGTTATTTATGGATGATTTCGAGAAATCGTCCATTAATGACCCCTATTAATGGTCAATTTGTCATTAATGTCTGAATGCATGATTGTTGCATAGGCAACCAAACATAAACGAATTCAGATGTTATGGACGCTAACATGGATATTGACGATACATTTATGTAGAGAGATGTTGCGGAAACTGCTAAAGTGGCATCTTCAACTATATTGCCAGAAAAAAAATTTGAATTCCTTTATGTCAACAAGAGTGAGGTAGACGGAAAAATATTGTAAACATCTCTTATATTAAAATGCTATAAATGGTCTCGAAAATATATCGATCTATTAATACACTAGTTAATTAAATAACTATTATTACTATGGAAATTGAGACGAATAACAGAAAAAGAGAAATGATAAAAATTTATTACAAATACACCAGAAACAGTGTTGAGATCGGAAATGTAAAAACAAAAAAGGACAATCACGTCGAACTATGTTCAAGTTATTGGATGAACTTAAAACTGAAATGAATTTTGAACGAACAACAATAATAAAGTGAAATATAATGACGAAAGTAAATCACAGCAAATGCTCAAAATACTGTCCCTGTTCTTGATAACACAACTGTGCCCTTCTTCAAATATTATTCACACCATGAATTTCCCTTCTCCTCAATCTTTCGCAGTCTTTATCAAAATTGTGTTGAAAGTCCTCAACATTTTGATATTCCGCCTTGCCATAACTCTATTTTTTAGTGTACCCCATAAGAATGTATATAGAACATTTAAGAGGCATAAGATGTCCGGAGGACTGCTCACTGCTAATATCCTATACAATAGGAAAGTTGGGTCGAAAATCCATCAGAAAACAACTACTTTCCTGGCTAATGCCACGACGAACATTGAATTACATCTGATGAAATTTCCGTGCAGAGTTCCTACAAGGTTCTCTCTGCAATTGCTTGGTTGCATGGGAATGTTCATCGAAACATTCGACCCCTATTATATCGATTTCGGAGTGTTGCTCCTCATCAGTATAGGGTAGGTCTAGCAGTCAATAACTAATGACTGCAACGAATGAATCGACAGCCAAACCCATTTACAGACCGAAACTGAGACCGCGCCCGCACAGTGGATTAATTCCAAACTGCGAGCGCCATCTCAGTGCCGGAAGCCCAACCAAAGCAATACCCATGACCACGATCGTCAAGACCGTATATAAAACAGAAAAGAAAACTGTAGGTCACAATGAGCTTATGACAAGAGGCATAAGATGTCCGGAGGACTGCTCACTGCTAATATCCTATACAATAGGAAAGTTGGGTCGAAAATCCATCAGAAAACAACTACTTTCCTGGCTAATGCCACGACGAACATTGAATTACATCTGATGAAATTTCCGTGCAGAGTTTCTACAAGGTTCTCTCTGCAATTGCTTGGTTGCATGGGAATGTTCATCGAAACATTCGGACCACCTATATATCGATTTCGGAGTGTTGCTCCTCATCAGTATAGGGTAGGTCTAGCAGTCAATAACTAATGACTGCAACGAATGAATCTGTAAATGGGTTTGGCTGTCGATTCATTCGTTGCAGTCATTAGTTATTGACTGCTAGACCTACCCTATACTGATGAGGAGCAACACTCCGAAATCGATATATAGGTGGTCCGAATGTTTCGATGAACATTCCCATGCAACCAAGCAATTGCAGAGAGAACCTTGTAGGAACTCTGCACGGAAATTTCATCAGATGTAATTCAATGTTCGTCGTGGCATTAGCCAGGAAAGTAGTTGTTTTCTGATGGATTTTCGACCCAACTTTCCTATTGTATAGGATATTAGCAGTGAGCAGTCCTCCGGACATCTTATGCCTCTTGTCATAAGCTCATTGTGACCTACAGTTTTCTTTTCTGTAGAACATTTAAGTCTATAGACCCTGTTGGCCACCTCACAGGTCCATTATTAACTATCCATTTGTCAGCAAACCTGTCAGTCAGATAATCAGATACTTGTTTGGTGGAGCACCAACTATGATGTTGAAACCAGATGTTTTCCATGCAGAAAGAATTCTGTGAAATAAATGAGGACTCAAAATTCTATCTTTGTAAATTCCTGCTCACATGTTAATACTAAATTGCACTTGCATCGAGTTTTTTTGAACTGTCTGGGGTTGTTTGTGCTCCAGATGTGTTCGTTATAACAATTGAATATCCCTGTATATTTACCTGAAGACGAATTAGGATGCAAGCAATTGAAACGTTGTGAAAACGTGAAAGAAGTAAAGATCTTTCAGCCCATAAGGACAATGAACGCTCGAAACGTGATTAATCAAGGTAGTACCTACATTTTCAACAACCTTCAAACACTAATTTTTGAGGCGCATTCACCATTTATTCATGTTTTTACATTTAGGTTCAACTACCATTTATTTATTTAATTTACGTTTACGTGTTGAAACACATTGTTCCAAAAATAATCAGTTGCTCAAAATGACCTCCACCAATTCCATACAGTAATAAAGTCGACTTTGGAAATTTCCTCGAACGTTTTCCAAAACTTCTGATTTTCTTCTTTGGCACTCGTTCACTATCCGACCTCATATATCTTCTAGCGACTCCGTAGGACATTCTTGAGATGTCCCTATAGAAATTAATCCAAATGATTGAGATCGGGTAATCTAGCTGGTTGTTAACAAATGGGTCACCGTCGTTTTATCCAAAGATCGTCATATCAAACTGCCACAGCACACTGAGGGGATCAGCATCTTGTTGAAAACTGAAGTTTCCACAATAATTTTCTTCAACAAAGACCTTGCATGTCTTACAGGAAACTCCAATATTACAGTGCCCAGTCTTAAGCTACATTTCCACCGGAGGAACATTGAGAAACTTTTTTGTTGCTGTTGCTTGTTTCCAAAAATGTTCCAAAATGTTTCTAAAAGTTTCTTAAAATTTCCCTATGTTTCGGCAACAAATGTTGACTGTTTCTACGTGTCACCTGTTTCCATTTCGAGCGGTAAACTTCAAAGGAAAATAGGGAACATGGGTAAACAAATTCGTGTTGCTATCGCAGTGGAAACGCCGAGATTGCAACTTGTAAGCAGTCGTGTCGCAGACGTTTTCAATGTCCAGTGTATTACCTACGAAAGTGAATAAATACCTATATTATTTATGATGTCCTTCAAGTGGACAAATGAGTTATTTGTCGAATTAATTGAAAATTGCTTGCCTATAATTTGTATCCTCTTTTTTAATTAGAGGAGCAATTTGGCACAATAACCACTCCATATCGGTGCTAGACATTCGTAAAAAAATTTAACACTACCATTAGCTGTTCTTCCCGCATGTAAATCGTCTTCTTTCAATACACTAAGTGAATGCCACTGTATTGTTTCCTTTCATGAAGACTTGGCCTCACCCAGTATTTGTGTTTTCTTTTTCGCTTTCTTGAAGATATCACTAAAAACGCCGCCGCTGCTAACGCTACATCATCATCTTGCTCCATATTCTAGCTGATTGTCAACGTGCAGTGGAAACACAAGTTGCGTACTCAAGAAACAATATGGGACTATTGACAATTTTAGTTGCTTTAGTGGAACCAAGAAGTTTACGTATGTTGCCGTAAGTTTCTACCCATGGGAACAAACATAAACAATGAGCAACAAAAAAGTTTCTCAATGTTCCTCCAGTGAAAATGTAGCTTTATGTAACAACAAATTGAAGCTTATAAAAAAGTTGAAAGGAGCTGAGAGCCATTTTTTCAAGAGACCAAAAATCAGTCATTCCAAGATCTTTAAATTCAAAATTTGTGGAAAACTCAAGTTGCGTCCAAAATAATCTTTATCAACAAAGACCATGTATAAATGTCTTACAAGAAACACCAATATTACAGTGCCCAGCCTCATGTGACAACAAATTGAAGCTATTACCAAAAAATTCAAAGGAATCCTTCCTAGATCTCCTAAACTCAAAAGTTATTGAAAACTGAAGTTGTCTCTACAATAATCCTCATCAACAAAGACTATGTATGTCTTACAAGAAACACCAATATTATGGTGCCCCAGCCTTGTGCGACAACAAATTGAAGCTTATCAAAAAGTTCAAAGGAGTTGATAGCTATTTTTTATCAGATCAAAAATCAATCATTCCTGAATCTATCAAATTCAAAATTGATTGCCTACAAGCAGAGATGGGTTGTGAAAATCACCAAAAACACAAGTTTTCAAAAATCAATATTTCGCATCATCGTTTATAAGTCAGAACTGCCATCTTTTACTAAAACATCAAAGCCAAGGAACCTACGAAACAGAAATCTGTTCGAAGAGCGGTAAACGGCTGGGTTTCGTCTATCGCCCACAAGATGTCGCTATGTGATAATTTTATTCGAAATTCCGAAAAACCGAAAACTCATAATTTGATAAATGAGTTTTGAATGATATGTAGAGAGATTGAATCGCCTTTCTGAGTACTGCTGGACGAGATATTTCTGTGGAGCCATTTTCAAGTAAACTCTAACAAACTGCAGCAAGGAGAGCTTCAATATGTTGTTCACTCGATATCATTGTTCAAAGTTGTACATTGGATTATTTCCGAGGCCTACATGAGATTCAGGAAGTCCCAGGTCCAAGCATTCAAAGTAACAGACATTAATCAAAGAAAAAGTGCCAGCTCTAGGCATGTGAAGTAGCAGCTCATGTCAAATCACGCAATTATTATACCGAGATTTTCGATTATTTGCAACCGAAAAAGTGGACGGCATCGACCGGCAATTATTTGGAGAAGTAGATCAACAGTTATTGTTGGACGCAGATCGCTTCTTGAGAAGGAATTAATAAGGAAAATAATTAAAACATTTAAAAAAATCACGAGATTTGGCACCAAACTACTATTTTGTAAGGTAGCACCGAGGTTAGTTTCCGAACAAATTGAGAATAAAGATACTCACCTGGAATCCCCATCCAAGTTCACCCAAATCGGCAGATGTTGTGTTGATATTATTACACTTGGTGCTTCCCGTATAGTTGGTGTAAACTCCAATAGCCCTACCAATGCCTTCCAATAACCCCACATCATCAGTGAATTCCATATCGTTGATTTTACTACAAAACGCCCTAACTGGCCGAGCCGGCAATTCTGTCAGAAAATTCGTCGAGTAGGGATAGTTCAGCATAGCTAGATTTACGTAAATGTTAGCCAGCCATTCTATGAGGGTTTCAACATCAACCGTGGTTTTTAGAGGAGAACACAGATTCCAAGATTTCGACAATTGTGATTTTCCTGTATCATTTGTTGTGGTAGAACTAAAACACAGACAGGCCCCAGTTAAATAGGTAAAAGAACAGAAAATACTTGAAACATAAAAATTCATCAAGGAACTTCACGTCTTTGTTCATCTACAGAAATTAATAGGCGAGAACACGAAATTTATTTCAAAAATATTTTTAACACAGTCATTGCTATCCATAGGAATGATTATTTTAAAAATACTCGTGATTTTTGAGATTCCGTGATATTTGAATTAATAAAACGTGACCCTACCAATGTGTATCAATTACAAGTCAAAGAATTTTTGAAAATCTCGAAATATATTTTTTATGAAGCCGAAAAGTTCGTATCATGAATCCTCAAACTCCGAGACTAAAAACTTTAAATTTAGATAGGGAACATTTCTCGAATCGTTTTCCAAAATCAATCATGTAAAAATATGGTCAGTTAAATTATGATGATTTCTTTCAATTTGTTTCATAATACTAATTTGTATTTTGAAATTTTATTCTGATAATGGATAATGGATAATGGAAGTTTTTCGATTTTTTCACTGTGAGCCACCGCTCCAAAAATAAGAGTATCGGTTTTTACAAGCTGCAAGTATTTTAAAATAATAGATTAGTATTATTATTTCAGAGAATTTTAGGAAAAAACACCTGAAAAGGAAAAACAAAAATGTAGGAATGAAGTATATAGGTATAGCAACCCCTAAAAGAAAACTAGCAGTGAAAAAAACATGTAAAAAATTACTTTTTCTGGTGGTGTATGAAATTATCAAGTTTTACTCTCCGCTCTCCGGATTTTGGTAATTGTTTTCTGTCTGTACTCTTTGCAAACTACTACATGAACTAGTGCGGTCTTTTTAGATTATTTTTACGTTTTAAAAAGTTCTATTTCACAGTACCTATACCGGGTGTCCGCGGAAGGAGGCTCGCCCCTACCACGTTTTCATTTTTGCATATAGTGGAATGAAATTTGGAGGATCTGTATATGACATTTTTTTGTTATTGTTGTTGTTAAATTGTTATTTCCGTCAACCGATTGCACCCCTACGCGCAACCCTCGAAAGTCTTCGACAGACTTGTGTGAGCTAGGGAAGACGCAGCCCTTACCTTTTAACGTGTGATGCCATGCACGAGACCGATGACCATGCGAGGCTTTGAACCCTCGACCCTTCGCTCCAAAGGCGAACGCTCTACCCACACGGCCACCACGGCCCATAAAACTGTATTTTTCAACAAGTGAATCAGCTTCATGCAACTTCGGTTTCACCGGAAGTGACATGAACTTTCGATTTTTAAATGGGTCACCTGGTATATTTTCACTTCTTTTTACTCCATTTAACATCCTAAATACAACCAAGTGTAACTTATTAGTACCTTTTTTGTAAAAAGTTTTTCTCTGAATTTTTTTCTCTGTCAAACAATTTTGGGAAAACACAACTTTACTATTTTCAGTCGAAATGCTTCTGACATGAAAAATTTGATTTCTAAATTTGTACTATTAATCTTTTTCAAATGGTGACTCGTCGGATTAAGAAGACATTTTATTACCATTAATTCGATACTGCATACTATTATGTTTCAATAGTTTATTGTGTCACAAGGGCAGTTTGATTTATTTCAACATAGTTTTTGAGCAATCTGGAATTTGGTAAAAAATATGACAAAAGAGAAATAAGACCTTCATACAATCATTGTTTATATAGAAGTAAGATAGTAAGTCAATGCCTGTGTAATTGGTGTTGGACGCAAACGCGAGTGTCATCTAGCGTGATTAGTTACAAATATGAATATTTGACGTCATTTTAATGCAGGTTCCTTCAAAAAACCCTGATTTTAATGCTGTCCCATTGTTTCAATCAAGTTACGACATGACTTGGAGGCCAGATCACTGAAGTTAAGACATGACTTGGATGCGAGCTCACTATCGCCATCTACATGTCGCATCCATTTCGATCCAATTATAATCCCATAAGGTTGACTAACTATATTCTATATAAACATTGATACAATAGACAAATTGACCATTGTCTAAAGAAGAATAGTCAGACAATCCCTGTGCAAAATGCATTGGATGGCCGTCACCTTAGACATCTATACTATTTTACTGGAAACATTGAAAATGTATCCAGTAATGTGGCGCCGTCATCGGATGGCACGCAAAACTATACTTCTGTCTCTTTTTAAAATAGAACGCCAGTTTTCATTCGCTTCATTCAGAAATGTGCAGAATATTGTCATTGGTGAGATGTTTAGCAGAATAAAAGACGAGTCAAAGTTTGCATTCTGATGTTTCGAATATCAGATGAAGATCAGTGGTAAAATTTAATATTGCTGCAATTAAGCCTAATATAATGAAACACGTATGTAGCAATATTCTTACTGAAAAATGATCCCTAAGTATAGGTACAAAAAAATGTTCTCTTACGAAATTATATCGCAGTTGATATGTTTTGAAAACACATAAAGAATATTCATTAGTGCTTAAAGGCACCCAATAAGTAGGTAAATAATAATATATCAGTATTATTTGTACAAGCTTTTTAGTTTCACTCACACGTAACAGGTATAGTATCTACTGTCTAGGTATAACGGGATCAAAACTTCAGTGGAAATTTTGAGCCAATTCCACTGATCCAATCATCTTTAAATTTGGCAGGTGTCCATTAAATTCATTCAGGTTCGTTACGACATTCACAAGAGAAAAAAACAAGATAGCGAACAGTTTTTGTGATTTATTGTCCAACTATTCATAATGCGAATCTCGAGTAGATTTTGTATTTTTTCAAAATTCGAAATGGCGAATACGATTTTTGATTAGATTCTTTCAAAATTGGTACATATACAAAGGCTTGTTGTGTTGGAGACCAATATGAACATTCAAGATGGAGGACAAATTTTGTGATTCATGTCCGAATCCGTCCATGATAGATCTAGAATTATTTGGGTAGGACAGTTCAAGGACAATTCAAGGAAAATTCAAGTGTTGGTGGACAGGTCTTCTTTAATTGATGGTTCGATGTTATCAACAATGTATATGGACATACAAGGAGAGTTTCAAAGGAGGTTGTCACCAGAAATCATTCATCTCCTACACGGGCATAAAATACATGTTTTGTTGTACAATATAGTTATTTGTGTATTTAGAGCGCGAGGAGTGCGGTAATCTTTGGAGAGCGGCAATGGCACTTTGTTCTCGAAATAAACACGTTTTTTTCTTCAAACGCAACTTTTAAACATAGAAACGATTGACAATTCATTCAACATAGGCACCTAACATTACTCATGAGAAAATAAACACTCAGTAGTAATCCCAAATGAATAAGCTATCCAAATATCCAATAATTCACATCTCTGACAAAACAAGATAACTTGCTTGAAAAAAAAAGTATGTCGAGATCGAATCACAGGCCTTCAGCTTGATAGCAGCTACGCTCTCAACACCACCACAGTTCCTAAGAGTATTATGAATTTATTGTCTATACTAAACATCATGCAAGTCATAAGGATCGATCGACTGAAACTTCAAATTCAGTCGCAGATAATATGCCATTATATCATTACCTAATTTCGAAAAAAAACCTTATTAGGTTTTATAACTTTGACTTCATGGTAAATAAATAAACTGGAAAAAAAAAACATTTTAGAGAAGAGTTTCTATTTAAATATACTAAAAAGAAGAAAATAAATTTTAAAGTGAATAAACCCATCATTTTGTTACATTATAAAATTTCAAATGATATAAAAGCTTGTCGCGAGAAGTATATATGTAATTCTTATAGTATATAAAATTCAAAAATCACCTCAAGATTTATTCACACGACAAGCTTTTATATTATTTAAAATTTTATAATGTAACAAAATTATGGGTTTTTAGCTTTAGTGCATTTAAATAAAAGCTTTTATCTGAAAAGGTTTTTTAAGTTTATTTATTTCTTATTTTAGTTTTCTGTGAATATGTTTCTTAGTCTGTTCATTTCAATCAATGCGCCATTGTTGCACGGTCACTTGCGGTAAATACCGTTAGAAATTTTTCCTAATTTCTACGTGTTCTCTAAATAGCTTTAGATGGGGGCAGAGGGGTGAATTTTTTAAAACCCGTTTTGTTCAATGGCCAGATAATTTTCACTATTTTTACGGATGTTTTTTATTTCTATTCCGCGAGTTTTCCTATTTTTTTGTGACAGGAAAGGAGGGCGAACCCCCCGATCTATTTTTGTTTTCATCATTATTTTCCATGTCCGAAACTGTTGAAACATTTTCCGAATTCCTTTGCGTTCTCTACCTAGCTTTTGAGGGGGGAAAGGGGAGGCGAAATTATTTAAAACATAATTTCCGATGGTCATATATTTTTCACTATTTTTACAGATTTTTCCGATTATAATTTCGCGTTTTTTCCATTTTTTTTTTTCGAGAAAAGAGGGAGGCGAGCACCACCCTAATTCATTTTTACTTGCTGTAATTTTTGACGTCCAAATCCGTCAAAAAACCGAAAACCTTCGCGTTCTCTATCTAGCTTTCGGAGGACGGGGGGGGGGGGGACAATTCCTTTTTATAAACTATAACATTCGACTGTCAGAAATTTTTCACGATTTTTAGAGATTTTTCCGATTTTAATTTGACGAGTTAGTTTTCTAACTTTTCGAGAGAAGGGGGGACACCCCCCCTCCCTACTTATTTTTTTTTTTCGTTGTTATTTCTGACGTCCAAATCCGGCAATAAAACTTCCGAAACCCTACGCGTTCTCTATCTAACTTTCGGGGGGCAGGGGGGACAATTTCTTCGACATTAATGTTTTGTCATTGGAACTGAACCAACACGAAAAATTTCAATTCCATAGAATAAGAGGAAGTGGTTCTAATTCAGCTTGCAAGATTTGTACCCATCTAACACACACAGAGCAAGTTAAATAAAAGCTCTCAATAAAAACAGAAAATAATATGGTAACTGTCGGAAATGGCATTATCATCTTCATAACTTGAAACCAATCATCGGTTGTCATCAAGAACGTTGGACATTTTCCCCCAAACATTAGTCAAGAGAAATCACCCTGAAAATATCTACTTATATGAATTCGAAAACTGACTGAGACCTAACAAGACAAAAACAATGAAATGCCAAACACCACGAAAGTTCGCTACTTTGCTCTCTCGTTTACATGCAAATTGCGAGTGGCAGGTGGAACGGACACTGAGCCAATCAAAAACACGAAATAATGTCCATTCATTATTCACTTTACGCGATTACTACGACACTTTCCATCTCATTCGTTTGTCTCCTTTTTGGGGGCAATCGTGCTGGCGCCATCTACTAATAAACCCCATCGTCATCCAATAATAATCCCATAAGGTTGACTGACTATACTTCTTTAGACAATGAATTGACTTTGCTCGCCACCTTACAGACGGTAGACAAAGCTTGAAGTGGCCCTGTTTCAATTACGGGTTTCTAACTTGCAGCGCTCTCAATCCATCACAACTTGATCCCTTCTCTAAGAGATGGCAGTAGGGCAATTTTTGCAATTGATATTATACTAAAAATTTACAAAATGTGTATATTCGAGCTGGGAATTGCTGCAAAGGATTCCTCTAGAGAATGATCTTATTCTGAACATGTTATACTACCCATGTCGCTCTATCTGTCATAGTATTTGAACAATCAGAATTTTCGTGAAAAAAAAAGATTTTTCAAAAACTCGCCTTTTGAAAGGAATTCATCACTATTCCGCAGTTCAGCATCGTTCCTAGATCATCTATAGCGAATATGGAGGCTATAGAAAAAGTTGATTTTTAGGCCATTTAAAAAATCAACTTTTTTCAACAAATTTTATCCCTTACATTGGCTTCAAATTTGCCGCACGGGAGGAGCTTGTATAGAAGAAGTCAGAAATGTAAGCAGTTTCGCTTTATTTTGCGTGGTTTTTTAATAATCGTATTTTTCGTGAAAAACCATCGATTTTTTAAAAAATCTCCTTGAGCATCGTTTCTACATCATCCTGTTGAACATTATTGTTTGAAAGTATATCAATAACATTACTTATGCAAGGATATGTTAATAGTTTTTGGATTCATGAATTTGTTTTATCAGTTGTGTTGGTCATAGGGAGCTGGTACTCGATGAATTTAAATCTTAATTTAATCTCAAAAGATGCTTAATTTTAAGAACGATTTAACGCCATATGTTCAAGTTTGTTGATGGAAGTTTGTTTGAAACCTAATAGGTGGTGTGCTGTATCAAATTAATCCTAATAATATGCTCTGTTTTCCTAACTACGTTAAATATCACATAGCAGATACATTTTGACCAAAAAACAGTAAAGCTGTATTTTTCCTAAATTTTTATTACTGAAATAAGATTAAAAAAATTATTTCGAAATTACAAAAAAAATTTGTCACAGTTAATTTTGATTACAGAGACAAGTGATAGATAAAACATATAATAATACAAAGTATGATATGAAAGGAGCGATTAAGTGCCTTCCTGCTCATAGAACAAAACATAAGCATCTCCGCTCACGAGGGATCTAGATGAAATTGGGTTCACTTGTGTATCATTATATTCATGCCATGTGCTCGCGTACGGATGTCTACAGTAGGCTGTGTAATGTCCGCTATAGGTAGTCCCACTATGATTAGACAATGCATAAAGTCTATAGCTACAAGGGGTTACGTTTTCTGCTGTGTAATTACTCATATCTAATCCCTCTAAAGGAAAATCAATACTAACATTCAACTTTTCTCTGAATCTTCCTGTCGAAGAAAACCGTTTCAAATGGATAACTAAAATTTTCGGGAATTTATGAAATGAAAGGGATTTCGTGCACTTCCTTCTATCTTTGCACTTCGCACATTTCGGCTTCTCGTCACCGTCCAAAGTTTCTTCCCTTCTGAATGAATCCAAACATTGCGATAGTTTTAGTTGGTCTGTTCTTTGTGGTATTGAAAGGGAAATATCCCAAAACGGATCGAAGGAGACTGAACAGTGACCACAATAGGTACATTTTAATGTAGATTTTAACTGGCCAACGAAGTTGTCTACAATTTTGGAATTGTCCGTCCTTAAGTAACTTGACCAAGACTCTTGAGCCTTCTTAGTGTCACATAATTTCTCATCTATCTCTCTCATTATGGTTATTGGCTTTTCCGTTACCCTATTGACGTCTTCATGTAGACCTTCTAGCAGAAACCGTAAGAACTCTTGAGCATCTTCCTGGGCAAAACCGATGAAACGAGGAGCGATTCTTTGGATTTGAGTTTTCAAGGAGACTGTATTAACAACTCCACTAGACGAATCATCTGACCAAAGTTCCTTGATCACCTCGGCAAAAGCTTTGATTAAAGCTCCCTCCCTAGATCTGTTAGAGTTTATATCGCTTGTGAAAGCATATAAACATAACAGATCTAACTTTTTATAAACAGCAGTCTTATAAAAAGTCGACATAACCATCGTTAACATTGGTTTTAAGTGATAGATGGTTATATTCAAAATGTAATAAGGAGACAAAAGAAGTAGAAATGTACTAGGTGTCCCATTTAAAAACCGAAATTTATGTCACTTCCGGTGTAACCAAATTTGATTCAATTATCTTGAAACACAAATAAGTTTTATGGGTGCGCCACTTCCGCGGACACCCGGTATATTTAGTGATATAAATATGCCTATTATTATTTTCGAAAGTTTCAGTAACTCTTGGAATATTTTCTGAACCAAACCCAATGAATCTGAAGAAACTGTCGAAACTAAATATAAGTGTTTTTCTATATTAATATAAACGACTGATTTACCGTATTATTTTCCAAGAGTTCTTGATAGTCTCAGAACACTTGCTCCCACCAAGTGCTGAATAAACATTGGACGTTATCCGATTGAAATTTTCACAGGGCGTCAACCCTTTGAACTGCCAAACGGGAGCTGAACTGGCTATTGCTCCAGCAACCGAGCCTGGGTATTTCATCCGAATCCATGCCGAAAGCATACCCCCATAAGACCCTCCAAACGCCACTACTGGGAGTTTCCGAAGGTCCTTCGTAGTGGCGTACCCACTTTGAAGCTCGTTTATCAAGTAAACAAAGTCCGCAAGGGCCTGACCGGATGATAAATATCCCAAATACTTCGGAGAGGTGTAGGATAAGTTTCCGAATGGTAGAGATGTTCCATAATACCTGCAAACAACAAATTTTTGTTGATTTTTTTAATTTTCTTCGTTAAACATTGATGATTACTTGAAGGATTATTTGAGGCTTCAGGAGCAAATCAACGTGTAGTTTCTTCCCCATTTACCTGGTGACCTAAACTTATAGTAACCACTTGTAGTGTGTTTATTACTCTAAGTTACTCCAAGTGTCTTGGTTTTATGAGTTACTCCAAAAGTGACTTGGTTTTATGGTTAATGAAGTCTAATTATTATTACTAATAAAAACTAGGTAATTTGTGTTGATTTTTCTTCATAAAACATTATGATGATTACTTGAAGGATTATTTGAGGCTTCAGGAGCAAATTATAGTTTCCTTCCCATTTACCTGGTGACCCAATCTTATGTAACCACTTTGTAGTGTGTTTTCTCTGGTAATTCGTGGTAATATTTTTCGTTTGAAAATGTTTTCCATCTATAATATAAACTTTGGTAAACTCACCTCAACTAGTACTTAATGATAACAGGAATACGTTAGAACCCCTATATTAGGGCTGTTGGCTAGGTGGCTTTCTGATAAGTCTTTCTGGTCGCTTTCCTCAGACCATTTAGTGACTCGTTCCACCATCCACCGCTTTGGGGCCGCTTTTAAGGGAGATATGCCTTTTCAAATGACTTGGTAACTGTCTTTCCTGATTTTTCTACTTCCTGAAGTAGGTTCGTCTAGTGATTATACTAGATACATCAACATATAGATGACATTGGGATGATTTTCAGTAGATACATTTTAAGATTTCTGAATATCTTGGATGTGTTTTTAGAATGGTAAATTTTTTAATATTCCATACTAGTGGCGTGTTGATTACACTTGGTATTTTTCAATCATCTGGTTCCCACGAGTTATCATTTGATACCCCGACTATTAAATACCGAGTATGGCTTCAGAGGGTAGAGCAGGTTGATACTCTGATTCAGTAATTGACGAGTCTAGTCTTTTTTTTTCCGAAATGCGTTTTTGGTATATTCAGGGTGGGTCGTTTTGTAATGAACACATCAGTGTATCAAGAAGTATTACTAACCTATGTTCAGCGAAAACCAGTAAAGCATTGAACTGTGGGGCAATGTCATTCATGAACCCAGTGTTCTGGGCAAACATGGTGATGTCTCCTTCATTTCCAGTGTAGAAAAAAATCGGGCCCCTTTCTGTATGGAAAGTGTCGTTTATCAAGTATCTCAATTTGAATGTAGCATTGGAAGTGAAACTGAAATGGAAAATAATATTTATGATAAGAAAATTAACATTTTTAGAGAGAAAACTGAGATGGGAATACACTTAGGTTCCTTACCATTATCCCTTCACTGACTCTAATTCCAGAGTCTGCATCAATCACAACAATAACGCAAGATTCCATTTTGGGTTTCAACTCATACAGTTGACAAATACAGACATTTTCCAGCTGTAGACGTATATGTACAGCTTGGCAAGTATAGCTGCTATATTTGCCAAGCTGTAAGCTAGGGAATACAAGGACCTTACCTTTTAACGAGCGATCCCACTAGTTGTGTATTGTTGTTGTGAAATTGTTATTTCCATCAACCTGTTGCACCCCTACGCGCAATACTCAGAAGTCTTTGAGATATTTGTGCAAGCTAGGGAAGACGCAGCCATTACCTTTTAACGTGGAATTTCTTCCTAACGTTTCGCTAGCGCGAGAGGCTAGCTTCTTCAGATGCTTACACATCATGAATAATCTCAGATGACTCAGGTAATGTCATCTGAGATTATTCATGATGTATACCTCTGTAGAAGCTAGCCACTCGCGCTAGCGAAACGTTAGGAAGAAATTTCAAAAAACGACGGCCTTTAAACCCGATTGAAAAATGTGACACTATAGTGTTGCAATTTAAAATTTATAAGTGAAAGTTTCTTTTGAATTCTTTTCCCTCGTGTATCACCTTTAGAACACATTTGAGGCCATTTTCTCATAGACATTTTTTACGGGTATTTCAGTGGCGTGTGTTTTACATACTACTGATAAAAGTCATTCAATGGGAGTCTGTAAAATCAGTACATTATTCACAACCACTTTTGTGAAGAACAACAACTTATGACTAATATTCACAGGTATAGACGCACTTGCTAGCAGGAGCAAAGTATCATATACCTACAACTCTGGAACAATGCCTTATACTCATAAGCAGATGCACTCCCTAGCGGTAGCAAAGTTCACGAATATATAAGTTATTCGATAATTTTGACTAATCCCAAGTGATCAGCAAAGTCGACTTTATAACCACAGGATAACTCGCTTGTTCCCTATGAATGCTATTGGAGTTTCTTGCTGGGGTATATTACGATTTCTAACCATGATTAATGAAATTTTTTCTCAGTGTGGCCACTGTGCCCCTCTCTCCCCTATATACTGTCTGGGTGCACTTGAACGGCGTCAACGTGATCTGAAAATGTTCTGTCGTACTGATTAAATCACTTCACATTTCACAACTATTATCTATTAACTTTTCCGTAGTACGAATTTTCAGTTCAACTTTTATTAATAGGTATCTACTTTATAGATAATACGGAGCCAAATATCAAACGTCCGATTCTCGGTACTTACCTGAAATGATCCAACGGGACATCAATGTATTTTGTAGCATAGGAATATTTCAAATCCTTGCACCAAACTAAAGAAAAGCTGCATAGTGCGAAAACTATGAACCTCATTTCAACTAAACTCTTCAATAACCACTGAATCAATTTAAGCATTGTATTGGCCTTTACAGAATTAATTGACCTCATCTACTTATCATACTTCTGTTTAAATATGATTAGGAACAATAATAATAGATTTTTTCCAAAAGATAAGAAACCAATCTGTTTATGTCGGCCATTTGAAGACCTGATACGATTTATATAGTGTGTATATTTGCGATAATCCTACAAGGTATAGGAGGTACCAGGTGAACTTGTTAATGACCATATCACACCATACAAGGTAATAGTCTAGAAACTCTGTGTATACATAATGTGCTTCCACAAAACTAGCGTTCTTCTCCATGTTGTGTTTTTGGTCCTCAAAAGGACCTTATTCACAACGTTCTTGTTTGTTGGAGAACCTTCTAACCGTGGAAGTTTTTAATTAGGTTAGATTCCCAAATATGGTGATCTATTTTCTCTGTCCAAGTAGCACAGGTTACCTAATTGACGTCGTAATGACGTCTTATTCAAGTCATAATTGGTCCATGACGTCCACTACTAAAATGAGACCTACAAATACGTCTTATTTCAAGACGACATGATCTTTTTTCATGACGTTATGATGTCGATTATTATTGGAAGTCATAACGACGTCCCTGCAAAGTCAAATTTGTCATTGATAAATGTACGTCCCAAGGAAATTTTGTTTCACGATGTGTTTCTAAATATACGGACTCCATTCTATTTGCAATTTGCAAACTTTAAGAAGAATAAATAATCTTATCAGTCTCTCAAATCGAAATGGCAAAGACCACAGATAAAAAATTAATGAAATCTCCAACACAATCTCAAAGTTGAAACATATATTTCGTTTTTCTATATATTTTGTACATTTGACATAAATTGTGGAAAATGAAAAAGGTCCAAAGTATGTAAGAAGTTTGCCCCTCATAGAATTCAGAAAAAATACATATATTGGTCAAATGATGTCTTCTAATGAACCTGTAGGGCTTTGATCATTCTCCATACTTCAAGACGTCCTATGGATGACGTCTCTTGGCTGTGACATTATGACGTCACAGGTTCTTACACACGTCATCCTCTAAGTAGGTTTAGACACTTCTTGACCAAAGTAGGTCACCACTGTGCTACCTGGGGGGGGGGGTTCTTCTCCGTGTTGTAAAATCTACAGTAATGTACGTCGTTGTCGTCAGGTATTAATTTCAGAGTGGATTCGTTTTAATTTCGGGAGTTCCATGAAGTCGTCCTGATTAGTATGAAAATACGAAACAGCTGTCGACGAATGGTGGAGCTCCGGAATTAAATCGAAATACACCCTCTTCACTTTATATATTACTATAGGTACATATACAAATAGATTCAAAATAATTTGTAGATTTAAAAAATGTGTTACCAACTCAATTGCAATAACTTTTATAAATACCGCATCAATTACCTTATACTGTGGACATCTCTCATTAATACCAGCAGATATTGTTATAATGTTCAATATCTTCATCTCTTTTCTTAACTAACATGATCTATTTTCACTGAATCACTTTGTCCACATTTTTCGTTTTTTTTCTTATTAATTGGTTATTTAAAAAAAAAACATTGATTATATATATTTTTTGTTTTCTGACTTTTCCCATATTCTCTTGTAAATGGGGCTACCTGTTAGACAATGACGCTTATTATTCTTATTTATATTATACAATCCACAACTTGAGGTTTTCTGCAGATTTGACTCCAATAAAGACGAATTTAGCACTTAAAATAGAGCCAAGTGGAACACCATTTGACCTTAAACTGTGGACATCTCTCATTAATACCAGCAGATATTGTTATAATGTTCAATATCTTCATCTCTTTTCTTAACTAACATGATCTATTCTCCCTGAATCACTTTGTCTACATTTTTTCGTTTTTTTCTTATTAATTGGTTATTTAAAACAGTTATTTTAAAAAAACATTAATTATATTTTTTTTTGTTTTCTGACTTTTCCCATATTCTCTTGTAAATGGGGCCACCTGTTAGACAATGACGCTTATTAGTATTACTTATATTATACAGGGTGCCCACCAATTTTGAAAAATGAAATTCCCTGACTTTTCCAGGTATTCCATGTCTGACTTTCAAGTTTTCCATGACCAATAATGGATGTGTTAAAAAAAACCTTCACTATCCAAACAGACACTAGGCCCAATTAAATGGATAATTATGGTTGAGGTAATTATTTTCAGTGAATCAGATATAGAACCATTGAGTAAAGTAAATTTCTTGTTATTAAAAAAGATAATAAAAATGATTTCTTCTGTTAAAGGAAATTATAATTTTCAATGGGAATGTTTAGAAAGGGAATTGTAGGTTAATTATCGATGATGAAGTCTTGGGGCTTTCAAATTTATTGAGATAAGTATAACATATCACATGTCAATATGAGGTAAGTTTAACCACCAACAAAAAATGAAAGAATAACCTAAAATTGAGCTGTAACTTGTCAATTGTTTTCTGAATGTCAGGGTACTATTATTCTTTGTTTTTCATTTTCAAAATTTTTATTTCATTTTCAGTTTTTCGTTTTTCACTTTTTCGATCATTTTTAATGGCTTCAGTTTTTTTTGTTTTCTTCAAGTGGTTCTTTATACTTTTCATTTGATTGACGGCAATACCTCAACATTCTATCATTTAAAATATTTTCGGTCCCACCTGCGTACAAAATGTTGTCATAAACCACTCTTTGTGCTACAAGCGATCTCTCTTTCAAATTTCCATCAAGCAATTGCTTATTAACTGAGAAAACACTTTCTACAGAAGCGTTGCCATGAGATAATATCAAGATTAAATTAATCAACTTCCCTAATTAAAAAAACTCACCTTTATCTTTCAGTAATGAGTTACAATAAGAATCAAGATGTTCGTTGTTATACTTTGTAAACATTTTTGAGTTTAAGTTTATGAATTTTTTGAATTGTTGTTTGAGTACCTCTGCTTCTTCGGCAGAGAATTTTTTTTTAATTAAATTTTTCCAGAACAATATCCATTCTTTTCAGTGATAGTTTGGGATCTACTACAATCAAAGTAGGATCAAGACATGATTTAAACAAGAACGTTGCAAAATTTTGCTTACAGTTGCAACTAAAAACTTCAGACATTCTTTCAAAAAAAAACGAATTTATCTTTTTCTTTACATTTAGACTTCAACAACATCCTTTTTGTTGGATATCCTATATCCATATCTTTCACAAGCAAGAAGTTGTTAATATTCTTGCCAGTGTCTTTGAAATCAATTTTAGCTAAGTATATCCTTCAAATTTTTTAGAATTTTTTCTTCAATCATGAATTTTTCCGTTATCGTGTTTTCAAACTACAGAATTGGTGAAATTGAGTTGATATTAATGCCGAAATTTATATATTTCCCTAGATGACCGAAAATAGAATTCCCTGACTTTCCCTGACTTTGGGCGTTTTTTAACGATTTTTCCTGACTTCCAGGACCCACAAATCAATTCCCTGACTTTTCCAGGTTTTCCAGGTTGGTGGACACCCTGTTATAGAATCCACAAGTTGAGGTTTTCTGCAGATTTGACGCCAATAAAGACGAATTTAGCACTTAAAATAGAGCCAAGTGGAACACCATTTGATGACCAACAGGAATAAACTTCTGATCTACAATTTGAGATCTAGGATGCTATAACTATCAATCATTTGAATGTATTATTTTGTTACTATTCACATTGGATAGGTACATATATTGCCAATAAGAGTAAGCCTCATAAATGTTATTCGTTTGTAGGCAGATGACAAATAAATAATACATAAACTTAAACAAATATACGATCTTTATTAAAAATAATTGATTTAAATAAATTACAATAAATAAATTCTTTTTCTAAACATGAAATATAGATAGATATAATTAGCTATTTACTGGCATAATTCACACTCAAATACATAATACTCAGAAGAAATGCAGCTATCAAATCATTCAAAATTTCAACAATTTTGTGAACATATCAAACAAACCTGAAAGTGAATAAAGAATAGAAACACTTGATATGAGAACGATTTTTCATCCCCCTGAAATCAGGAAGCAACCAAATATATATCACAATGAGTAACTGTCATCACTGAGTTGCCAGAACAAAATTCATTAATACAACTAACTTATAAATATAAGTATCCTTATCACACAGTTGAAAGAGAAGTTGAAATTTGGTTTAAAATAAAGTTATCAATCAAAAATTGTCTTCAATAAAGATAATTTCCCACATTGAAAAGAGTCATGGAATTAGATTCATTTGGTAATATTACTTTTTAAGACTCAATTCATACAGTTTGGCCCTCTCTTAATCTGTGTATTGATATAACTGAAGATTCCTTACATGACCTACTTTTATCTAATCAAAATATACAATAAGTTCTTAATGAATCTAAATGCATTGTTCATGTCACAATTATACAGACTACTGACTAAAAGACTAGGTAGTACTTTTTTCAATAAGGAGATGTTTCTTCAGCCATATACATACTTATTTATCTTTGGTACTAAGTTAGAGACAAATGGACTCAAAACAAAAATTCTTCATCTTTCTAATTCTAGACTCGGAAAAATGCATTTCTACTACACATTTCGACAATTCCTTCATCAGTGTTATTGGTAACATGGAAAGGAATTCATAATGAAGACTCTTTGAATACTCATGGAGTTTTAAAAGGCAGAAGACAACAAATGTACCGAAACAGGTCCTCTTCAAATAAAATATAGATTGTTTATATGAATAAATGGAAAAAATCTGTCCACAACCAATTGAAGCTACATACAGCGTGTCCCAAAAAGCATGCAACGATTCGAAAACTTTTTATGTTCCTTTAACAAAAGAAGTATTCATGGTAAAAGTTAATCCTTATCGAGAAACTTAATGGATGACCGAAAAATTATGTAAAGTCTTTGGTTTGTGAAAAAGATATTATTTTTCGAAAAGTCATCAAGAATAAGTACCTCTATTTTTCAAAATACAGAAAACATATTGGAAATATTTCGTTGCCATATCATGAACCATTAAGATTCTGAATATCAGAGAAATCACCGTGAAATAGATTTTCCATTTACATACCCACTAGTCGTACGTCACTGGTTAATCATTTATATGTTTGATAAGGTATCTTTTGGTAATAGAAATTATGGTGTGCAATCATAAATTCACACAATCTCTGAGAGATAAAATGCACCTGATTTTTTGTATTTTTTTGTGCATACTATTCAAATATTGTAACATAATGAAGAAATTCATTATTTTTTTTGTTAAAATCATTTGTTCAGTTAACCTGCTGTCGTCCTCTTACGAACGGCAGCCTTTTTACGTGCGATTCCTAGAACGATCCGAGGAGAATCTCGAAAGGAGGTCCGTTGGTCACCCATCCAAAGCCCGACCTCGCCTAGCGTTGCTTGGCTTCAGATTTCAGTGACCCGGCGCTCTCCATTCGAGCTATCCTCTCTGATCAATTTCTCTTCATTATATCAATTACTGAGATGATATCTCATCGAAAATGATTTGAATGGTGTAAATAAAAAATCATTTGATAAGGATTTCTCTGATATTCTATATCGGAATGTTTCATTAGATGACAACTAATTATACCTGACGAAATTTTTCTGTTTTTTAAAAAACAGAGGTACTTTATTCTTGATGACTTTCGAAAAAAAAAATCACAAATCACTGTGAAATCAATAAGTAATAAAAAAGTTTTCCATTTATTGCATACTTTTTGTGACACGCTATATAATCATAGAATGATATTGCCGAAAATTTGAGATGGAATTGTTTCAAATCGTGATTATTTTCAAATCAAATTTCAGCTTCCATGTGGGAATTGGTTAGTGTGGGTGAATCTGTATGTGATGGGGATGTGGGAAAAAATTAGAAAGGTTTTGAGAAAAATTAAACAAATAACAGGAAGATATCAACCAAAAGCTGGAATATGGAATAATCCACTTCATAGTACCATTGCCTGATGGCATTTCACCAGGCAATGGTAGTATTTCGACAGAAATGGAGGATTTCATAGCAAAAACTGAACTGGCAACACAATTAGCTATACATAATAAATCATCATTTCAGATTTGTAGCAGTTATTCGAAAGTTATGATTTTACCTTCCTCTGCACCACCTTCAATTGATAAAAATCTGGTTCCATAAATGTACATGTCCAAAATCTGAAGAGTGCATTGAGCTACAAATCTGACAAACGGTCTCACATCACCCAAATTGGCCGTTTTCAATGCATCATAATATTTCTCCCTAAAAGAAGTCACACGTGTAGATATTAAAAAAAAACACATGCCACTACAGAAAAGAAATGCTAGATATTACCTTTGTTCCTTTATTACCATTACAGGTGGATACCCTGCTTTGAGTAAAATCAGATTCATTATTAATCTACTTGTGCGTCCGTTTCCATCTACAAATGGATGAATATCAACTAGTTTATAATGAGCTAAGGCTGCATAGCGTACAGGATGCATACTTTGAGCTTCTTCTGAATTGAGCCACTCCACGTAACTGTCCATCAAAGCTGGTAGTTCGTTATGAGGAGGTGGAACATGACTTCCTACAAAAACCTGAAATATATGAGTTGTCATTATTGAGAAGATGAAAAAACTGCATTTAAAGTAAAAAATCCCACCAAGACCAAAGCATTTGCATTTCTTAATTTCCAATTTGAAATTAATTTTGACTCAATACCTTCTCGTCTCTAAAAACTCCTGAAGCAATGGGATCCACATGTCCCATGACCCTCCGATGAATTCCCAATATTTCTTTTATTCCAATATAGTCTGTTCTCACCAACAGCTTGACATATTGCATTGCTTTTTCCAGCCCCAAGACTTCATTGTGTTCTACAAGACTTTTTCCACTAACAACTTGTCCTGATTCCAAAAGATATCTCAACTGTTCAACAGTCATTGTGTTCCCTTCTATACCTACCTGAAAATTCATTGAAAAATGATGTGATGACTCTATTCCTCAACATGAAGAGACTGTGTTGCTTACTGTGTGATAAATGTGTAAATAATATGCTTGTTTTTTCACAGTTTCGAAACCATCTAATTTCATTCTATTTTTCAAAAAGTCATTTTTCTCATCTATGTTCTTGAACAAGTTATAATCTAATCCTTCTACTACTTGAGCGGTACGTTCACGATTCATAAGGGCAGCTTTATGGTTGGGAGAATGTGTTAGGGCCTAGAAAAAAGTAATCTACAGGACTTTTCAGCATTAATTTCAATATGAAAATACTTTGAAGAATACCATTTGAATTACCTTAAAATATAGTTCATCAGCAGTGACAATGTCAAAATGCTGTTGTTCCAGAAATTCCCCATATCGATTCAATACATCAGCATTTTCAGGAGCAATTGCTGCAGCATGTTCGAACAGTTTCAAGGCTTTATTATTTTTTCCCGATAACTTAAATGCAATTGCAGCCTGTAGAGTATTATAAACTTCAGAGTCTGTTCCTGTAGCCTTGTCATTTTTTAAAATATATCCTATTGTATCGGTTTCTCTTGGCCGAGATTCTAGCACTGAGTTCAAATCGTTTAGGACTGTGTCAGAGTCATGGTCATCTATCGGTTGTATAGGGTAGTTGAATTTATACTCAAATTTGTTTCTATACGATGGAATTAAATCCTCAAAAACAGGAACGTCGTACTTTATTGAGGGTCTTTTGTATAACTTGTTGAAAAAATAGTAATGTTGAAGTAAAGCCAATAGTACACATATCACAGATAAAAGAACAGATATTATTATAAGCAATACATTCATTTCATTAGAAACATACGTGGTCTTATTCTTTATCAATCAAAACATAATTTTACACGTATTCGTCCTTCACTCCATTTCACTATTTGGTATTTTCGCTTTTTTAGGTTAGAAATTCTAACTTAGAATGAATAATTTTCATCGGGATGAGAGAATTCGCGAAATTCGTTCCCGGTAGATGGCAATCAAATTTGAGCAAGAAACAGTATTCGCATAATACTTTTCCGCTAGATGGCAATCAGATGTTCAGCAGCTAAATACTGTAGAAAACAATAGTATTTAATTCTAATTCAAATTTGAATAGAATACTGAAGATTTTGAAAGTTGAAATGAAAGTCAGACGTTTTCAATTTCACCCACGTGGGTGTTGCCACTTTTTGCATAAATCCAAAGGCTCGTTCACACCCTTTCAAATAATCCCAATTTTTTTCGATGCGACTCATAGGGCAAACATTTTGCGGTGAATGATGAATCATCATGACATTTATTCGTAAATTCGGTAATATCTAACCCCAAATCTCGCGAGTTTTCGAAAGGGTATGAACGAGCCTTTAGTTTTCGATCGGAAAATAATATAAAATAATTTTGAACTGCTTTCAGACTAGGCGGAATGGGGTAATGTCAAATTTGAAGTCCAGTCGAAACGTTGGAATTCAATCTCAAGGTCATTTCTGGACTTTTTTTGGCGGAAGTAAACTTGTCAGATTCCAAATAACGAACATATTGTACCTAGAATATATTCCACAAATGACTATAAAGCTTAGTTTTCACAACGGCTGATAACAGATGATGGAATTTGAATTTTAATCACAGAACTGACCACATTTCTAAAAACCGTCAAAATTTCAAAACGTACCTGACAATTTGCGGTACCGCAAAATGTCAAAACCTCTGCGACAGGGTTCCTTGATATCATAACAACCCTGGTGCTGTCAAAGTTTTGAATATTTTCCCACCAATCCGCTAATTTCTGCTAAAATATAATCGGCAATCCGACGTTGTGAAAAATCTGATTAATAAATAATTTTTGCGTGTTTTAGAACTTCAAAGGCGACTATTGTATCAAGATAAAGGGAACTTGCATGAATGCTTCCAAAATCTTGACTATATTTCGAATGAGTGAAAAATGAGCTGGGGTGGGATTATGAACACGAGAACTGTCACGATACGTAGTGAAAAACGCTGTGGTTTATTTATGTCTCGACATTCATTTCGGTACGAGTCACGTCACGTCAGAGTGTTCATAATCTCACCTCTGATTCAGTGATCCTGCGGTTCCTCAAAGTGAGAACACATTTTTAATTATCGCAGAAAATGAATGCGGAATTTGAGATTTCCACGCTCCGCGTTCTGACTAGTCTGAAAGCAGCCTTACTTTAGCGCTTTCTTTAGTTTAAGCGATAATTCCAGAGGGCGCAACTAGTTGGACATTTTTTCCCTCATTTTCGGCAACATTGCAGAAAATCTTGATGTAGTGCTTTGTTTGTGTAGGAAGGGGAAATTTACGTTGATTGAAAATCATTCAAAAATCTATTGTTGATAATCTTGAAGGCGGTGAAGCTTCAACTAATTAACTGATGGAAAATATTGGCCATTATTTTATTTATTTTGGACGTATGCACATCACAGCAATACTATGTTCTGTACAATCTCTATATTAAGCTTGTGTTTTTTTTCTATAAAATCACCTACCTCTAATGCATATTTTTTTGGTAAAATGTGCTAATCTTTCTGTTCGTATCACAGAAGATCAGAAGAGTAGATACCTAATTGGGGTAGAGAACTTTGCAATATTTTTGTTTTTATTTTTTCTGAAATATATTATTGTAACCACAAATTAGGGAAAGAAAAAAATTACCTTCCTTTACGTTATACCTAATTATTTTAAAACATTTTGTTGTTTCAGTTGTTTGTCCTCTAAAGCTGGACCTTGATTTACCTTGTGAATGATGAGACATATTTCATTGGCTGATGTAAATTCATAAACTGATATGGAAATATCATTTGCGGATTAGAATGAAATCAACATTTCAATCTACAAAAAATATTTAACGCGATCATTGAACTCACACTGGTGCCAAAACAAAACCATTAAATTTGAATTCTGTTTGTTACAATCAGGAGACCTTGGCCTAATAATGAATAGTAAAATCTTGGACAATAATTATGTCATGTCATTAAACAGATGCAAGAACAAAGTGCATGATTGCATAGGTTGCATGGTATAATAGGAAATGAAATGCAAGGAAGCCTACGTGAGGAAGATAGTATTGATATCCTACGCTGACTAGTACTCATTACGGGAGCAGGGTTGCCATTTCGAGATTATTCAAATTTCTCGCTAATGCACTTGTCACAGAGCCAACATAGGAAACAAATGCATTTGAGGTTAAATGTCAGGTGGTTTATTGTATAGTCCTAAGTTGATTTTAGATTGAGTAGCATTTCTTTCTTCATTACTAAGTTATGTACATATATAGATATAATTAATAACTGATTCTGGACTCTGGGGGAATGATTGTCCCTCTCTCCTAAAACGTCTATGCCATGAATATGTATGGCGAAAGGCAAAGGCAATTATTTTTGGTTGCCATGTCTGTTTCCATTTTTAATGAAAATTTTCCAATTTGTCTTTATACGGTGCAAAGGTCGCAGTTCTCTTTTTTGAAGTTTGGTAAATTTTGACTAACCTTATTATTACCATAGTAGGCTAGGCATATTAGGATTCTCAGAGGAAAGTTTAGCTATAGTTTTGATTTTCTAACCCTTTGAGTTTTTTGGGTCGCTGAACATGAATTTGAAGTTTGTAGGCAAAAACTTTTTGCGGAACTTTGTTTTTTTGGCACTATTTGCCCAAATTTTGGCACATTTTTCAGTTTTTGGCCTATACTCAGAAAGAAAGTTTTTTTTCTACAAACGTATTCTAGACAAAATTTCCTGTATTTTTCATGCGTGACTTTTTTTTGTAAGACTAACCCATTCCACTGTTAGAGCGCGCAAAAAAACATATTCCTGGACCTAGTATATACCTTAAATGAATAATGAATATAGGAAAAGTAACGGGGCCAGGTAGCCGAGTGGTTAAAGCGACATTGTTTTAATCACTTTTGGCTGCCAGTCAAAGGTTCATACCCTAGCGACTGCAGAACTTTTTCTGATGGCCAGAGAAAGTGCTAGGAATCGCACGTAAAAAGGTAAGACCTCGTTAATCCTTAGCTCGCACAAGTTTCGACTTCTGAGGGCTGCCGTTCGTAAGGGGACGACAGCTGGTTAACGGAAAAAACAATTTTAAACATTTTTTTAACAATTTTTAACTCAAAAACTGGAGACATACGAATGAAATCCAGTTATTACTGAAGTCATTATTTCAATGATAAAAGTCGCAAATGATGAATATTGCTGCCGTCTGAAATTAGACTGCCTTAATTTGGAA